>JAPEKM010000012.1:47466806-47479309 GCA_027575975.1 Cathorops multiradiatus
CCTGTGAATTGGTGGAGTCCAAACTCTTTAGAGATGGTTTTGTAACCTTTTCCAGCCTGATGAGCATCAACAACACTCAGTCTCTGTTTCATTACCTGAGGTACACCTCACTCATGGCATTTAAATACGAGCCTCATTATCGTCCCTTAACTTGACTGATCTCTGTTCATACTAACATCAGAGGGGATATAATCACTGACTTATCATCTTCTCCCTTGTCCAGCATTGTTGCCAGATCGGGGTCCATGTGGACCCTATTGATCCACATGTCATATTAATTGGAGCATCGTTTTACACCGGATTCCCTTCCCGCCACAGCCCTCCCATTCCTAGGCTTGGGAGGGTTCACACCCATGGACAATTTAGAATAGCCAGTTAACCGAACTGCATATCTTTGGAGGAAACCCATGAAGACACGGGGAGAACATGCAAACTCCACACAGAAAGGCTCGAACCCAGAACCTTCTTGCTATGAGGCGACAGTGCTAACCGCTACACCACCGTGCCACCCACGTTATAATCGCTGATTAATTCACTGAAGTCATTTTATTATTGTCTTTTAATTAGGTAATTTAAAAAAAAGTGCACTGTTATCTGCTATAGCAGGTAACTAACCAAAATCTGGATTAAAGCATTGCGTTAGAAAAGCATACTTGGCTAGCAAGGGGTTAGACATTTTTCGGCACACTTACTGCATTTACTCCTTCTTGGAATTCAGCCCAAAGGGTTAATTTTTGTCCCATCAGACCAGCAAATCTTTTCCCTCATGCTCTCAGAGTAATTTAAGTGCCTTACATATGCCTTTCATGCAGGAGTGGTTTCTGTATCTAGCGTACAGGCCTGATTGATGGAGTATTTCTGAGACGTTTGTCCATCCAGCAAGTTCTCCCATTCCTGTGGAGGATTTCTGAAGTTCTGTTCGAGTGGCCATTGGGTTCTTGGTCACCTCCCTGACCAAGGCCCTTCTAGGCCGGTTGTGACGCTGCCTCATTATTAGCTGTCAGGATAGCTGTCACTTTTGGCAGACTTCCTTGTTTGGATTTCAAAGACTTATTAGGGCAATCAGGGCTGAATAAAATATTCTGTCTTCATGGACTATCAGTTTGATTTCAGGGACAACAAGAGGGGGATTATGGTGTTTATGATTAATAAGTTTATTCTGTAATACACAGCGCTGAGCATGTCTTTACGCTTCTCTGTTTGTTGTGTGCTATTCATTACATGATTCGATATGAACGTAAAGAGAACTTAAGTCTGTAAATATCTTGTGTTTGGGTAATCAAGTGAACTATTTCCTTTCCCATCTCTGCCTTTTATCACGGTAGTATTGACCGGGTATCTATTTCTTCACATGTACCGTCTCATCCAAAAGCACCCCTTGTGTGTTTTAACACAGTCTTGTTTAGTCGAAGGTTTTATGGTTATTGAGTTTGGTCAAACAGCCAGTTTTGCGAAGAATCTTGGTGGGTCAAAACGTCTTCCATTTCACAATGAACTGTTTTTCCAAGAACATTCAACACTTTAGAAATTGTTTTATACCTTTGTCCAGATTTGTGCAACCACAGTTTGATCACAGAGATCAACAGAGAGTTCCTTGGGCTTCATAACTTTTTTTGCTCAAGTCGTACACTGTAAATTGAATTTCTACAGAAAGCTCAAGATAATCGAAGCAAACAGGATGCACCCGAACTCAGTTTGGATTGCCTTAATCAAGGGTTTGAATGCATTGCTAAATTAGATATTTAAGTTTTGGACTTTAAACACACTTTCAAAAATGTCTAAAACATGTATTTGTTTTGTCATTATGGATTATTTTGTGTTGTTTAATGGCCAAAATAGTACATTTAATCCCTTTTAAATGTAATTTTTAATACAATGTGTGCAAAAAGTGAAGAGGTCTGAATGCTTTCTGAAGCTGCTATATCTCAAATTAGTGATTTAATAATTAGGTTGGCTGTTAATTATCAGCTTTTTCATTGTGCATAGGACTAAATGGCCATTACACAGCCTGTCTTATTTCCAGCGTGAATATGGCTACAGTGATTGCTTAGAGGAAAAATCAATAGTTACACAGACATGGTGTTGAAAAAGAGATTTTAAATATAAAACACAAATCTCAATCACTAAAGAAACCATTTTACAAACTAATTGTCTGTCATGTTTCATTTTTACAAATTTTCTGAGATGAATAACAATTTGGAGCCACGAACCAAAAGAAAGTCCTTGCACCGACTAAGTTCTTGGTTAACCTAACGTACTGGTGCCTCGGTTACTGAAATGCTCCATTCAGCCATCTCTTCTGCACCGTCTGTATCTCTGAGGTCACCTCTGCGATGATAACTACATTCAGTTGCTGTTAAATATTCATAGGAACAAAATGTGAGTTGGTACCTTCAATAATATCCATTTAGAACAGATTTGAACTAGCTGTTTTTCAACCCTTTAATTTGAAATGATCCTGAAAATGGACGTCATGAGTGTTCTCCCAAAGTCCTCTGTGTAGACTACAAATTATTTTGCTTTGGATCAAACAGAGAGTCGATGCCATAGGAGATGTTACACTGACTTTTTCACCCTCATCTGCTTTAACACCTTCTGCTCATTATCATCTCCAGCTGGTTCTTGTTTATGGACTTATTAGGACTCTTGTCTATGTTTGTCTGTCTCGTTGGACTCTTTATTATTTATTATTATCCCTACTGATATAAGGATCATGAGCTGGCCTCATGGTTAGCGTTTCCGCCTCTTGACCTGTAGATCATGAGTTCTACTCATGGTTGGGTCATACCAAAGACCATCATAAAAATGGTACCTACTGCCATCTGGTAAGGCATGCCACAGTACAGATATGAGTAGGGAGTCAAAGTCTTGCGGTTACCAGAGGACTAGCCCCCCACTGTAACCATAGCTATATATTAGGCAAGAGGCCGAGAGCTACTGAAACCGCACTTGTGTGCCTCAAGAGTTGGTCAGTACTGGGACAGGAGACTGTCTGGGAAGACCAGATCCTGGCGTGGGATCCTTGACTTTCATAATTTGGGATGTCCTCGTACAGTTGCAACATCCAAATACCCACCTCAATATACAGGTATACATATAACTACATAAACACATGACATTCATCCCCCAACAGTCTCCCAGCACATATATGCACATAGCACAAATACGTACATCATACTATAGCCAGATCTGGCTCTATATAAGGTCAGCAGGGAAATTTGTTTAGTAATGCGATGGCAGAAGGGACAAAACTTCTGCCAAAGAAAATTATTCTCCATTTTAGAGTCCTGTATCTACAACCTGATGGCAGTAGTTTGAAATACGTATTAAGGTGGTGATCAGAATCAGGTATAGGGGCATGGATTATTTTGGAGGCATCATGTGTGACCATAGTAAATGTGTTCCTGTTGGAGACAGCATGGTGTAGAAACAGGAGGAACAGTATGGCAGTATTGGATGGATTATACTTTTGTAAAGTGTTAACAGAAGATGGGGCAACAGAAAGTGCTCTGAGTTTGCACATTTTGAAAGGATCACTGATGGGTATCAGTGATGTGTTGATTCAAGCTGAGCTCATTGTCAAAAGCAGGGGTGGCCAACCCGGCACACCAATGCGGCTCTTGGCCAATAAGAATGTGGCTCTCCAACTTAAATAAAAACAACAACAAAAACTTTCATCATTTTTTGTATGTCTTCCCTCTCCTTTTAATTATTGTTATGCTTGTGTGTATTGGGCTATTACTGCTTAAAAGAGCCACAAACATGCCATGGAACTGATTGTCTTGGGGTGGAAGGAGGGAAATCACCTGCATTGCACACTCCTGTGTGTGCGCACAAGTTTTCCGACATTTTCCCAGCAAGCTGTGATTCATTCACAAAAATGGCTAAATGCAAAGCTAAACACAAATATGAAGATGAGCACAGAACATTTCTTCAGGACTGGAAGGATGCTTACTTTTTTGTTGAATGAAGAGGCAAGCCTTTCTGTCTGATATGTCATGCGTTGTTGGCACATTTCAAAGTTTCAAAGCTTCAGTGCCATTTCAGCACGCGCCATTCAAACATCGACAAGGAATTCCCCAAAGGTACTGAACTTCGCAAGCACAAATTAAACACACTGAAAAGTCAGGCAAAAAAAAACACACCCAGATGTTCCAACAATATGCCAAGCATGCTGAGACAGTGACTCTTGCATCCTACAAAGTGGCGTGGAACATTGCCCGTGCTAAAAAAAAAAACATATGACAAAGGAAATTTTATTAAACAGTGCCTCACTGACGTGATTGAAACCTTGGCTCCAGAAAAAAAAAACTGAAAGATTCAATCAAAGACCTCCAACTGTCACACCACACCGTTGAACACAGAATATCTGACATAAATACGGTAATTGAATCAGAGTTACACTCTGATCTTCAAAAATGTGCATATTTCAGTGTGGCATTGGATGAATCTTGCAACATTCAAGACAAGCCGCAGTTGGCTATATTTGCACGGTCAGTGTCAGAAGACTGTGTGGTTAAAGAAGAACTCCCTGACATCGTACTGTTAAAGGACAGAACCCGTGGCACTGATGTGAAAGAAAAAATGTCTGATGTTTTTGAGAAAGCCAATCTGCCATTACAGAAGCTAACAGCAATAGCCACGGATGGGGTTCCCTCAGTGATTGGATCTGTGAATGGACTTGTGGGGCTATGCAAGGCTGATGACTCATTTCCCGAGTTTTGGAATTTCCACTGCATCAAGTCTGGCCTGTTGGGATGAGTTTAAGCTCATTTTTGTCAATCTCCTGTTTCATAGTGAAGGGTATGTGACATTTGTGACATGGTAAATTGTTAATATTTCATTCTGTGTGTGTGTATACATATATGAGGGAGAGAGAGGGCGTGTGTGTGTGTGTGTGTGTGCACGTGCGTATATAATGTGGTTCTTTGCAGTACCATAGTAAAAATTTTGGCTTTAAGTCCCTGGCTGGTTGGCCAACCCTGACCTAATCAGTACCTCATTAAGTAAGATGAGGTGTGCTTGTGTTGGAATTCTATGTCTATAGATGTTGATTTAAGAAAAAAAAAATGAAGTGGGCTCTATTTTTATTTATTTATTTATTTATTTATTTTCAGAGTTGTATGTCTTTCGGGATGTCCATATAACATACTGTGTAATATTGACACTGAATAAAAACATATGTAAAATCTGTTTGATAAAATATTTAATATTTAAGTCACCGTTTGTTAATAGACTCTAAATCATTAAAGAAATGCACACATTAAAGGGTCTAGAGTTCTTTTTTTCATTGGGACTAATTTGGATTATGTCTAGCTCCAGTAAGTTGTGTGAACTAATTTCTTCTCTTTAATTCCAAATGGGCGGCACGGTGGTGTAGTGGTTAGCACTGTCGCCTCACAGCAAGAAGGTCTGGGTTCAAACCCCATGGCCAGTGAGGGCCTTTCTGTGTGGAGTTTGCATGTTCTCCCCATGTCCATGTGGGTTTCCTCCAGGTGCTACAGTTTCCCCCACAGTCCAAAGACATGCAAGTTAGGTTAACTGGTGACACTAAATTGACCGTAGGTATGAGTGTGAATGGTTGTCTGTGTCAGCCCTGTGATGACCTGGCGACTTGTCCAGGGCATACCCAGCTTTTCACCCATAGTCAGCTGGAATAGGCTCCAGCTTGCCTGCAGAATAGGATAAAGTGGCTAGAGATAATGAAATGAGATGATTGAACAGGAGTTCTGTGGTTTCAAATGCAGTGGGGAGGCTGGAGAGATGAATGAGCTTGAGGGCTTTGGAAAAGTGATCTATGACCACTAGGATGACTGTATTACCTTGGGATCAAGGTATGTTAGTAATGAAGTCAAGGGCTATATGTGACCAGGGTTACTGAGGCACTGGGAGTGGACAGAGCTTCCCTGCATGTGGGACCTGTGGCATTTTTGCTTGGGCACAAGTTAACCTCAAAATTGGGGTGTTACATTCTTGAGTCCAGGAGGACAGTTCTCAGGTGGATTTGGGAGGTTTTGCTTGTGTGATTTCCCTATCTACATCCCATGAAATAGCATGCAAGAAGCACTCGGGTGATAGGATAGGTGTGGGTTCAGACGCATGGCTGGATGTGGTGTGGATTCTGTAGAGGGTGTCTGCTTTAGTGTCTCTGGGACCTGGGCAGTAGGAGATCATGAATCTAAACTGGGTGAAGTAAAGTGCCTATCTGGCTTGGCATGGGTTTAGGTGTTTGTCTGTTTTCAGATAGTCAAAATTCTTGTAATCTGTGAGAATCGTGAACAGATGTGTGGTGCCCTCCAGGAAGTGTCTCCACTCTTCAATAGCTAGTTTTATTACTTGGAGATATTGATTGCCAATGTAATAATTCTGCTAGGTTCAGGTGAGTTTCTTTGAATAGAAGGCCACAGGATGTAGCTTAAGCTTTTCCCAGAAATGCTGAGATAACATCCCTCCCACTCCTCCCTCTACAGTGAAAGGTTTAGTAGTGTCTGGGTGCTGAAGAATGGTAGCTGATGTGAAAGTGATCTTGAGCTGCGTGAAGGCTTCTTTGGTGGCTGGGTTCCACTGGAGAACCACTGGAGAAGGCGGCCCCTTCTTTAGCAGGGTGGTGAGAGGAGTAGCGATTTTTCAGAACCCACAGGTGAAGTAACGATAAAAATTTACAAGTCCCAGGAAATGTTGCAGTTCCTTTATTGTAGTGGGCATGGACCAGGAAGTGACTGCTGAGACTTTGTTATGGTCCATGCTTACTCCTTTTGCACTGATGATGCACCCAAGGAATGAGATCTGGTGAATATGAAACTTACACTTCTCAGCTTTTACATAGAGGTGATTCTCCGATAACCAGGCAAGTACCGACCTTACATGTTCGTGGTGTGAGATGTCACTGGGGGAGTAGATGAGATCTCATCAATGTAAACAATGGCAGCATGTCCCAGCATGTCTCTGATGACATCATTGATCAAGCATTGGAAGACACTGAGAGTGCATGAAAGTCTATAAGGCATGACCATTCAAAGTGCCTATATGTTGTGCTAAAGGTGGTCTTCCATTCATCACCATCCCAAACTCTAACCAGATTGTAAGCACTTTGAAGGTCTAACTTGGTGTATATTCCAGCTGACCTTAGCTGTTCCAAGGCTGATGGCACCAGGGGAAGCAGATAAGGATAATTGACCATAAACTGGTTTAAACCTCAGTAGTTGATGCATGGGCAAAAGTCCCTGCCTTTCTTTTATACAAAGAAAAAGCTGACTGAAGCTGGAGGTGTGGATGGTCTAATGTGCCTCCTGTACATACTCCTCCATGGCAGCTTGTTCAGTGATATAAGTGGTTGTGAGGTGGAGTTGTACATGGGAGAAGGTCTATGGCACAGATATAGTTTCAGTGAGGAGGTAGATCACTAGCCTTACTTTTGCTAAAAAACTTCCTTGAGGTCATGGTAAGAGGGAGGAACATTGTCAATGTTACAGTTGTAGTCAGAACTTCACATACAATGACATGAATATTTGTTTACAGCATTCATTGGATTGACTAACACCCAATACAATGGGCCCCTCCTTGAATCGTTACCTTAATGTGGTGGAGGGGTTGGAGTGCCTCAGAGATTCTAAGACCTATATTGTCAGGGGCATTTGCCCCTGGTAGGGTCTCCCAAAACAAACAGGTCCTAGATGAGAGATCAGACAAAGAGTGGTTCAAAATGACCCTTATGAAAGGAAAAATAGGTATCTGAGTACACTGACCCAGACCAGGGATACCAGGGCCCCACCCTGTAGGCAGGCCTGGGGGAGGGGCTCATTGGTGAACTCCTGGAGGCCAGGCCTATGTCTGTGGGGCCCAGCCAGGCCCAGCCTGAATGAGCAACACAGAACCACTCTCCTGTGGACCCACCACCTGCAGGAGGTGCTGTAAGGGTCCTGTGGATTGGGTGGCAGCCAAAGGCAGAGGCCCTGGCATACTGATCCCTGGCTGACAAAACTGGCTTTTGGGACATATAATGTCACCTCTCTGGTGGGAAAGGAGCCTGAGCTTGTGCATGAGGTTGAGCGGTACTGACTAGATATAGTTGGGCTAACCTCAACGCATAGCTTGGGATCTGGAACCAATTTTCTGGAGAGGGGTTGGACTCTCTTCTATGCTGGAGTTGCCAAGGGTGAGTGGTGCCGGGCAGGGGTGGGGCTTTTGGTAGCCCCCCAGTTCGGCATGCTAACATCGGAGTTCTCCCCAGTGAATGAGAGGGTTGTTTCCCTGTGCCTTCGGGTCAGGGAATGGTTTCTGTCATTTGTGCTTATGCACCAAATGGTAGTTAAGAGTACCTGGCCTTCTTGGAGTCCTTGACTGGGGTGCTAGATAGCGCACCATGAGGGGACTCCATTGTTTTACTGGGGGACTTCAATGCTCACATGGGCAATGACCGTGAGACCTGGAGGGGTGTGATTTTGAAGAATGGCCTGCCTGATCTGAACCAGAGTGGTGTTCAGTTGTTGAACTCCTGTGCCATGCACAGTTTGGCCATAACAAACACCATATTCGAGCATAAGGGTGTCCATAAGTGCACATGGCACGAGGACACCCTAGGCTGTAGATCAATGATTGACTTTGTAGTCGTTTCATCTGATCTACTACCATATGTCTTGGACACTTGGGTGAAGAGAGGAGCAGAGCTGCCAACTGATCATGACCTGGTGATGAGCTGGAGCAGATGGTGGGAGAGAAGGCCAGACAGGCCTAGCAGGCCCAAATGAGTAGTGAGGGTATGCTGGGAACATCTGGTGGAGGCTCCCATCTGTCAGATCTTCAACTGTCACATCCAGCAGAGCTTCAAGTGCATACCAGGGGAGGATGGGGACATTGAGTGCAAGTGGACCATGTTCCACATCTCCATGACTGAGGTGGCCATGCAGAGCTGTGGCTGCAAGGTTGTTGGTGCCTGTCATGGTGGTAATCCCCGAGCCTGGTGGTGGACACCTGTGGTGAGGGGAGTCGTCAAGCTGAAGGAGTCCTATTGGGCTTGGTTAACCTGTGGGTCTCCAGAGGCAGCTGACAGATACTGACTGGCCATGTGGCTCTGGCAGTCACTGAAACAAAAACTCGGGTATGGGAGGAGTTCAGTGAGGCCATGGAAAGTGACTTTTGGTTGGCCTCGAAGAGATTCTGGCAAACCATCCAGTGCCTCAGCAAGGGGAAGCAGTGCTCTGTCCCTACTGTTTACAGCAAGGATGGAGTGCTGTTGAGCTCAACTGGGGAAATCATCAAATAGTGGAAGGAATACTTTGAGGATCTCCTCAATCCCACCTTCATGTTATCCAAGAAGGATGCAGAGTCTGAGGGTGCTTGGGAGGACTCGCCCATCACAGAGGCTGAGGTTGTCAAGGTGGTTAAAAAGCTCCTCAATGGCCAGGCTCCAGGGGTGGATGAAATTTGTCCTGAGTTCCTGAAGACACTGGATGTTGTTGGGCTGTCTTTGCTGACACGCCTCTTCAACATTGTGTGGAGGTTGGGGACAGTGCCTCTGGATTGGCAGACCGGGCTGGTGGTCCCCCTTTTTAAAAAGAAGGACTGGAGTGTGTTCCAACTATAGGGGGATCACACTTCCCAGCCTCCCTGGGAAAGCCTATGCTGGGGTGCTGGAGAGGAGAGCCCAGTAGATAGTTGAACCTTGGATTCAGGAGAAACAATGCGGTTTTTGTCCTGGTTGTGGAACACTGGACCAGCTCTTTACCCTTGCAAGGGTACTGGAAGGTGCATGGGAGTTTGCCCAACTGGTCTACATGTGTTTTGTGGACTGGGAGAAGGTTTGCAACCATGTCCCTTGTGGTGCCCTGTGAGGAGTGCTTCAGCAGTATGCAGTTCAGGGCCCACTACTGTGGGACAATCGGACCCTGTATGACCAGAGCAGGAGTTTGGTTCGCATTGACAGCAGTAAGTCGGATTCGTTCCTGGTGCATGTGGGACTCTAGCAGGGCTGCCCTTTGTCACCAGTTCTGTTCATAACTTTTATGGACAGAATTTTTAGGTGCAGCCAAGGGGCATAGGGTGTCCAGTTTGGTGGCAGCAGGACTACGCCTCTGATTTTTGCAGATGTGGTCCTGTTGGCTTCATCAATCTGTGACTTACAGCATGCACTGGGGTGGTTTGCAGCCAAGTGCGAAGTGGCTGGAATGAGGATCAGCACCTCCAAGTCCATGGCCATGGCGCTCAGCCGGAAATGGGTGGAGTGCCTACTTTTGGTCAGGGGGGAGTTGCTGCCTAAAGTGGAGGAGTTTAAGTATCTCAGGGTTTTGTTCATGAGTGAGGGTAGGGGGTAGTGGGAGTTGGACAGACGGATCAGGGCAGCATCAGCAGTGATGCGGACACTAAACTGGTCTGTTGTGGTAAAGAGAGAGCTGAGCCAAAAGGCAAAGCTCTCAATTTACTGGTCCTTCTACATTCCCACTCTCACCTATGTTCATGAGTGACAGAAAGAATGAGATCGCAGATACAAGTGGTAGAAATAAGTTTTCTCCATAGGGTGGCTCAGCTCTCCCTTAGACAGGGTAAGAAGCTTGGTCATTAAGGAGAGACTTGGAGTAGAACCACTGTTCCTCCACATCAAAAGTAGTCAGTTGAGTTGGTTCAGGCACCTTGTTAGGATGCCCCTTAGACACCTCCCAAGGGAGGTTTTCTGGGCATGCCCCACTGGGAGGAGACCCTGGGGCAGACCCAGGACATGCTGGAAAGATTACATCTCTCGGCTGGCCTGGGAACGCCTCTGTATTTACCTGGAAGAGTTGGTGGAGGTGGCTGGGGAGAGGGAAGTCTGGGCTGCTCTCCTTAGGCTGCTACCCCATGACCCAGATCTGGATAAGTGGTAGAAGATGGATGGATGGATGGATGGATGGACAATACAATGGGAAAGTCCAAGGAGTTCATTGCAGATCTGAGAAAGAGGATTGCAGATATACACTACTCCAGAATGTCTCTTGGAGCCATTTATAAACAAATGCAAGTTCCAAGATCAGGTCAAACAATTGTATGCAAGTGTGGCAGTGGGGGCATGGTCAAGTGTCAGTCTGTGAATGGAGGGCAGAGTCAGGGAAGGTAAGTTGCAGAATCACTGCACCTGATGGGAATTAACCTGTGTTTGTGTGTCTTCCCCAATCACCACACCCTATAAGAGGAGAGGGAGAGCAGAGAAAATGAGCTCTCCCCAACCTGGACACTTGGGTGCATGTGTGTGTGTGTGGGCGAGCGAAATAAGACGCTGAAAAGCACAATAAAAATTTTTGTGAGAACTCCGTTCTGGCCTGCCTTATTCCATGCCTGGCTCCAAGCCAGTGAGCCGGGCTTCTTACCCATTTATAGTTTGAGAATAGGTTGAGATCATTTTGGCCCTAAGGCCTCTACGGGGTTCTCCCTGTTCAAATTATTATATGGGTGTAAGCCACGTGGCATTCTAGATGTGCTGCGTGAAAATTGGGAGGAGGGACCTTCAAGTAAAAATGAAATTCAATACGTTATCAACCTGCATGCCAAACTCCACACACTCATGCACCTCACCCAGGAGAATTTGTGGCAGGACCAAGAACATCAAGTCCGTCTGTTCAACAGGGGCATGTGTCTTAGGGAATTCACACCGGGAGATAAAGTACTTGTGTTGTTGCCCACGTTGACCTCCAAATTGATCACCAGGTGGCAAGGACCCTTTGAGGTCACACAGCGAGTCGGGGACATCAAATATGAGGTGATGCGAATGAACAGGGGTGGGGCGTTACAGATTTACCACCTCAATCTGTTACAACTTTGGAATGAGGTCCCCATGGCATTGGTGTCAGTGGTTCCAGAGAAGGCGGAGCTGGGGCCAGAGGTTCAAAAGGGAAAATTGACATTGCTCACTGCTCTGGTCCCCTGTGGAGACCACCTCTCCCTGACCCAACTCATGGAGGTTGCCCAGTTGCAGACAGAATTTTCTGCCTATCACTTGGATGATATTATTATTTATAGTAATGACTAGCCGCGACACTTAGAACACCTTAGGGCTGTTCTTAGGTTGCTGAGGTGAGCAGGGCTCACAGCCAACCCGAAGAAGTGTGCAATTGGGCAGGTGGGAGTATGGTATCTGGGCTTCCACTTGGGCAATGGGCAGATGTGTCACCAAATCAATAAGACAGCAGCGATTGCTGCCTGCCTGAGGCCCAAGACCAAAAAGGGGGTGAGAGAGTTCCTGGGGCTGGCTAGCTACTGTCATAGGTTTATACCTAATTATTTGGACATCACCAGCCTGTTAACCAATCTCACTAAAAAGGGGGCACCAGATCCGGTCCAGGAAAATAATAAATTGTAGTGCTCTCTTGTATCAACTATAGTTTACTTATTTACCTGGATGATTTGAGAATCTTCACAGATATGTTTCTATGCACTTTGGGATGAGCTCCCTTCGACTGAGCGGGAGTATGAGAGGATTTTCAGAAAACTGGCAGACATCTGAGCCAGAGAGGATCGTTCATTTTTGTCAACCTGGA
>JAPEKM010000012.1:48607040-48620915 GCA_027575975.1 Cathorops multiradiatus
GTTACCATGTAGAGCACATGTGGAAAACGTTCCCACATGTGATTCACATAAAATTGGGCCAAAACCACGTTTCCCATGTGCAAAATCACATGTGGAATACATGGTATCAGATTTTGTAACGTGTTACCATGTAGAGCACATGTGGAAAACGTTCCCACATGTGATTCACATAAAATTGGGCCAAAACCACGTTTCCCATATGCAAAGCACATTTTCCACATATTTCACATGTGAGAAATCACATGTGAAGTTCATGTGTTTTTTTCTGTAAGGGTGAAGAAGTCGTCCTCATTAATGACAGACCAAGGTTATGAAGTGTGATTTATCAATGTGAAACTCTGAATCTATATCATGGAGTCTATAACCTGCATCTATATTCATCTTCTCTCAAAAAAAAAGTGTAACAATTTTGCATTTCATATTCTCAATAAAGGCAATTAAGAGATCCAGAGTCAATTCACACAATTGGATTTGTGCGTGTGGAGAGGATTTCATGGTCGACTGCTAATATAGCTCACCATAATTAACACTAATGAGCAATTATTCAAATAGTTTTCGATGTGTCATAACAACGCTGTGCACAGCTCCGTCTACGAGTAAAGACAAAGAAACAAAGGAAGACTGCGGATTTTTAATAACCAACTTTATATGAGGAATTTTGTGAACCACTTAGAAGCCTTTGCTAGGCTTAGCAATTCCCTTTTCTCATTCTCTTCATCTGTTGCACATTATTAAAATAGAACTTTGACATTATGCATTGCACCAGAGATAATCTACCTACAATATAATACAATATAAGATACATATAAACAAGATAAAGCACCTTTTGTGTTCTAGTAAATAATAGTAATAATAATAAAACATTTGGATGACATCTAGCTAACTGATTGTGGATTTGGTATGTAGTAACATCAGTGCATGAGAGGAATTCCTAATAAGGGGTTCATGCGCAAGAGTTTTCCTTGTTAGCACCTGAGTTCATCAAATCAAACAGAAATTATACTGAATTTAGTCACGGAAAAAAAAAAAGGCTTTCCGAACGGCATCTTTTGAGGAGACCAAATTAAAACTTTGAAAGCTCAACCCCTTTTTTTGCACAGTATTTTTTCTCATTTCCTCTAGAAACTATAGAGTACCAGCAAGAATGATTTGATGAATGTATCCGCTACATGTTCCCTTCAGTTAGAGGACATTTGTGTTCACATTACAATAAAAATCAAAATAATATAGCACCAATTATGTTTATACAAAAGCTAATACATTGAATGTCACTGCAATACAGTAAGGTAAAGGGGTATGAAAGCGTATTTCTATGAAGCGTACAAAATAGGCACATTGATGTCGTTCAGAAATGGAATATCATTTGGTACTGTTGCACAGAAGGAAAAATAAAAAATAAAACCCATCTACAACATGTGGTGAATGTGTCATGCATAATTTGAAAAAAAATATCTCAGTTAACTTTCAAGTACTCTTTTTTTCAATTATTTTCTTTTTTCATGAAATACAGACTCTGTAACTTGTTCCACTTCAAGGTAGAGAAAATAAAGTTATTTGTAAAAGTTGGCTGGCAAACCAGCTAGTTCATTTCATATTTATAAACTTTATCACATGTCCTCACCATCACGTGAAAACATTTACAAGAAGATACAAGGTAATAAAGTGACTAATTAAAAAGTTAAACCATTTCTTAGAGGAGGGGCATACAATCTCATTCTCATTTACAAACTTGTCTTGATCAACTAGTGGATAATATAGTTCCCTCCTCCTTAGTAGCATCTACTTCTCAGTTAATGGATTCCGAAGTGTCCTTCCTTAATGGAATCTTAAAACCAGTGAGTCTTTGGCCAAACAGCTTGCTAAGGAGGCTGTTATGTGACTCTGCAGTATGATAAGATTGCGCCTCCACGGACTTGACCCCAAGCTTGGGACGGGATTTGTTAAATGAATTGTTCAGGGAGGTTACTGACACCTTGGAGGTGGTAGAATGAATGGTTCTACCAGGCACACCTTTTTTCCCTCTGCAATCCCAATTCAAATGACGGATGAGCTCTCCTTTCTTGGTTGAAAAATTGTCAGAGCCTCTCTTTGGTTGTAAGTCCAGAGTTCCTATTTTGTGCTTTGAGATCATTTTGTTACTGGTCATTTCATCCTTTACTGATGTGAGCACAGGATAGTCAACAGAAATGTCACCTTTCCGTTGACCGGCCAGTCTGTCACATTTGTTGGACCGGAATTTCTTTTTGACTTTTGGGTCAATTCCAAGATTCTCACGTGTAACGGTGGATGCTGTCCTTGGTGAACTTGGCATCATTTTGAGCTCTTTCCTTTTTTTCATTTTCACACAGTTCTTGTCTTCAACTGTAATGGAGCTGAGGGAAATCTTGGCATGATTTACACCTGCAGCATCTGTGACTCCAAAGGTTCCAGACTTTGTGCTATTGTCATGGCTTTGTTTCATGATTTCCTCTGACTTAGTAGACGTTCTTTCTTTAACCAAGACACATATTGCCTGGTCAATATTGTTTATGACTTGCTCATTTTCATTCCTCCTAATAGATTCACATTCATTTGTCTGGTCCTGTCTCTGCTGATTTATCTCACTGGAGAGTGATGGCAGTCTGATCACATTAGGTCTGCAGTCCTCTTTAGGCGAAGGGACTTCTGTTTGATGGCTTTTTATGCTTTTACTTGTTTGATCAGGAAATTGCAAACTGCACAGATCTGAATCTGTCTCCTTCTCATCTGCATTTACCAAATCAGTGCATTCTTTCATCTTGTTATCAGGGACGCTTCTCTCATTTAGAATTGGATTTGTTGATGTGGTCTGAATTGATCCGCACTCATCTTCAACCTTAACATCACAGATCTCAGTCAAGGAACCCTTGTTTTCTGTACCAACCTCTTTGGTATCTGTCTCTGGAATGTCTTGTGCATGCACGCCTTTATTATCTTCTTCCTTGGTCATTGTGTTTGCGTTAAGGGTGTTTTCAGCAGAAGTCGTTTGGGGCTGACGCTGCCCCACTACTTCCAGAGCTCCAGAAAGGTCTTCTGCCACGTCCTCAATTTTTACACTTGTATTATTTGTGTCAGTAGGTTGTTTGTCATCATCAGTGCTGTTGCATGTAGAGTTGTCCATGACTGGTTTCAGACCTTGTATGTCTGTACTCTGAGGTAAGTGTACAGATGCAATGCTGGTAATGTTCAAGCTGTTTTCTTGGGAATTCTCAGTCAGTACCTTCCTCTTCTTATTTGGTGGAATATCAAAGTCATCCTCTGTGGACTTGCAAGGTGTGCCAGGTCTCCCCACTCCCCTAAACTTAAATATCTTACAACCACCTGCCAGATGTTTCTCCATATGACGATCAAACTGTTCTTTCTTAGAGAAAGTATAGTTGCAGGTACTGCAGATGAAAGACTTCTTAATTACATGCATAACATCGGCACAGAGCTCACATGTGTACAGGGTAGTGTGCTTTGAATCAGGTTCATCCACCTCCTCATGTTCACTTTTTAGGTGATCTTTAAGCTCCTTTGCTTGCTGATATGAGACTGGACATTTGTGACACATGAAAATCTTTTGCAAATTGTGAACCACCAAGTGTCGCTGAAGCTTAAATGGTTTTGGAAACTGCTTGCCACAGTGGTGACAGTCCCGTGAGGGATCTTTGCAGTTGGGATGCATTTCAACAGTTTTGGGGGTAGTGTCTGCTTTGGGTAGAACTTCAAGAGGTGTGAGTATACTATGTTTATTTCCTCCTCCAGCACCTACTACTTTGCTCTTTATAGTTTCAGACTCACACATATCTGAGGATTTCTGCTCTACTCCAGAGACATCTGTATCAGCTTTCCTCTCCTCCTTAGATGATTTCGCATTCTCCCCTTTGATAGACTTTTTCGACTGATGTTGCATAATTGAAGAGATGAAGTTCTTCACAGCATTCTCCTGCATAAAACAGCCTGGCATATCCAGCAGGGAACTTTGAGACTGACCCTTTCGAGCAAACTGTGTGGCATGCTCCCGCAGGTGTTCATTGTACATCCACACGTCCGATATTTCCTTCAAGCACATGCCACAAGTCCAGACACCTGCTTTATTCTTGACATGCTTCTCCCTAAGATGGTCTCGAAGTTGCTCACGGGAGCTAAATTTGCGCTGGACACACATATAACAAGTTGGAGGAGGTGAAGGATTATGAGAAAGCTTGTGGAAGTCCAGCTCTCCTAATGTAAGGAACCATGTAAAACACACTTTGCATTTGTACTGCTTGTCCTTGGGCTTCAGTCCAGTCTCAATTCGTTTCCTATTCCTGCGTTCTGTGGGTTTCTTGGGGGATTTCTTTGGCACAATGGCCTCAGTCACAGACAGATCTCTTTCAGACTCAAAGAGTGGCATTTCAGGGAGCTGAAACGTAGTGTTGAAGTTCTGAATGTCAATGCTTGGGAAACGAGAGACATTATCTTGAACACAGACCAACTGCAGTGGGCAAGGCTCATCAGATTTACAGGTGTCCTGGGCATCTGACTCTGTGTCTATAATTTTGTCTTCAGTTCCATTTAGGTTCACTGTAGGTTTTCGGATGGCATCTTCTGTATGGCTTAAAAAGTCACTAATTCTAGTGTCTTGAGTGTCTTCATGCCTAACCTGATGATCGGTCGGGACATCTTGCGGAAAACTTTTCTGAGGTGAACTTTTGAGAGTGCTGTTATGGCACATCTCAAGCATTTTAGCATCATCAAGTAATATAGCTTCGTATTCACAATGGTCATCCAGACTGCTAGCAAATATAGTGCCTGGCTTTTTCTTACACTCCTCATTGCTGTCAGAAAATGTGTTTGAGCCAGTATAGTCAGAAACTAAGCCTGACATTTGTTTCTGCTTTTTGTTACTTTTGCCATAAACACGTGCACACTTTTTCCTTTTCATTTCATCATTCCTTGGGAATAACTGGGAGAATGTGTTTTCATCATCAAAGAGATCTTTGAGGTCAGTGCCCAGGCCACTGGGGCTGATTGGTGGACCTTTATAATTCTCACAGTGGGAACCGTTTTCAACTGCGGGATAACTGCTTGACTCACTTTTGATCGGAACTGAAGGATCCTGATTTGGATCACATGTTTCTTTAATGCCAATATATTCCACAGAAGTGGTGTCGTTTGCTTGTCCATTATTTTCTAAAGCATTTAGGCTTGTACAACTCTCTGGTTTTGTTGTTGTATCGTCTCCTTCAGCTCCATGGTGGTACATTTCAGGGCACGTGGGCAAAGTTGGTGTCTCATGCACATCAACACAAGCACTTTCTATGCCCTGAATGTCTTCTGTGACTTTCACCTCTTGATAATTGGGACTGTTATCTGGGCTCAGTTTTCCACTTGACTTGGGACATTCTGGTTGTGATATTGTGGGAAAATCTGGGGAAATGGCCTGTAAGATGTCCGTTTTAAGTATACTGAGCAATTCCTCTGGGAAAGGGTCTTTCTTTACTAGCTTGTGAATGAACCCTTCGTTGGTGACGTCCATGCTCTTACTTCTTTTAACTTTGTTGTTTTTCTTTGCTTTCTCAGTTACTGGAGGCATGTCCTCCTTGTCATTACCCAGTGTACTTTTTGAAACAAGTGATTCTTTTGCCTTTTCTTCAAATACCAAATTCAGAGCTGCTAGATCACAATGTGTTACAGGTGTGCCATCATTGGCGGTGTTCAGCAAGACCACTGGATCAAGGATCCTCATGTTATCTTTCAGCTCCTTATCTACTGGGTGTGACACAAAGCCTTGGCTGTTCAAAGTTGGCTTTTGTGCTGTTATTCCTTCAGTTTTAACTGTGTGCTTCATGGCTTTGTGTCGCTTAAGTCCACGCAGAGTACGGAAATACAGCAAACATATTTCACACTGAAATTTCCCTTGAACTGCATTGTGTGTGGCACCTTTTTTTGGTAAGGACTTTACTTCTGGCTGTTTTGTGCACTGTCCCGTTACCGAGTTTGACAAACTTGTGAAACTTATGGACCCTGTTGGTAGCTGCTCTTTAGGATTTGGTGTTTCTTGAACATTGGACATAATAGGGTTCTGAGGCAATGCATCAAGCTTGAAAGTAGTTATCTGACTCTCCATATTCTCAGCATCTGCCTTCCTTAGAAGATTGATGTTTAAGTCCATGCATTCAATAGTATCAAGGGAAACATGGCAAGTGCTCATATTATCTTGGTGAAGTTTTGAGAGTTGTTCTGTATCATCTGGAGCTCTGTGTTCCACATGGTGATTATTGGTGGGTGAAATGCAGCAGTATTTAATATCATTTTGGTTGGTGGTGTCATGGAAATGCGGTATGTCCAGTTTGACCAAGTGATCATAAGTAGTTAATTCAAGCTCATTTTGAACATGTATTGGACTGAGGCGACAATTTGATGATAGCTGCGTATTGAGAGTCAGAGCACAAGCACTGAGGTTGAGGCTGTCTTTAGGGCTTGACTTAATGTTGGAATGAACATCAATATTTTTGTTTAAAGTTTCAGAACTGAGGCTGCAGCTAGTGAAGTGTGCTTCGCTGTAATTCATTGGGCTTAGTTTGAATTCATACAATGTATCTTTGTTTTGGGGAGCATCCAATATTTCCGTTTTCTCATTTGCCTCGTAAAAAGCTTGTTTGGAGATGCTGTCCACAGCTAACATTGTTCTGGGGCTAGATATTTTGTTTTCTGTTGTCTCTGCAAAGTTCAGATTGGAAGCAAAAGAATTACTTATCTCAGTAGCTGTGTTTGATGTCTCACAAGTATGTAGTGACCTCGCAATATCCACATCTGCAGAACTCTTAAAGGTTAGTGTCTCCTCCATCAAGGCAGGGCTAATTATGTTAATATTGGTCCAACAACTTGATAATAGACTCTTTTCTCCTTGCAAGGGGGAACTCTTTGGAGGAACATAGGGAGAAACCACTGGTGATGGACTAATTGGTGGTACAGATTCTAGTTTTGGATCCTCATTAACTTTGTTTTGTCCATTCTCTCCACATAAACTGTGTGCATCAGAAAACGTCATTCTCAATGTGGCCTCACAACTTGGATCCACTTTGTTCATTTGGGATTGCTCGCAAGTGCTCACTGGGTCTGTGTAATTTCTTAGAATTTCATGTGACTGAGCATCTTCGCGATGAGGAGACTTAATGCTCTCAAGGACTGGATCATTATCTGGCATTACATTATTTCTTGCTCTCTCCACTGTGTCAATTTCAGGCTCATCAACTTGTGTGCTTTGATTTACGGACGCAGATTCAAGCATGTCTTTGTGATCGTTAGTAGCATTTGTTTCTTTGAACATCTCTTCTGCTTGGCTGATTTCCTGTTTGAGGGCCTTTCTGCTATCATCTTTTAACATATCTGGCAATTTTGACAAGGCATTTGGACTACAGGGAGAGCCCTCGGAATTAAAATCGTCCGCAATGGATTCTTCAGGATTAACCTTCCCTGTCTCTACTGGTGGTTCACAAGTTTTATGATCAAACATAATAGACGGTAAATTTGATTCTTCTGAGTCATTGATTGAAACACAAGTGCTTGCAGGTTGTAGCTCATTTACCTGTGTGTCCTTGTTACGCAGACTGACATCATTACTCTCATTATCACTAGATTTTTCTGTTTTGCTCCCTAAATTTGACTCACAGATGTCACCTGTTATGAGCTTGGGTGGCTGCTCCAATAATGTTTTATTCAAATCTGATGAGCACTCGGTAAGTTCTGCCCCAGGATATCGAGAGTCCACTCTTTCAGACTCATTTCTGAACCCAGTCTCTTCTGTTGTTTCATCATCCTCTTTTTCCTGCTCTTCCCTGCACACTGTTTGCTGAACAGTCGATTGAGCTGATTCAAGCCCTGACGATAAAGAATCTGAGATCACTTCTAAGCTTTTCATGAGATTTTCTGTATATATTTCCTGTTCAATCATCTCTTCTGATTTGTTTGTAGTTGTGCCCAGAGGATCACTCCTCCCAGTTTTCTCCTCATTGTTTACTTCTGCTGGTTTCTCTGTGGATAGAATATTTAGTTCTGCACCATCCTTTACATGTACGGTTTCTGTGCCTAAATGAATCGGGGTGTCTGTCACAGTGGGGTGTGTTGGGGTGTGAAGGCATTGTTGGCCACCCATTAACCCAAACTGGACTGGACTGGACCATGGCAGGTCAGGTTCAGAGAAAAGTTCTGAGTGGGTGTCTGTTGGTGCAGCAAGTCCTAAGCTTTCTGATGGGCAAACCACCTCCATACTACTCTGATCACTCTCAGTTTGATGATCATCCAATCTTAATGGTGAAAATTTACTCATAGTCAAGTGCTTTGGTGGCTCATTGTCTAGTGGAGAAGGACTACTTAGCTTAGCTGACTGGAGCTGGCTCTCAAGTTCTGTCACAATTCTCTTAATCTCAAGCTCATCATCAGAGACACAACCATTGAGATTTGGATGGTAGTCCATTATTTTCTCGGTCAGTGTGAAAGGTACTGGGTTAAAGCAGGTTTTTTTATCATTTACCATGTCTGAATCCTCTTTGTACTGTGCAATCTCATCTGGCAGTTCAGGAGACACATCAACCATCAAGCTCCAATCTCTTTGCTCTAATAAGGGTGAAAAGGATGACTCAAAAAGCTCTTTCTTGTCAGCCGCAGTCTCTATCGTACTGAAGCCTTCTTTGGTGAGCTGAATATCTGTGTACAGGGTATTGTCAAATCCACCAACTGTAAGGTCACCAAACATTGATGTTGTATCAAATGAAAGGGGTGATTTCATAAGACTCTGTTCGTGTTCTAATGTATAAGGCATAAGACAGGTTCTGTCTTTCTGTGGGAGTGCATCATTAAGTTTAGCAGAAGATAAACACACTTCATCCATAAGTGAACTGCAAAGTGATGGTGGCTCAGAGAACAAGTCACTCGGATCAGTCTTTGTTTCTTTGACTGTGGAAATATCATTACTAAAGTTCTCAAAGGAAGCTGGTGAGGATTCTGAATCTTGGTGTGGCTCTTTCTTCTTGTGTAATGTTTTCCCCTTTGATGAAACATGGTCTCGCTTGATTTCTTTATCATTTTTGGTCTTCACGGAATTCATTGTTATTCCAGCCCTTCTGAGATGCATGCTACCTTGTTTGTAATCTTTGTAGTCTTTGCTGAGTGGTGTGACCTCCTCTGTGTTTGCAGCAATTCCCATTTCAGAGCCATAGTGGTCCATTTTCTCCTCTACCTCTACTCTGGTGGTTTTGAATCTTGCAAGGCTGACAGTACTTTTAGTCAAGGTATGCTCAGATGCAGTCTCTTCTGTTGTACTGATGACATTTGAACACTTTGACGTAGTATAACTGTCTTTGAGTTCAGAGAGTAAAATCTTGTCAGTGCTATAATGTTTTGTGTTTTTGGTGAAGGTCAAAGCTAATGATGTGCTTGACTCTTTGAGTATTCTTTGTGGAGATCTGTCCTGATCAAAGGAATCCTGGTCTTTTTTCTTAATCTCCACTCGTTTTTCACAGTCTGAATCTGTGCGATCGATGCTTTTCGGGCTACTGATGCTCTCACTGGAGACGCTCACAGACGTGCTGAGTTCACTGCTGGTTGATGATCTGCTGCTTCGCCTGCGCACCCTCTGATGGCCAGATATTTCTTTTATTGAGGGTGGAGAGACAGTTTCACCTTTCTTCAGTTCAAAGCTGTCTATCTTGTCTTGCTTCCATGGACTTTCCCTGTTCTTGTCTGCTCTTATTCTTCCTTTGCACTCTTTCGTATATGTGTACTTACAACGGATGCTCTGACTAAGGCGGCCCTGGCTGGCTATCTTCACAGGCTCACAGTCCTCATCTGAATCAGAGATGTAATCGTACTCCCTGAAAGTCGGATTCTGCACTGTGGGTGTCACCCTCTCCATCACAAGTGAGAACTGCATGTTTTTAGTGCCTTTCACATGGAGCTTATGAAGCTTATTTTTCTGCTGGACTATTTTGTGAATGAGCTCCTTACTCCAACTTCCTCCACTAATCCTTTTTCTTTTCCTCTCCTTCACTATTGGCTTCTGGGGTGTGGGACTCCTAGTGGCAGATGGGGATTGAGGAGTAGGTGTTTTAACCGAAGGGGTGCTGCTTTGTATAGTTTTGAGTCCACCTCTTTCCGAAAACGTTCTGGACAAGAGAAACCTAGGACCAAGCTCGCTTTCATCTGTTGTCTTATTTGACTTTTGTGTCTCTTTAACCCACTCTGTATGTGTGTTAGATTCCTCCAAAGTGGATTCCCTCTTCACAAGAGAGGTCTCCTCTCTGGTACCTTCTTTATGTGCCTCTGAATCATGGTTATTTTCTTTGTAGGTAACATCAGCATGTTTGCTCTCAGCAGTGAGGCAGTCAAAGTCTGCATCAAAGGTATACTTTTGCTGTGTTAATGATTTTTCGCTGGATGTGAATTCATGCTTACTTCGGCTCTCAAACATTACAGAGTCTTTGGTTTTCAGAGTCTGTCTACTAGACAAGCATTTTGTAGTTGTGATTTCATCATCTGCAAACGCATCAATAAAGCTACTATCAATTTCTGCATTGTCTGACTGATAACCAAGCCCATTGAGTGCCTCAGTGATGAGACTATCTAACTTAGCATCTTCCATCTCCAAGTCCGGGAGTGGTGCAGATGGCAGCATGAGTTTCATGGGATCATCCTTTGCATCGACTTTGGTTTCATTGTCAGGCATTATCTCCCCATTCTTGTTAAGCCCTAGCAGGGACATATGCAAATCAGATGAAGTCCGTGACATGGCAAAATTGGTACCAGATGAGATAGCTTTTGTGTGATCTGCATGAAATTTCCTTGTATCTTCCATTTTCTGAATATCTTTGAAATCATTTTGTGCAAATGTATGCTGTCCACAGTATTGCTTATGATCAAGAAAAGAAACCAGGTTATTAAAATTCTGATCACACTGCTTGCATGTGAGAAGTACATCCAGTTGGTCAAGGTTTGCTGTGGCTAAAGAGCTAGCTAATAGCTGATGAGCTGAATATGGTGGTGGAGGACGGTGCTCTATCCCATAGCTGTCCATGCAACCTTTCCCACTTTCTACATTAGATTTTGCATGTCTGACATTTGTTGAAAAATTCACAATATTCTCTTTGGGTTTTTCTTGATTGTAATGCAGGCTACGTGAAACTTCTGAATGGTACTGATGCTGATTAGAACTCAGGCTGTCTAGTGATGCCTTACTTGGCGCCTGGTTATAAAACTGAGATGGAGAGGCCTTCTGACTGTCATCAGAGCTACTGCTGGCAGGGCTGGTAGAGTCTGGTGAAAGAGAGGAACATGTGCTGCTAGCCATTTGGTTTTGTATAGGTGAGTGTGAGGGTGAATCATATGGGGACACCATCATTAGTTCCATAGTCGGAACATGTAATGGGGGGTAACTGGGGGTTCTTGGTGTGGAGCCATTCGCTCCATGAGTTACAGCAAAGTATAATGACTTACTTTTGGCATCTCCACCTTGGTTTTGGCTTGACTCCAATTTATTTGTAAACTGGCATGGTGATATTGTACTACACCCCTGCTTGACACTGTCTTGCCTCAGTTCTGAAAAAGCCTCACTGGGTCTATTGTTGGAAAAATCGTTAGAGCTTTTCTGGTTGTTATTTTTTTGAGACTTTCTATCTTCTTTCCAATCAGAGGGAGTTACCAAATAAGCCATTTGCTGATTACTAAGTTGCCTGGAAAGCTCAATCCTGTTTTGGTTTGGCATGGCTGCAGTAAGGCGGATCTGTTGCCAGGGCATGCGGCTGTTAATTCCTGCATTTTGTCTTTGGTCAAGGGGAGGTTGGCATTGAAATGGATATGGGGTGGAGTTCTGATCTAAGGGTACTGGGAAGGCTTTGTTGGGCCCTTCCCATGGCTGTGCTACTCTACTATTTTTGTCAAGAGGTGCTGAGCCCACATGGATGATATTTGTTGGGGAACTGTTGTAATTCTTTTTTGAAAAGTGCATTTGAGGACCTTGACTCTGCGCAATATTTCTGATGTGATGTACACTGCCTTGAATAAGAATTCTTTGACTAGAAGTACTGTTTTTTGAATGACAACCTCTTTTGCCCCCTGCAGTAGCACCTTTATCCCTAGTGTCTATTGGACAATAATTGTCTGACTTGTCAGATAAAGCACTCCTTTTCTTATCTGCTTGTTGATTGTTTGATTCTTTGCTATCACCATTACTAACAGCATCAACTATGCTTCTTGTGCAATGCACAGATGATGGTATAGCATGGGGAGTCTGCACATACTGGGGAGGTTTGGAATGTAAAGTATATTGCCTATCCTCTGATTGTTCATAACTCAGTTTTGTATTGCTTTGCACAGCCTCGTGCTCCTCCCCAGGGGACTGAAAAGAAAATGAGTTTTGGGTCACTTGGTTAGGGCCCAAAGAGGCCTCTATTAAATCTTGAGGCTGTGGGTTCTGATCACAGGGAAAGGAATCTGCATTATCCAGCAATGGATACCCATACTGAAATGGTAATGGGACAAAGCCATTGGGTTTGTTCACTTCCACAACATTGTTAGACTTGTGTACTGGAACTCCAAAACTAGCATTACTGAAAGCCCTGTCAGGAGTCTGCCACATGTCAGCTCCACTCAGTTGAAAGTCAGAGAAAAGCATTTGGTTGACAGGTTGTGTGTTATTGGGTTCCAATGCACCAGGTTGCTGCTGAGGTGCAGTGGATGCTGAGTGCTGGTGAGAAGAGCCCCCTGCTGCAGAGCCCACTGGTTGTGAGGTATAGCTTGGAGATATGAGATTAGAGCCCTCTTGGAAACAACGGTTGAGGTTGAACTCCTCCTGCTGCAGTTCTGCCTCTCGCTCTGGAATATTTGGTACATGAAACCTGTAGCTGCCTGAGACAGGGCCCCGGCTGGCCTCTAGCTTCTTGGGAGGTGAAAGCTTCTGTTGCGGGTAGGCGATCCCTATTGTGGGATTGGAACGTGGATTTGTAGTACTCAGTCTGCCCAACTGCTGTGGGTTAGCACGCTCTGTTTTTCCTGACTTTTTCCCCTTATCCCGAATACGACTTTTCCCATTGGGAGACTGAGGACTGACCTTGCCATTAGGCCATGTTCTATCACTGGCAAAGTTTGAACGGTTCTGTAACAACTTGAAATCAATTTTTCCTGCCTGTTGTGGCCGGATAACAGCTTCACGTTGTTGAGTGTTGTCTTTCTCCTTTTCTACAAACTTAGTATTACTGTTAACAGTCTGTGACTCCACACACACATTTTGAAAGTGCTCAGGGGATCCTTTGAATGCTTTCTCGTTGAACTGCTCACTTGCAAGTTTCTTTTCTTCCTGGTTGATCTCTGCATCCAGCTCTTTGGTGGCATATGTCCGTTTAGCCTCTTCTGCCATGATGCTGATGTGGCTGATTCAGCAGGCTGCTCCTTATCTGTGGAGACCGTGACAGAATAACATTCTGCTGTAGTCCGGAGCAATCTCCAGCGGCATGAGCAGAAAGAACGAGATTATAATATCTTCTCTCTTATCCCCTCATTTCATCAATGAGCAAAAATGATCATCTGTCATCATCTTGAAGCCCTGGAAGGAGAAGAGGGAAGAGATAAAGAAATTAGATGTCAGGATTGTCAACTGCAATTACACCCACAATATACTGATTCCGAATTCAGCCCCAATTCTAAAAAGTTGGGACGCTGTGTAAAATGTAAATAAAATCAGAATGTGATGATTTGCAAATCACGGAAACCCAATATTTAATTGAAAATAGTATCAAGACAAATATCAAATACTGAAACAGAGAAATCTCATCTCATCTCATTATCTCTAGCCGCTTTATCCTGTTCTACAGGGTCGCAGGCAAGCTGGAGCCTATCCCA
>JAPEKM010000012.1:48888951-48901604 GCA_027575975.1 Cathorops multiradiatus
TTGTCATGAAATTTAAAATCACCTAATTTTTCTCTTTAAATGATACATTTTCTCAGTTTAAACATTTGATATGTCATTTATGTTCTATTCTGAATAAAATATGGAATTTTGAAACTTCCACATCATTGCATTCCATTTTTTTCACAATTTGTACTTTGTCCCAACTTTTTGGGAATTGGGGTTGTATGAATGCATAGTCTTGTATACTGTTGCTTTGCACCATGGTCCTGGAGAAAAGACATTTTGTCCCAATGTACTACTGTATGCAAGCTATATAACAGGAATGAAAGTAAAAACTCACTTGACTTTGTGAGACTTTGTTGTCAGTGCAAAAATTTCAATAGTTGATCAGAATATGGTTTCAGTTTTCATCCTAGTGTAATGTGAGGAGTGAACGTCTATAAAAAAAAAAAAAAGAGAGAGAGAGAAAGAGGGAGAGAAAACTCAGTTAATAGTAATTTCGATATGACAGCAAATTTCACTTTTTACTTTAATTTCACTAAATAGTGGAAGCTTGCATTCAATTTTATATAAATGGATAAGGTCTAGTCAGCAGTTGTCATAAAAGTAAGACTATTTCTAAGTAAAGCATCCACCATAATATGATAGTGGAATAAAACCTGAGGCCATCACACTAGAGACTGATAAAAACAGCCAAATCTCATAAAACATGTTCATATCCCAATCCTAAGGGCATGCACTTAAGAGACTATGAAATTCAGACTTCCTATCCAAATCATAGTCTAGAAAATTCAGCATTTTCATTCATCCACCATGAAGAAGAAGAATAAATGAGGAACAGTGCTTAAACATAGAAGCCTTTGTTACTCTTGAGTGTAGCAGGTTTTTTTTTTCTTTTTTGGTCAAATAAACCTTTGGCTCATCTGTGTCTATAAATGGCTCCTCTACTGCACCAATTCTTCCGTTTATACATATTTCTTCAAATCTTACCATAACCATCTGTGGCACCAAAACCCAAAATCAAGGTGGAATCTAGTAATAATGCAAACTCTTACACATACAGTACCAGATAAAAGTTTGGACACACCTTCTAATTCAGTGTTTGTTTTTTAAATTAATTAAAAGATACTTCATGTCTTACAGTAATGATGGATGCCGTTTCTCTTTACTTAGTTGAGCGGTTCTTGTTATAATATTGATTGCTACAATTGGGGAATAGGGCTATTTACTAGATTTTTATTATTTACTATTTACTGTTTGATCTCAAACACATTAAGAAGGCAAGAAATTGCACCAATTAACTTTTGACGAGGCATACCTGTTAACTGAAAAGCATTCCAGTTGACGACCTCATGAAGCTGGTTGAGATAATGCCAAGAGTGTGTAAAGCGCACTTTAAAGAATCTAAAATATGAAACATATTTTGTTTAACACTTTTTTTTGTTTACCGCATGATTTCATATATGTTCCATATGTTATTTCGTAGTGTTGATGTCTTCAGCATTGTTCTACAATGTAGAAAATAGTCAAAATAGAGAAAAACCTATGAATAAGTAGGAGTGTCTAAATTTTTGACTGGTTCTGTGCAAACACATACCTAAATATGGTAAACTGCCCAGTACCTGACACCTACACATGAGCCTGATAGCTATGATTTATCTGGTGTAATTGTGGCAGATTGAGCCCATCTTTTATGGAATAAAGAATAAATATACACGCGCATACATTAAGTGCAAGCAGATGTTTTTCTACTGAGAGAAAAAAAGATCACACATCAAACAAGGGTTTGTGCTGACGGGACCACAGTTGTACAGAAATTATATAAACACCTGCAACTAATACTCAGACTAGAATATGTACTTTAAACAGAAAAGATTCAGATCAGCTGACACTTTTCAAAACAGGTTTCTTTGGGTTTCTTTATGTGTCTATTTCTGGGCTGTCCATAAATACACAGTGATATACTGAACATACAAAATATATTTCAGCACAACTTTATCCCACTCAAACATAAACCTCTTTTATTATTACAATAACAAGCACACATGTCCATCTGCTGCCACCGCTTTCCTTTACACTCGTCTACAGCCCAACATACACAGAAACATACACATGTTGTGGTGATTTCACTCAGAGGTGCGAGACAGATCAGCTCGGCTCGGAAGCCCTTCTTCCATAAGTCTTGGCATGAATGCATGGAACATGTAACTGAAAGAGGAACAGCTTCTTGGCGAATCAAGACACTTTACTGGCTACCCAACAAAAGCATGAGGTCGGTGTGGTTGCACTCTTTTGTTACTTTCATTTGGTCTGCTGCGCTTTCATTTGGTTAGACCCTCGCTGTTCACTCCGCATTAGCCTGCTGCCAAGGCATACATAATGTCATGACTTTGTGCTGTTCAATATTGAGCAGAGGGAAAAAAAAAAAAAAGAAACAGATATACAGTTCTAAAGACTGGAAAATATTGCATGTCCAGGCCTCGCTGGCTGCTACAGTAGTCTTGCTCCTGCTTGTCAGCTATTGCCAGGATTAAGAAGCGCTGAGCTTGTGGACGCAATTTAACTTTATGGCCCAGACTACAAGAACATGGACTGTCTGTACTCTAGTGTACTCCGTGTTGGGTTGAAATGTTGGGATAATGAGGGCTTCGGCTCTTCAAGATATAAACACACACACACGTATACAAACTAGGCTTAACAGTTGCGCTGTGCAACGGCAAGTGTATCCCCCGTACGCCCTGTCATTTTGAAGGTAAACGGACAAAACCTCACCCGGACAAAACATTTTTGCACAAAAATGCCCATCAGAGTCGATAATTTCAAGATATCATCACCGTTTTCAATAGGCGTTGAGCCCTAACCCATATAACTGTGCTGTGAAAGTTTGAAAGAAATCAAATAAGAATTGCAAGTTTTAGAGCGTTTACAAGCGTCTGTGGATGCGCAACCGACGCAAATCCATAGTATCCCCCTACGTCGTACAGGAGATACAATTAAGGAAACACACCCAGGCAATATAGGTGACAGTCAGCACTTGACCTGGATATGATCAACCTGTCAATCATAAATTATCATCTGATTAGCTGAAGTAAAACACAGTGGGAAACTTGAACAGAACTTATTTAAACTTGTATATAGAGCATAATGAACACATATTTCCATTTGCAACAGAACAAAGTATACGAGTTAAACTCAACTTTCCAGGAAGTCAAGGTTTACCAGGGCTGAGTCAGGAAAGAAAAACACTTCTACAACTTCATTCATTATATGAGTTAATTCACAACCAAATAAACATTAAAAAAGTATACATAGGAGAAGGGCCTTTAAAAGACAACTGGAATTATTCTATCCACATTCACTGGATATGAGCTGTTGCGTGCTCTGACTGGCTACTCTACTACTAGGATAGTAATATACCATGAGTCGAGAAAAACAAAATGGTGGAGTGTGTTGCTGAACCAACACAGGATGAAATAAAAACTCTACTCGAAAACAAAACCCCCAAAATTACAAAAAAAAAAACCCAAATGTGGAATAAAAAGTATTTGATGGTAAGAACATCTCTTATTTTTCAAGAATCTTATTATAGTATTTTTCACAAATTGCTACTGTCATTTTGGCAGTTTGTTTACATTCAAAGAGGAAATTATTTTGTTGGATGGTTTATATGAAGTTTTTAGTTATTGAATTTGGCAAAAATAAAAATGCTGTTTCTCAAAATCTAGTGAATGTGGATATAATAAAACAGTTATTCCACTCAATCTTGTTGCACATGGCCGATGTATCAGCTCATATACAACTTGATTTCATGGAATAATTGTTAAACAGATACTGCTTTGGGAAAAAAAAAAAACATTACCTATTTGTGGCAGCAGGGGCGTGGTCAAGCATCAGCTGTGAACAGCGAGGAGGCAGGTTGAACCAGCATGTGATGGTGTACCTGTGTCAAATTACTGGCTGTCTATTAACCTGTGTCTCTATGCGTCTTGCAGACAGTCAGGAATGAGAGAGAGAGAGCGCTGTGACACCCCATTGTGTGTGTGTTTAGTGTGTTTGTGTCATGAAAAGTCACTGAAAAGTGTGCAAATAAGCCAAACTCACCTGTTCTGAAGCCTGCTTCCCATTCCTCTGTTTCCCAAAGTTAGAAAGTTGTTACACTGGTGCTAAAACCCAGGACTGAGGAACGAACGCCGCCATGGGATCCGAACCAGTCCAAGAACTCCTCCAAACGCTCGCCGACGATCTGCAGCGCCAGCAGCATACCTTTGTTGCACTGTCTGTCAACCTGGGCCAGCACTTCCGGGCTCTGCTTGAACCCCAGGCAGAGGATCGGCAGGTGACCCAGAGCTGGGTCTAGTTTGTCGGTGCTCCAGCGATCGTTCCTGCAGCCAGCCAGTGAAGATGCGGCCACAGGACGACCCCAATGCCTTCACTGAGCTGTTCAAGCGTGTTGTGGAGGCGAGCTCATGGCCAACCTGACAGTGGGCGGCTCGCCTACTGCCGCTCCTGTCAGGGGAAGCCCAGCTCCCGGCTCGACAGCTCCCGGCCACCAACATACTTGAGTACCCCCACCTGAAGTGAGCCATCTGACAGCAGGTCAGGCACAGCCCAGGAGAGCAGCGCCAATGCTTCCACACGCTGGCTTATGGCAAAGTGGGCCAGCCGTTCGCGTTTGCCCAACAGCTCTGGGATGCCTGCCGACAGTGGCTTCTGCCCGGTGAGTGCGACATCAAAGCCATCACTGAGTGAGTGACACTGGAGCAGTTCATGGCTCAGCTGCCGAGCGGGACTTCAGCATGGGTCCAGTGTCACCGAACGACATCACTGGAGGAGGCAGTCTGACTGACTGAGGATCATCTGACGGCGTATCTGGAAGCAGGCTCTATTACAACTCCCTCTTTCTCTCCATCACTTTCATTTTCTCCTTCCCCCTTTCCTTCTCCTTGTCCCTCCCCCATCCCATTCCCGCGGAAACGGGGGCCAATTCCCCCCAAACCCGCTCCCCACACCCATGTCTATCCTTGTATTTCCACTCTCCCTTCTGCTTCTTTGCTGCCATTAACCCCCTCTCTCTCTCTCCACAGGTGAACTCATCCATGCCCACCAGAACCGCAAGTGAGCCCGGGCAGGTCTGTAGACGCGGAGGGACGGCGGGGAATCAGTGCTTCTTCAAGGAGGTGGGGCTACTGATTTGCATTCTCAATGAACCTCAGGCTTCCCCTGATCAAGCAGGGGTATACAGGATAACGGTGAGTATTCAAGGGGGTACACATCAGGCTTTGGTGGATTCAAGTTGTAATTAGACCTCCATACATCAAAGCCTGACTGAATGCAGGGCATTGGGAAATGCACATTTGGTGAAGGTTAAGTGTGTGCATGGTGATATACACAAATATCCGCTGATGCCCGTCACTATCCACTTCCAGGGAGAAAATCATAACGTAGAGACCACGGTTGGTCCAAGTCTCACTCACCCACTGATCCTGGGAACCAATTGCCTGGGGTTTAAAACATTAATGAAACAAATAGTAGTGGGTGAGTCCTGCAGTAGCACATCATGGGGGGATCCTACCGCAATGTTGGCTGGAGAGGTGGTCTCAGGCACGCCTGCGTCAGCTCCGCATCATGATGACAAAAAGAGTGGGGAGAGCCTTCCTCCCTCTCTGGGGAATCCCTTAGGGGACTTCCCATTGGAGCAGGTGCGTGACGAGTCTTTGAGACATGCCTTTGACCAAGTGAAAGTAACTGATAGGCAAATTCTCCAGCCTAACATTGCGCTTTCCTTCCTGTACTTTTCTATTATTAAAGATAGGTTGTATTGAGTGACACAGGACACTCAAACGAAAGAAAAGATAACACAGTTGTTGGTCCCAAAGAGCCGCAGGGAACTTTTATTCCATGCAGTTCATCATAATCCTATGGCTGGGCATTTGGGGCAGGATAAAACAGTAAATCATATCATGGCCCATTTCTATTGGCCAGACATTTGTGCCAATGTCCGCAGGTGGTGTGTGGCATGTCAGGAATGCCAGCTGGTAAATCCAGTGGCCACACCAAAAGCACCACTGCACCCATTGCTGCTGATGGAGATCCCCTTCAAAAGAATTGGCATGGATCTCCTTGGGCCATTAGATCGATTTGCATGCGGGTTTCGCTTTGTATTAGTCATTGTGGATTATGCAATGCAATACCCGGAAGCAGAGCCTCTCCACAATATCCCAGCACGCAGTGTTGTGGAGGCACTCTTCCACATTATCTCCTAAGTTGGGATTCCAAAAGAAAGTCTGACTGATCAAGGCACTACTTTTATGTCACACACACTGCGCGAATTATACGGATTATTGGGGATTAAATCAATTTGAACTAGTGTTTATCATCCGCAAATGGACGGGCTGGTCAAACAATTTAACCAAACACTTAAGAACATGATTCATAAGATCGTTCACAGGGATGCTAAACATTGGGACAGGTGGCTCGACCCTCTGTTGTTTGCAGTACGCGAGGTCCCACAAGCCTCTACTGGGTTTTCACCTTTTGAATTGCTGTATGGGCGCAAGTACCGTAGTGTCTTAGACATCATTAAAGAAAATTGGGAGGAGGGGTCTTCTCAAAGTAAAAATGAAATTCAGTACATTCTTGACCTGAGAGCAAAACTCCATGCACTGAGTCACATAACCCAGGGGAATTTGCTACAGGCCCAAGAACGTCAATCTTGCCTATACAACAGAGGGGCACAGCTAAGGGAATTTGCACCGGGAGATAAAGTCCTCATTTTACTGCCCACCTCAAGTTCAAAATGGCTCACCAAGTGCCAAGGGCCCTTTGAGGTCACACGGTGAATTTGGGAGGTTGAGGTCAAACAGCTAGACGGGGAGACAAATTTCAAATTTGCCACGTCCTGAAACCATGGAGAGAGGAGGTTCTTGTGGAACTGGAACTGGAGGCAAGTCTTAAAAGTGTGGTCCAATTCACCCCAATCCCCTCTGGAGACCACCTCTCACTAACCCAGAGAGCACAGGTGATTAGGCTGCATGAGGCTCTGATGTCTTCTCACCCCTCCCTGGACGTACTGACCTCGTAGAACACCACATTGAGACTCCCCCAGGGGTGGTGGTGCACAGCTGCCCGTAACGGCTCCCAGAGCACAAGAAAAATGTGGTTCAGGATGAACTCCAGGCTATGCTTAAGATGGAGGTAACTGAAGAGTCACACAGTGACTGGAGCAGCCCAGCGATCTTGGTTCCCAAGACCAATGGGTCGGTCCGGTTCTGTGGGGACTGTACAGTGTCTTCCAAAAGTATTAATCCCCTTTCATGTTTGTCCTGTTTTGTCACATGAGAAGCTGGAATTAAAATGGATTTTTGGGGGGTTGGCACCATTTGATTTACACAACATACCTACCACTTTAAAGGTACAAATTGTTGTTTTATTGTGGCCCAGAAAATCATTAGGATGAAAAAAGAGAAATCTGGAGTGTGCACTGGTATTCACCCCCTCAAAGTCAATACTTTGTAGAGCCACCTTTTGCTGCAATTACAACTGTAAGTCACTTGGGGTATGTCTCAATTAGCTAAGCACATCCAGCCACTGGGACTTTTGCCCATTCCTCAAGGCAAAACTGCTCCATCTCCTTCAAGTTAGATGGGTTGCGTTGGTGTACAGCAATCTTCAATTTATGCCACAGATTCTCAATTGGATTGAGGTCTGTGTTTTGGTTAGGCCATTCCAAGACATTTAAATGCTTCCCTTTAAACCACTCCAGTGTAGCTTTAGCAGTACGTTAGCAGTACATGATGCTGCCACCACCATGCTTCACTGTAAAAAAAAAAGTGTTCTAAGGGTGATGGGAAGTGTTGAGTTTGCGCCACACATGGCATTTCTAATGATGACCAAAAAGATCAATTTTAGTCTCATTTGACCAGAGAATCTTCTTCCATGTGTTTTGGGAGTTTGCCACATGCTGTTGGGCAAACTGTGAATGTGTTTTCGTAAACAATGACTTTTTTCTGGCCACTCTTCAATAAAGCTCCACTCTATGGAGTGGACAGCTTAAAGTAGCCCTCTGGACAGATACTCCCATCTCTGCTGTGGATCTTTGCAGCTCCTTCAATGTTATCTTCGGTGTTTTCGTTGCATCTCTGGTTAATTCCCTCCTTGCCTGGTCTGGGAGTTTTGGTGAGCAGCCTTCTCTTGTCAGGTTTGTAGTGGTGCCATATTCTTTCCATTCTGCTATAATGGATTTAATGGTACTCCCTGGGATATTCAAAGTTTGGGATATTTTTTGATAACTCAACCGTGATCCATACTTCACAACTTTGTCTTTGACCTGGTTGGAGTGCTCCTTGGTTTTCATGTTGCTTGTTAAGTAATGTTGCAAAGTTGGGGTCCTTCCAGAACAGGTTGGTTTGTACAGACATCATGTGACAGATCATGTGACACTTTGATTGCATACAGGTGAATCTTAATCAACTCTTCTTCTTTTGGCTGCTCCCGATTAGGGGTCGCCACAGCGGATCTTTCATCTCCATTGCTCCCTATCTTCCGCATCCTTCTCTGCCACAGCTACCACTGTCATGTCTTCTCTCACCACATCCATGTATCTCCTCTTTGGCCTTCCTCATTTTCGTGTGTCTGGCAGCTCCATCATCAACATTCTCCTTCCAACATGCTCTGCATCTCTTCTCAGGATGTGCCCATACCATCTCGGTCTCATCTCTCTTAGCTTAATTCCCAAGCACTCCACATGTGCTGTCCCTCTGATGTACTCATTCCTTATCCTGTCCAACCTTCTCACTCCCGTCGCAAACCTTAACATCCTCAACTCCGCCACCTCCACCTTTGCCTCCTGTCTCTTCGTTAAGGGTACGGTCTCCAATCCTTACATCACAGCTGGTCTCTCTACAGTCTTATACATCTTACCTTTCACTTTTGCTGGGACTTTCCTCTCACAAATGACTCCCAAAATCCTTCTCCAACTGCTCCACCCTGCCTGCACTCACTTTCTCACCTCACTATCGCAGCCCCCATTTTTCCTGCACAGTTGACCCCAGGTACTTGAATTCACCAACTTTCTTTACGTCTGCTTCTTGCATCTTCACTACACTATTATCCCCATTCTCATTGATGCACATGTATTCTGTTTTGCTCCTGCTCACCTTCATTCCTCTTCGCTCCATCTCTCCAAACCCAACTCACTTTGAACTCTCTCTCCCAGTTAAAATGATCACTTTGAAATGATTTTAGGAAACTCAGCCCTGATTGGTATTGTAAATTTGATTTTACACACACACACACACACACACACACACACACACACACACACAGTCTCAATCTTTTCGTAAAATTGTGTGTAAATATTTGTGGAAACCAAACTGACCTGAACATTTCCAACAAAAGGGCTGATTTTCTTCATACATTTGTGCTTAAGTTGATCACCCGTAATGTGTGAAGTGTGTTCCTGGCACAACTGATTTGCATGTAGTGATGCCCACACACATTTCTATAAGTCACTCTGGATAAGTGCGTCGGCTAAATGCTGTAAATTAAAAGTGCAGTAATCCATGCAAATTATATAAACTGAGAGAGTGAAGAGTGTGTCATTGTCTCTCTGCAGGTTGTGTGATTGTGAAATCTCAGATAGAGGCTGTGCTGCTCTGACTTCAGCTCTGAGATCAAACCCCTCACACCTGAGAGAACTGGATCTGTCTGGGAATAAACTCAGAGACTCAGGAGTGAAGCGTCTCTCTGCTGTACTGGAGAATCCTCACTGTAAACTGGAGGTACTGGGGTAAGATCATCTCTCTGAGAGTCACATGACCTGATCCTCAGTAAGGCCCCGTCCACACAAGCCCGTAGGCACAAACAGCAAGGTTTTAGGTTCAGCATCAAATATCCTGAGGAGGAACATCATTAAATTTCATTCCACATTGATGTCTTTTTTCCTGGTCTGATCACAGTATTTCTGCATTCAGTGTGTCCCACTGTTAAAACCCCCATGCATTAAAATAAATAGATGTTAAAATAGAAAGCATATTTGTAAATGTTACTTTCTTTGGTTAAAACTGTTATGAAAATGGTTTAAAATGGTATTTCATAAAGGTTTAAATACTTTGATAAAAGCATAAAAAATGTAATTACTAAGTTTCAAAAGGTTTAAACGAAACAAATGTACATTGTAAAATATTTTCTTTTATTTTGAAAAGTTCATGGTGAAAGGAAGAAGTACTGATTGAGAATAAGGATAATACTGGTCATTCATTGGTTGAAGGTTCGTGATTTAAGGTACAGACAGGAAGAGTGAGTGTGTGATGATTTTGGGGAACTTGACAGTCGACACGGACAAGAGACGGTGAAGTCACATTACGGTGAGTGTGTAAATTGCATGGAGATAAAGTGTGTAGTTTTCAGTGTCTGAAAGACTGTCTGCTCGACATTCTGAAACTGAATACTTGATCTACACCTGGTGTGTGAGCAACTAGAGACATTTCTAGTCAAAGTCTCTTTTGTAGTTGTGCATGTGTTTAACTAGCTTGTAAGCAGAGTGTGGTACAGAACTAGCAATAGTTAATAAACGCGAATGGACTCTTAGCCGCTGTATAGCTAACCCAGCTAAAGCTATCGGCTGTGACTCATCATTTCAATGCAGAACCCTGAGGATTTATCTGAAACACTGCCAGTGTGTGCAACAAGTCATCATTCGGACGTTGTCACTTGCTGCCTGGGAGAGACTACACCTGCCTACAGCATTGCCCTTCACCAGAGACTCAGACTGGGTAGACTGTTGCTGTTTGGACTTGATTTTCACTTGGAGGCATCCATCCATCCATCCATCCATCCATCCATCCATCCATCCATTATCTGTAGCCGCTTATCCTGTTCTACAGGGTCACAGGCAAGTTGGTGCCTAGCCCAGCTGATTATGGGCAAGAGGTGGGGTACACTCTGGACAAGTCGCCAGGTCATCACAGGGCAGACACAGAGACAAACAACCATTCACACTTACATTCACACCTATGGTCAATGTAGAGCCAACAATTAACCTAACCTAGATGTCTTTGGACTGTGGGGGAAACCAAACCTAGATGTCTTTGGACTGTGGGGGAAACCAGAGCACCTGGAGGAAACCCACACAAACATGGGGAGAACATGTAAACTCCACACAGAAAGGCCCCTGTCAACTGCTGGGCTAAAACCCAGAACCTTCTTGTTGTGAGGCGACAGTGCTAACCACTACACCAACATGCTGCCCTACATTTAATTCAATATATTTAAAAGTGTATTCAACTAGTAACATTGCATATATGACATTCCGGAGTATTGTTTTCAACTTTGGAGTATATTATGTATGGGAGGGTGAAGGATAGACATATTGTCACTGTGTTTTTATGGTTTTGTGAACTGACCTGAAATTTCCACTGCAGTTTCCTTTCTGTCCATTCAATGACATGAGTGAATGTGACCTCTCTCTCACCCAGCATGGGCTTCACTCGCAGATCCTAGCCTTGGTGGTACACGGAAACTGTACCTACACATGAATCATTTTAAGTATAGGAATCTCAGTACCATATCCGGTCAGTAGGGGGCGGTGGGATGTTCACAGCTAGCGTTCCTGAGAGTTCCAGCACTTCAACACTAAGCAACAGGGGTGTGTTGGAGACTTCTGTGATTTTCTTTTTGATGTACTCATTTTCTGCGGCTTTCCAGAAATATTTTGATTTGGCAATCTTGTCCACAAAACACCGAATTTTCTTCCTTGTGCTGCTTCCACCATGCCTAGACAGGCAGAGATCAAAATGTAACTGACCTCTCTAGTTAGGATGGTTCTGATAACAAAGAGCAATATGTAATTCTAAGGCAGTGAGAGGATTGTTACCCCTTAGTCCCAGAGTGTAGACTCTTATCTGCCAAAGGATCTCCTGGGAGCTCGGAGGGCATCAGCTCCTCTTCATCAGATGAGCCTGAGCTGGATGACTTTTCATCACTGTCTGCAATGATACACACTCTGGGCCTTGTACTAAAATAAACACACACACACACTCCGGAGAGAGTTTCCACTAATTGTATAACATAAAATAGGACAATATATTTCAAGTAAAACCACACAGAAATAAAAAAAATAGCATCAAGAAATAGTAATCTTTTGGGGTCAGTTAGTTGTGGTGGAGGGCTCTGTGAGCCCCTGCACAAAAAGAAGATCGCTCCTCGTGCTCTGGCTCTCCTGGTGCTGAAAGGACAACTCCACTTCAGGACCTCCAATGTTTTGGACAGCTGGAGAGTGTATGGCTGCGGGGCCGGGCTACAGAGCAGAAAAGCAGCCCCAGACCATCACACTACCACCACCATGTTTGACTGTTGGTATGATGTTCTTATTTTGGAATGCTGTGTTAGGCTTATGCCAGATGTACTGGGATCCATGTCCTCCAAATAGTTCTATTTTTGACTCATCAGTCCACAGAATATTATCCCAAAAGTCTTGGGGGTCATCAAGCTGCTTTTTGGCAAATGTGAGACAAGCCTTTGTGTTCTTTTTGGTCAGCAGTGGTTTGCGGCTTGCAACTCTCCCATGGATACCATTTTTACTCAGTGCCTTCCTTATTTTAGAATCATGAATACTGACCTTAAAGGAAAATTCCAGTTTTTAACACTTTTAGCCCCTTTTCTGGAGTGTCTAGGATGAAATCGAACGATCAACA
>JAPEKM010000012.1:50677204-50687566 GCA_027575975.1 Cathorops multiradiatus
ATAATTAAATACATATCAAATAAGTGTTCAATTAGTGTATTGTAGAGAGTAGTAGGACAACAACAACTATGTTCACAGATTGAGGTAGGCATGTCATACCTACAATAGTGATTAAAACTCATAGCTTAGTGTAAGGCTGGCATAATATGCAGCCCATGAGATCCATTCTCCGGCTTCAAGGTTATCTTTCATAAGAAGGCTTCTGACTCTCTCCAACCACTGGTAACCTTCTTCAATTACATTGATGAGAGGACGGGAGGTTGGATGAGGATGACTGTTGGTATTCAAGGTAGGAACATACAAGACTTCATCGGGTGGCAGAGACACATCTAGATCCATGCTTGTGTAGTGAAGTGGCAAGGATTTCACATGTTTCTTCCCCATTTCAGCTGGATCTAGGATGTCAGTCAGATTCTCAGTCTGTTGGCTGTCTGAGGAAAAGTGCTGTTGAATGCTGATGCATGTTCCATGGAGGGCCGATGTTGCTGTCGTTGATGATGGGTTATGGTCAATGTTGTCAAAACCACCAGTTGTGAAGACACCCTTAACTGCCTGAGGTGGGACCACAACACCAATCTGCTCCCAGTGACTGATCACAGAATTTGCGATGTCTGTGCTAAATGTTTTCAAGCGGTCATATGACACACACATTCCTCTTTTATGTATGGTCTCCACCAGATGTCTGCTACCACTTTGCTGGTGTAGTTTAATTGCCAGATATAATGAAGCTGGTGTTTCCCTCTCTCTTATGTGACGAGCACTGCCATTTTCCTTTGATCTGCATCTTACAGAGTTGAAAATGATTTGCTGCCCAATGGATATTGCGGCTTGGGACTTCTCAGGTGCAGGACGTGGCTGATCAATAGCTGATCCATCAAGAAGCATGTGTAAGAATGATCTCAGGATTGGAGGGATGGAAAGAGCTTCACAAGAAGTTGAAAAAGAACCTGTAAATGCATGCTTCATGGGGAGATACTCTTGCCGAAGGATTTTGGCTGCTTTGAAGATGATGGAGACATCACTAGATGTGGTGTTTTTCATGTCAGCAACAGCTTTGCTCAGGTCATCATCAAACACAAGGGACCAGGCACGATTTATTTGTACTGATCTGATGTCAGGAATCAGCCGTTCAATATCCTCCCGAAGTCGTGTGGTGTTGCATTTGATGTTTGGAAATCCCAGATTAGCAGAGCGCTCGTCATAGAGGGCTGTAAGGGTAGACATCGCCAGCGATTCCCCTGAGCAGCGATACCCCTCGATGTAATCAAGCAACTCATTGAGGACGTGTGCTCTGATGACCTGAATTGCTTTACTTTCAGTTGAGTCGCATCCAACAGTTTCTGCTTTTCTATAGAGTCTAGTTAGGCATGCACGGTGATATACAGCATCAATAGCAATCATGTCACCAGCAGCTAGTTCAGCCAGTAGATGCCTGTCACCAACCGCCTGAGCACATTCTTTTACTTTTCTATCCAAGCCAAGGGTGGCAGCCCTCCTCAGTTCCTTTTTGTTGCCCACCTCACCACAGAAGAGACACGGTGTATTTAATGGTTCACATGATGATGACGATGATGATGATGATGATGTGGGTGAAGTCTGTCTGGTGGACTCGTCACTCAGGCGCCGTGTTTTTACTGGGCTGACAGACTCTTAATGTTTTTTTCTTTTTCTGGCTCTTTCAACCTTTTGTTTATCAATAGCATTTCTGCAGCTTTTGTGCCACACTACAGTATTTTGCATCATCAGCTGAACTACATCCTGGCTACCTCTTCTAATGTCCACTATATATTCGGGCAGATCCCCTAGTGCCTTCAGCTCCTGGATGTTGTCTACAGCTTCTTTGTAACATGAATGCAATTTTTCAGGATTGTTTCTCAGTTTAACTGATGAAGAGGGATCTAGTGTTTTCTCAACATGTAGGGCAGACTGACAGAGGAAGCATAAACTCCAGTCACGGCATTCCATTATGGCTAATCTGAAATAACAAATGTGTTTTTTTTTTTACATCATGAGCTAAATAAGATGAATATTAAAGGACAAGTGCGGTATTTTGAATATTAAACCCCTTCTCTGAGTATTAACAATGTTTTAGAGCTTCCCTTACTGTTTTTCTTTAATGTTTTCTGCTGTCTTGGATATTTCACAGACTTCAAATAATCTCAACATACCTCAGAATGGCTAGTCAACAACAACAAAGATCCACAAAAGTAAATATCTAAAAAAAAATAGCTAACCAGCTAGCAACATTTGCTTGAATAATAATGAATCTAACTAGTTACTGGTTAGTTTTAATTAAGGTAATTAGTTAATATCTATGTAGATACAATGATTAACCTCTCACCTCTGATCTTCAAAAGCTCCTTTACCAGTTTATACTGCCTGGGATAATGTGTTGTTGCACAGTGATTTGCTGCTCCTGACTGGTTGAAATCTCATTCTATTTAGGACAAACGTAGTGTACAGAAATACATACACAGCTGAGATACAAAAATTTAACTTAACTAACAAAAGTTTTTGAAGGAAGAGATAAGTAAAGTCACTCTGATGATACATTTACTTTATGTGAAATGTCCTTACTTACCTCAAATTTTCATGTTATGGGTAAACCGTTATTTTTCTTTACTTGAGACATATTTTATTGGATTCCTTGACCCCAAAAATGTATACTTTGACACCAAATTTGTCATCATAGCGATAACAGAAGCAAAGTTATAGACTCTATAGAGAATTTTCGACACATTGGCGGCCATTTTGAAAAAATGTGTTTATTTCCAAAAAAAAAGAGTGATCTCACTTGTGTCTTTGGATAAATTTATTTGTATGACCCTAAGGTACTTCCATGCCAAAGGGGACATTTGCATCATGACTTGAAGTCAAAACTCACTTAACCTTCCTACTAAGAGCTTCTTTTTCAATGGTGGAATAAGAAGCTTGATGTTTATTAAACTTCTTGGAGAAGTAGCACACTGGACGGCAGACCCCTTCATCGTCCTGTTGCAATAGCACTGCGCCAGCGCCCACCTGGCTAGCATCTACCTGGAGTTGAAAGGCTTGATCCAGTCGGGGCGCTGCAAGTACAGGCGCAGTGGTTAGCAAACGTTTCACCTTCTCAAAAGCAATTTGGCAATCAGTCGACCAACCAAACTTAACACCTCCTCTAAGAAGGTCAGTGAGGGGACAGACAATGGTGGAGAAGTTCCTGCAAAAGCTTCTATAATATCCCACCATTCCCAAGAAACACTGCAACTCTTTTTTCGAAGTGGGCACGGGAAATTTGTCAATAGCCAAAACTTTTGCACGCACAGGGCAAACTTGACCCTGGCCTACCACCTTCCCTAGATAAACTACCGTTGCCCGAGCAAATTCACACTTGGCCAAATTAACTGTCAATTTTGCTTGTTTCAGTCGTTCAAAAAACTCCCGTATCCGGCAGAGATGCTCCTCCCAGGAATCCGACACCACCACGGCATCATCAAGATACACGGTGCACCCTGGCAGGCCTGAAATGACCCTATTCATTAAACGCTGAAAGGTGGCGGGCGCGTTACGCAACCCAAAACTCATCACTTTATACGAGTACAAGCCAGAGGGAGTGATAAATGCAGAAACTTCCTGAGCATGAGGGGTCAGAGGGACTTGGTAGTAGCCTTTTAACAGGTCAAACTTGCTGACATAGCGGGCTGCTCCTACCTGATCAATACAGTCATCCACTCGTGGCAGTGGAAATGAATCTGCCTTCGTCACCCTGTTCACCTTCCGATAATCCGTACAAAAACGGAAAGTATTGTCTGGCTTACCGACAAGCAAGCACGGTGAAGCCCAACTGGAGTGTGAGGGCTCAGCAAGTCCATGATCCAATAAGTACTGTACCTCCTTATCCAAAATTTTCTTTTTCTCTGGCCCTACACGATAGAACCGCTGACGAATAGGTGGAGCCCCTCCTGTATCAATGTCATGCTCCACCATATCCGTACAGGAGGGCGTATCTGAAAATAGAGACTGATAAGACAATATTAAGGACTTCAGCTCTTCACCCTCCCCCTCTGGTAGATGGCCAACCAAAACATCCAAATTAGACAGAGTCTCAGAATTTTTAAGTCTGGGCTGCAGAAATAACTCAACTGAACCAACCTCATCATCTGTGTCCACTAAAGGAGAAAGGGGCCCCGCACCCGTTACCGCTACTGCTACTGCCGCAGATGGCGCAGTCCCACCCACTGAAACTGGACCTGAGGAGAAATAAGGCTTAAGAAGGTTCACATGGCATACCTGTGTAGAGCGCCTTCGATTCGGAGTTGCTATTATGTAATCACACTCAGACACTTGACGTACTATGGTATATGGCCCAAGAAACCGAGCACTGAACGGTGAACCTGGCATTGGTAACAAAGCCAACACCCGATCCCCAGGCGCGAACTGTCTGCTCACTGCACGACCATCATATCGTTTCTTCATTTGTGATTGGGCATTAATCAAATTCTCACTAGCCATCTTCCAAGCCAGTGTCAACCTCCGCCTAAACCCATGGACAAAATCAATAACATTGACAGGGGTTTGGGTCTCATCCAACTCATCCTTCAGCACTGCCAACGGACCGCGAACCTGATGAGCAAAGACCAGGTCATTTGGACTGAACCCTGTGCTATCCTGGACCACCCCCCGTGCTGCCAACAACAGCCATGGAACACCCTCCTCCCAGTCCCTCCCCAACTCGATGCAATAAGCCCGTAGAAGAGATTTAAGGGTAAGATGAAAGCGCTCCAACGCCCCCTGGCTCTGTGGGTGATACGGACTGCTCAACTGTTGTTTAACCCCGAGTTGCTTTAAAATACTGCGGAACATCTTGGAGGTGAAATTCGTACCCCTGTCACTTTGTATTATTCTGGGAATTCCAAAAATGGAAATAAACTGGGTTAGGGCCTTCACTACTGCTTTTGTGGTGATGCTACGGATTGGGTAAGCAGCAGGATAGCGTGTGGATTGACACATAACTGTTAACAAATAGCTACACCCTGACTTGGATGGTGGCAAAGGACCCACACAATCAATGATTAGGTGTTCGAAAGGTTTCCCAACAGCTGGAATAGGGCAAAGTGGTGCTGGCTTGACCACCTCTGGGGGCTTACCAGCCAGTTGACAGACATGACAGTTTTTAACAAATTGCACAACATCACGTTTCATACCCGGCCAATGAAAATGTAGCAACAGCTGCTTGTAGGTTTTACGGATACCAAAATGACCTGCCAGACCACCATGTGCCGTTCCCAAGACCACATCGCGAAACTGCTTAGGCACCACAACCTGTATCACGGAGTTCTCCAACCCCCCATCACGCGGTGTCCATTTGCGCACCAACAGATCACTCACTACAGCATACCCTTTTGCTGCGCTCCTCATCTCCTCTTGCGACAGCGCCTGAGAGAACAACCCTTCCAACCCTTCATCACTTTTCTGTGCTGCCACCATTTCCTGACGGGAAAATGTAGAGGGCAAGGCAGGCACTTCCAACTCCACGCTATCCCCACCCCCATCTCCCGCTCGACTCATAGAGCGAGTGACGGCGCAAGAGATAAACACATCGGGGAAATCAACAGCACACTGGTCCGGACCTACAGGCATTACTGGCTTGGTGTTGACTACCGGTGCTTGTGATACCTTAGGCCAAACCAACCCCCCTGCCAAATTGTTTCCCAAAATGACCTGAACACCCTCCACCGGCAATGATGGGCGCACCGCTAAGGCCACCTCCCCTTTTACCAGATCCGACTCCAATACTACCCGGTGTAAAGGAACCGAAATGGTATGCATCTCAATTCCACAAATGAGCACTGACGTCCCAGTATCTGAGCGATCTGAGAAGGGCAAGACAGATTGGAGCACAAATGATTCAGATGCGCCTGTATCGCGCAGAATATTAACCGGCACTTTGTCTCCGCTACCAGCCAGAGACACGAACCCAGCTGTAATAAAAGGTCCATAACCCCCACCCTCGACACCATCGATTGTGTTGGAGTTCGCCCTCAGCACCCCAGTACCCATGTCATCGCTAAAAACAGCCGTCGCCCGTACCCCCCCTCGTTGACCAGAAGAAGGAAACGGTGCCGTACATGCTGTAGGTTTCACGGATATCGGGGAATTGCTACGCCGTGACTTCAACAAAGGGCATTCATTTTTCCAATGGCCTCTCTCGGAACAATACCTGCAAATATCCTGTGCATCAGGCCTCCTCCTATCTAAAGGCTCCGGCCCACTAAAGCGTTGGAGACGGGTATCCTGCCGGTGCCCATAATCGCGCTGCTTATGAGCTAATACATACTTATCAGCTAAAACGGCAGCCTCATTGGCAGTTTTAACGTTTTGTTCATCGATGTAAGTTGCGACACGCGCGGGAACAATGTTTTTAAATTGCTCCAACACAACTAAATCACACAGCTTGTCAAATGTGTCAACTTTTTCAGCCGTACGCCAGCGAGTAAAAAGTGTGTTTAATTCGCGCACCACCTCCAAGTGTGTTTGAGTATCATTTTTCCTCCAAGTCCGAAACTTTACTCTGTACGCTTCTGGTACTAACTCATACGCCTCCAGAATCGCTTCTTTTACTTTAGCATACTGTTTCCGCTGCGTGTCAGTCAAAGCAATAAATGCCTCTTGTGCCTTACCAAAGATGACGCTTTGCAAAAGCAGGATACGCTCTGAATCGGCCCACTTATTATCCACAGCCAAAATTTCAAATAACGAAAAGAACGTGTCTGGATCTTGCTCATTAAACTTTGGTAACAACTTAATCATATTGGACAGGTTTAATTCAAACGGTATACGGCCCTGTTGCGAAGTTGTTCTTAACCGTTCTTGCTCCATCTGTAATTTCTTATATTCCAGCTCCCTTTCTTTCTCACGTTCAATCCGATCTTTCTCACGTTCCCGTTCCAACTGTTTATCCCTCTCTAACTGCATCTCCATCAACTTCAGCTGTTGTTCGAAAGTCAACGATGACGCAGTCAGGAGGGGAGGTTCTGCTGCCGCGCCACTTGGCGAAGCTAAAGCAGACACAGGTTTTGCGGAAATTATCCCTTTACCAATCAGCTCCGCTTCAACGACTCGGAACATCTCATCCTTTCTACTGCCCTTCGTAATCTTTGATAAAAAATCAAAGTGCTCCGCCACTTTAACCAGCTCACCTTTTTTGAGTGTTTTTAATCCCTCCCGAGAGGGGTTTTCCACAAATGCATCTACGGCCTCCATACTCACTACTCACCGCCCACAAATCCCAACTCACTATTCCCAATACAACGGAAACACGTTGCAACACAACTCACAAAAATTATGCTACGCACAAACACACACCTGAAGACCTAATGCTGAAGTGGGTTCCGGACACTAACGAGGGACTACAGCTTTAGAAAAGTTGGAGCGCCCTGCATCTAAACAGTTCATACTATTACCACAACCTGCGTCTTCACATGCCCCCGCGGTTGAGCCCAGAAGGCCCCCCCGTTCGACATGCCACACATGAAAAACAATAAAGTTTTATGCGGTCTCACCTACGACAGGGTGTGCACGTTGCTCCTTCAGGTCCCTTCGCTAATATTTCTCCTCGCAGTAACTGGAACCCCCAACAGTACCCAGGCCTACCAGACGTGCGTACCACACACTTCCCAACGTCAGTCCCAACAACGGAATCCCACCCTACATCACTAACAACCCAAACCAATAGAAAAAACGCTGCGGGGCCTCCCCACTTCCACGCAGTTACGCGAGCACTAGTGCTCACCAACAGGTGATTTGGATACACCATTAAGACGCGCATCCAAAATAGAAAAATATATGCTGGAGAGAAGTTAAGCTACATCTCCAGCCACGGTACGAGCCCCCATATGCTAAGACTGCCTGGCTCAAGGCAGCCGAAGCATAAAAGGGAGGCCAGACCGCAGCGTCAATTCAACATAAAGTATTTATTTTTATAAATGCAAAAGATCAGTGGTATAAATAATAATGTAAAGCATGTGTGCAAAATGCTGGCCTAATAAAATAACCAAACAGAAAACCGGCTCTCAGCGAGAGCAGGGACCAGGCGTAGCGCCAGCCCTGTGAGCCCGAGAGAAATGCAGAAAGCCAGCCACTTATAGTAGCCTCCATCAAAGCAAACCAGCTCCAGCCATCTCCAGTCTGCAGAGTGAGACACAGGCACAAGGGGGGTGGAGCCCACCAAGACGTTAGACACTCCAGTCCTAACAGCAGTCACACCTACATATCATGCAAACAGATCCACAGAGGATGCCATCACCGTAGCTCTACACTCTGCACTGAATCACCTGAAGCAGCAGCAGAGCTACGTCCACATACTCTTTGTGGATTATAGTTCTGCTTTCAACACAATAATCCCGGACATCCTTATCAGTAAACTGGACACTCTCGGCCTCCCCCCTCTTACATGTGCCTGGATTAAGGACTTTCTTACCAACCAGCCCCAGACTGTGAGACTTGGCCCCCATTTCTCCTCCACCTGCACGTTGAGCACCGGCTCTCCACAGGGCTCTGTGCTGAGCCCCCTCCTGTACTGCCTCTACACCCACGACTGTAGTCTGACTCACAACAACAACCTTATTGTCAAGTTTGCTGATGACACCACGGTGGTCGGACTCATCTCAAAGGGAGACGAGGCAGCCTACAGAGAGGAGTTCCTGAAGTTGGCAAAAACAACCTCGCTCTGAACACCAAGAAAACCAAAAAGCTCATTGTTGACTTCAGGAAGCACAGCACCGACCTAGCTCCCCTCTACATCAACAATGAGTATGTGGAGAGGATCCACACCTTCCAGTTTCTTGGCATCCTCATCTCCGCTGATATCTCCTGGTCAGTAAACATTACAGCAGTCATTAAGAAGGCTCAGCAGTGGCTACACTTCCTGAGAGTCCTCAGGAATGTTGACTCTAAGCATTCAGTTGCCTGATCAAGTTCTGCAGGGGCTGACAGTGGCCCAATCAAAGTTGATAACTCTGGGAGATCATTTATAAAGCTCTGTGCAGTATAGCTGACGCGAATGTATGTTTAATACAGTATCATAAATGCATAAATTAAACTTTGTTTAAATTATATAAATGTTCATTAAAAAAAACAGATAATTGTCTGTCCATATGCAGTTCATACCAGTTGCATCTTCAGAGTGGATTGCACTGATGGTCTTTCCTCTGCCGTCTGCCAGCACAGTGATCTGCTTGGTTGTCAAAACTTTTATCACTTCGTCTCGGCCGCGGTGCGTCATCATAAGCAGGACGAGTAGAAATGAACTAGTGAAAGTTTAGTTCTGCCTTTTTTTTAAGGCAATAATTATGAATCTGTTTATAGTGGTATAGTAGGCATATTGCAACAAGTCAAGGTTCTGGAATGAGCTTGTGTTGGAATTTGGCCCCAGAGAGTTGCGGGTTGCTCCATCCTGCCTCTTTGGCTTATATGCTTGTTTTGGGGGTTTAGGGCACAAGGTGAAATGTCTGTAGATTTTTATTTATTGAGATTGTTTTACACACCACCTCCTCTATCTGTTCCCTGCTAAAGTGAGCTAGAACATTGTGGACTTCATAGTTTGCTCCCTCCCAAAAACAATAACCTTTGGTTTAATTTTTTTTTGTGTGTGTGTGTGTGTGTGTGTGTGTGTGTGTGTGTGTGTGTGTGAAATTTACTTTACTATTCTCAATTCCATTACTCATATAGTTTTCCCCGAAAAGATTCAAAATTCTTGTTTACACCCATGTAAAAACCTGAAACTCTAGTAATAATCTTGTATAAAAAGAATAGCTCTGCCTTTTGATATGCATTTACCTGGCTTACTTGCGCACACATTTTGTGTCCTTCCATAATCTTGTCATGTTCTGTTTTGTGCAGGTGAAAAGTGAAGGACCAAAGCTGGTGCCATTCTTCAAAGCCACCTGCGTCTATTTTGTGCTGTGGCTGCCCACCTCCACCCCATCTTGGTTCAGTGCCCTTATTAAATGTTTGCCCATTTTCTGTCTCTGGGTCTTCCTGCTGGCCCATGGCATCAGCTTTTTAGGGGCCCGCTCAAGTGCTCGAAAGATCCTCGCAGGACTCATTTTCTCAGCTCTAGGAGATGCCTTTCTGATTTGGCAGGAGCAGGGCTACTTCAGTCATGGTGAATTCAACATTTCATTTTATCTCTTTTTAGTATAATGTTAAAGGAAAATTCCAGTTTTTAACACTTTTAGCCCCTTTTCTGGAGTGTCTAGGATGAAATCGAACGACACCAAAATTTTGACGATCGGTCCTGTCTCGGCTATTTGGCTCATTTAGAATCCCCCCCTGTCTGCTTCAGAAAGGCTTGCTATGGGCATGTCCGATAATGTCCTTAAA
>JAPEKM010000012.1:53395347-53405413 GCA_027575975.1 Cathorops multiradiatus
ATTTTTTTCTGCAGTTTTATTATTCATCAGTTCCATTTCCATTAGGCTGCTACATCTTTATTGTGAATAACTTGGGCCGGTTACCTACTGAAAGATTTTGGATGTTATTTTGTAAATTTGTATAAGCTGCTTGCAATGTTGTTATCCAATGGGGGGGGGCTTAAACCTTGTGTGTGAGGTTAATGGCATAAAACAAGTGCAATGGTGTTTTCCATTTGCTCAATGTATTAAATATCCATATTCGTCTAAAATATGTGGTGCCTAATCACACATAGTTAACCACACCTATTTGAATGGCTCACTAACTAACAAGAAAATTTCTAATTGGTACTACAGGGCAAAAAGGTTGCCGACCCCTAGTATAAGAGAATGCAGGCAGTGGTTAGAAAGACTATTAAAGAGGCAAAAAGAAGTACTGGAAAACATTTTGTGACTCCATTGGGAGAAGCACTCCAATTAATCAAGTTTGGGATATGATAAAGAAAATGAGGGGAGTAAGACGGGACTGGGGGTACTGAGAATTGGAAAAGGGGAAGGGGCTAGCGAAGACATTGTCTTGTGAAAAGTGATATGTTAGCTAAAGCAATTGTTGAGATCCATAGTTCTGAAACTATATTAGAACAAGGGATGAGTGAAAGACAAAAAAAAAAGTGAAAGAAATAAAGAATTGATAGAAAGGAAGAAAGGGATGATATATTTAATGCTCCCATCACATTAAGGAAAATTAAATGGCCTATTTGTATTACATTATTGGCATTTAGCAGACACTCTTATCCACAGCAACATACAACATACCCAGAGCAGCTTGAGGTTAGGTACCTTGCTCAAGGGCACTTCAGCTGTTCCTGGTAATCAAACCAGTGACCTTTTGGTCCCAAAGATGCTTCTCTATCCATTAGGCTATGTTTTCCCCTTGCAAAAGAATATAAACTGATACAAGAAAAGATGTCCTACATCATGTTGCGGCACCTGCCTGATGTAACATTAGAGGTCATATTACATTTATATAATAAGATTTGGCAAGAAGGAAAATTACCATAGGTAACGGTACCCATTAGGAATCTCTGAAAAGATCCTGCAAATCAGTTTCGGATTATCAGTATGTGGTATATGGGTCAATGTCTAAAACTTTATTGGGAAAATTGGATGTAATACAAGCACAAGCACTAAGGATATGTAGTGGGGCTTTTAAAACAATATTGATGCCAGTGTTTCAAGTAGAAATGGTGAAAATGCCCCTGGACTGAAGAAGACAACAAATTATGATGACTTATTGGCTCCATTTCCAAGGACATAATAACCATCCTACAATAAGTGCTATTGAACCATGTTGTGAACATGGAAAAATGCCAACAAAGAGCTTTGGTTGAGTTGATAGAAAGAAGGTTAGCAAAATGGGTATTATGGGTAGGAGTTACAGTACTCTCCAGTGTAATGATATATCTGTCTTTGCATGTGAGATGCTGGTCATGATTATTGCCTTGCAATGGGTAGAAGATGTTCCCAGAGAAAGTGATAATAGCATCAGATTTGTGTACAGCACTAATGAGTTTAAAATCTTGCAACTCAAGAAATAAAGAAGATTTATTGTTCAAAATACTACAATCATTATTCAGAATTCATCAAACGTGTTTTACGTTTAGGTTTGTGGGAGTTCCTGCTGATGTTGGAGTTGAAGGGAATGAGAAGGAAAATGAAATTGCAAAAAGAGCTTTGAAGACTAGGAGTTGTCACATGAATGTAAATATTAGTAAGTCTGAAACTAAAATGGTATTTAACAGACAAATCACAAAAATGTGGCAGAATGAATGGAACACAGAAATTAAAGGACAATGTCTTTAAAAAATAAACCATTAGTTGGGTGTGCAGGATCTGAAGGATGAAATCAGAAAGAGGAAAGTGTTATGACATGATTAAGGAATGCTCATACTAGTCTAAATAGTTCTCGTTATATGATTGGAAAAGATAATAATGGAAAGTGTGAATATTGTGGAGAGGAAGAAACAGTGGACCATGTTTTATTGTACTGTATTGGCAGAAGTATCATTCAAAGAGAGAAGTGTTAAAGAATGCACTAAGAGAAATTGAAGAAAAAATATCAGTAACATTCTAAGAAAATCGTCAGGTGACAAGTGTTGGAAACTCCTTCTAGAGTATTTAGGATTAACAAGACTAATGAATGGCATAGGGGAATTAATAGCTTTAGTTAAATTGTTTCTCTCTTTTTTAAAGTGTAGTGTTAGAGAGATGGTAGCTCTTTAGTCCACACTTCAGATCAGAGGATGGCGGTAATGCACCTGTAAGCTGTTTGCCAAACGCCAATAAAACCAATAGAAGAAAAAGAAGTAGAAGAAGAAGAACCCTCCATAAGCCTCCTTTCTTATAACTGAGTGGAAGACCTTCCCAGGAAGTAAGTCTACAGAAACATTCTGTCAATTTACAGAGAAATGCATCCAATCTGATTGGGAGGAACATCATCATGCAGCAAGACAATGACCAAAAACACACTGTCAACACAACAAAGGGCTTCATCAGGGGGAAAAAGTGAAGTTTTAGACTGGCCAAGTCAATGACCGGACCTTAACCCAGTTGAACAGCATTTCACCTGACTGAGGCTATGTCCACATTAATACATTTTAGTTTTAAAATGTTAAAATATTTTAGTGTTTTAAAATGGGAAAAAAATCTGCCCAGATGAGTATTTTAGCTCTGTATCAGAAATAATCTCCATCCATATTTGCGGTTCCTGTCACTGCTGAACCTGATCCAGGCTTGAGGTGAACCATGTTTGGTTGACTTGGCCAGAATTACAGCAGTAAGGTGGCCAGTTCCTTTTTGCACACTCACACCTATGGGCAAGTTAGAGTTGCCAGTTAAACTAACTGCATGTCTTTGGACTGTGGGGGAAACCAGAGCACCTGGAGGAAACCCACGCAAACATGGGGAGAATGTGCAAATTCCACACAGAAAGGGCCCTGTTGGCCACTGGGCTTGAACCCAGAACCTTCTTACTATGAGGCAAAAGTGCTAACCACTGCACCACCGTGCCACCCCCAACTATACTAACATGCCTAAAAATGCCAGAAAATGGGTCCATGGGTCCATGTTCCAGAGGGTCCATGGGTCCATGTTCCAGAACATGGGTGAACATGGGTGAAAATTCATAATTTTCAAACATCTCTGTTTTCGCTCATTTCCACTAAAACACTACCCTGAAGTTTTCAAAGTAAAATGGGGCCTGCAGCATTTCCAAAAGTCTCTGTTTTTGGTGCTTGAAAACTCCAGAGTTGTGTGGATGCCAGCCATAAACTATACAAAAGTGATGTGTTTTAAGACTAAAATGTATTAATGAAGATCAAACCTGAAGGGAGAAACCCCCAAAACAAACAACAACCGAAAGAAGGTCACCGGCTTGATGTAGTTATTGCAAGCAAAGAATATGCAACCAAATTAAGTATTACCTACATTGACTATTTGTTCCAATACTTTTGCTCACCCGAAAATATTGTGTGGTCTGCCACATTCTAAATTATTTAGCACATCTAGTTGTAAATATCAGGAAATGAAAGCTGAAGTTCTAATATATTATCTCTATTCATCTTTTGATCTCAAACCCAAATATCTTCAGTGTATAGCAAAAGCAAAATAATTGGCCTTGCTGTTCCATTGCTTTCACAGTTGACTATATATAGTCCATAATATCCAAGACACTTGGCCAAAATACTTATAACACGAACGGGGTAGCACGGTGATGTAGTGGTTAGCACTGTCGCCTTACAGCAAGAAGGTTCTGGGTTGGAGCCCAGTGGCCAATGGGGGCCTTTCTGTGTGGAGTTTGCATGTTCTCCCCATGTCTGCGTGGGTTTCCCCCACAGTTCAAAAACATGCAGTTAAGTTAATATGGAGCAGCCATGGCCTGAGGTTGAGCTGAAGTGCCCTTGAGCAAGGGCACCTAATCCACAACTACTCCCCGGGCACTGTAGCATACGGTAGCTGCCCACTGCTCTGGGTGTGTGTGTGTGTGCTCATTGCTCACTTGTATGTTCACTGCTTCAGATGAGTTAAATGCAGAGGTTAAATTTCACTGTGTGCTTAAGTCTGTGCTTAAGTGTACGTGTGACAAATAAAGGCTTCTTGGCTTAGCTTGATATAGTCTCTAATACTCCAGAGACTTGGCCAGAATACCTATAACATCAAAGAAATTTAAATCAACACAAGCTAGATATGATTACTTGCATCAGCATGAATGTGATTTGATGTCAAAAGTAGAGCAGCATTCACAGTGACAAGGCTTATTTCCATATGGTTTCCAGCATGATCTCATCGGAAATCCATGAAAATTTGAAGTGAACAAGTGGTGATATGGTAGGATTTTATTCACTCACTTTCAATAACCGGAGCCACTTTCAGATCTCTGGGTATGAGGCAGAAATATACCCTGAGAGACACAGTCACAACTTGGAGCAATTTAGTGTTACCAGTCCACCTACTGGCATGTTTTTGATAAGTAGGAGGAAACCCATGCAGACATGGGGGGAACATGTACGTTCTACGTTGTAAGAGAAGCTTTCATTATTTCGTTTCGTTATACTTACAGTATGTGGAGTTTTGAATATTCTCCCCATCTCCATGTGGGTTTCCTCCACGTTCTCTGGATTCCTCCCACTGTCTAAAAACTTGTCAATAGGTGGATTTATTAAGTTAAATTGTCACAAGGTGTGAATGAGTGTGTGAATTTGTGTGTTCATGGTGCCATGTGATGGACTGGCATCCCATTCAGGGTAAATTCCAACCTTGTGCCCCAGTGATCTCAGCATAGGTTCTGGATCCACTGTGATCCTGATCAGGATAAAGTGGCTACTGAAGATGAATGAATGAATGAAACTTGTAATTCAGCAGGTGTGAGGCCACATCTCTGGTTTCACAGCTTATAATGTTAAAAGAGATATTGTAAATAAATCTGGGGTGGAGGAGAAAATTAATCTTAATTTATGCTTCATTCTGATCCTTGTCACTGATCTTATATTAACTCGATGAAATTTGTGGTCTTTGAGCATTTTAAATGACTCCGTCAACACCATTTGGGGTGCAAATGCAATAGCTATTTTGCTTGATTTATAGAACAAATTAAACTGCATTTTCCACATTTCTCATAAATGTACACGATGCAGGGAAGCATGCAGTTTCTCTATGCGGTCTTTGTGACAGCTTTAAATTGAAAACAGCAGTCAGAACTCAATATGCTATGGAGTCCATTACAAAACGCTCTTCATGATCCTATAAACACAAACAGGATGCCTTGTCCTAAAACCTCATGTTTTGGGCCTTCGGGGTTTGGAGGGGCACGGGTCCTCACTAAGCTTCAACAGATGCCGTGTTCTGGCACACAAGAGTCCTCTTTCTTGGCTTGTGACTGTTTGTATTGTATGTGAGTAAAGTAGGAACTGAAAGGTCTAGTGCAAGTAGGCACACTGTCAGCTCTTGAAATCCACACAGGTTCGATCACAAATTTGGCAGATAAGATCTCAAGTGGAGACGAGCTTAAAAGAGCATTGTAATGTGTTGAAGCTACACCACAAGTGCAGCTGTCCCTGGAGTCATTTAAGCATGACTTGACGTAAATGTTTGTTTGTTGGCCTTTACATCAAAACTTAATGATAGAGTTTAAGGGCTTTAGACGTATTGTAGGTGCTGCTGCCGTCTCATTCTGGTCAGGTGCTGGCGGTGACGGAGCTCTTCAAAGTTTCTGGATGATGATGTTGCGCCATCATATAGAACTGACCATCAGGCATGTCCATCAGCTGCAGTGACTTCCCAATTAGCTGGTACAACGTTGAATTCTTTCAGATCACACTTTACAACATCTTTGAAATGGAGCATAGGGCGACCTATGGAGCGTTTGGCATCAGTTAGTTCACCATAGAGAACTGATTTTGGAATTCGCGAGTCCTCCATCTGATACACATGACCCAGTCAATGCAAGCGACGCTTCCGCATTATAATTTATAAGTTAATTGAGTCACACATTTCAAGTATTCTGACATCAGGTATATTATCTTGCCAGCTTACATTTTATGATTTTGCGCAGACATCTCAGGTGGAAAGAGTTGATTCGTCTTTCTTGGCTGGCATATGTTGACCAAGTTTTGCTTCCATAAAGTAGAACAGAGAGAACACAAGTCTTGTATACCTTGACCTTGGTACTGAGGGAGATCTTCTTGTTGACCCAGACAAGATCGTTGAGACCACCAAAAGTAAAGACGGTCTTTCCAATCTCAACCTCAAGGCACGGTGGGTTGGAGACAGTCGATCCAAGATAACAAAATTGATCCACAATTTCCAGAGGCTGGCACATTTGTTGTAATGACTGATGGCAATGGAATGCCCTGATACATCACTTTGGTTTTTGTGATACTAATTGTTACACCAAATGATGTGTAAGCAGAGGCAAATGAGTCACACAGTGACTGCAAATCATCCTGAGAGTGAGCAAGAAAAACTGCGTCATCTACAAACAAAAGTTCATGAATCAGGAGAGTAGGAGTCTTTGTTTTTGCCCTTAGTCTCACGAGACTGAACAGCGAGCCATCCAATCTGGTACACAGCGAGATGCTAGTTGGATCAGGAAACGCAAGTCTCAGCAAAACAGAAAAATATACACAGCCCTGCTTTACACAGCCAACACACAGCCCTGCTTTCTACCATTCTGTATAACAAAGGGGTTAGAAACTGTGTCATCGAAAATGATGGTTGCTTGCAACCCATCATGAAAAGAATGAATGACTGAGAGAAATGTAGGAGGACAACTGATAATCTGGAGGATGGTGAAGAGCACGGTTCTATTCACAAGGTCAAAAGCTTTGGTGAGGTCAATAAAGGCCATAACCAAGGGGCGGTTCTGTTCGACTGCTTTTTCTTGCAATTGTCAGAGAGCGAAGACCATGTCTCTGGGGGAGCATCCTGACCTGAACCAGCACTGACTCTCTGGAAGAATACAACTGGCAAGGCAGACTAGATGTTGCAAAACAACACAGGCAAACACCTTACCAGCGACACTGAGAAGGGAGATAGCACAATAGTTATTGCAATCTCTTCTGTCACCTTTGTTTTTATAAAGTGTTATCATTTTTGCATCATGCCATTCTTTTGGAACAGAGCCAGAGTTCCAGCATAAGATGATGATGCTGTGGAGTTCATGAATCACTTCATCCCCACCATACTTCAGCAATTCGGGTACGATACCATCATCTCCAGCAGCCTTATTTGGCCTCAAAAGCTTGATGGCATCCTTAATCTCTTCAACTGTAGGTGGCGCATCAAGATGGTGAAGAGTTTCAAGGGGGGAAGTGCCTCGGATGATATCTATAACTATTGGTATATCGCATGACTACAGGCTGGTGAAATGATGTAAATGACACATTTGATATATGACTGAAAAGAACATGAACATTTATGGTTTAAACATGTATTACTGTTCCAGCTCATTAAACAGCACTATGCTTGGAGTGGATGCTGTTTCACTTGCAAGTCATCTTTGGATAAAAGTTTACATCAAATGAATAAATGTATACATACAGTACCAGTCAAAAGTTTGGACGCATCTAGTCATTCACAGTTTTTTCTGTATTCCGACTATTTTCTGCATTATAGAACAATATTGAACACATCAAAACTATGATATAACATATACCCTGATTGGCCATAACATTATGACCACTGGCAGGTGAAGTGAATAACACTGATCATCTCATTACAATGGCACCTATCAAGGGGTAGGATATATTGGACAGCAAGAGAACAGTCAGTTCATGAAGTTGATGTGTTGGAAGCAGGAAAAAAATTGGGCAAGCGTAAAAATCTGAGTGACTTTGACAAGGGCCAAATTGTGATGGCGAGATGACTGGGTCTGATTATCTCCAAAATGGCACATCTTGTGGTGTGTTCTCGGTATGCAGTCGTTAGTACCTACCAAAAGTGGTATAAGGAAGGACAACCAGTGAACCGATGACAGGGTCATGGGTGTCAAAGGCTCATCAATTCGCATAGGGCACAAAGGCTAGCCCATATGGTCCAATCTCACAGAAGAACTACTGTAGCACAAACTGCTGAAAATGTTAATGCTGACACCTTTCTGTTTTAGCCAGCAGTAACTTTTTTTTCTTTACACTTGCCCATTTTCCTGCTTCCAACACATCAACTTCAAGAACTGACTGTTCTCTTGCTGCCTAATATATCCCACCCACTGACAGGTGCCATTGTAATGAGATCATCTTCTTCTTTTGGCTGCTCCCGATTAGGGGTCGCCATGGTGGATCTTTCATCTCCATTGCTCCCTGTCTTCCGCATCCTTCTTTACCACATCTGCCACTTTCATGTCCTCTCTCACCACATCCATGTATCTCCTCTTTGGCCTTCCTCGTTTTCGTTTGCCTGGCAGCTCCATCCTCAACATTCTCCTTCCTACATGCTCTGCATCTCTTCTCAGGATGTGCCCGTACCACCTCAGTCTCATCTCTCTTATCTTATTTCCCAAGCTGTCCACATGTGCGGTCCCTCTGATGTACTCATTCCTCATGCCATTGTAATGAGATAATCAATGTAATTCACTTCACCTGTCAGTGATCATCATGTTATGGCTGATTGGTGTATGGAATGATGTGGTAAACAAAAAGGGTTAAAAAACAAAAAATGTTTCATATTTTAGATTCTTCAAAGTAGCCAGCATTTACCTTGATGATGCTTTGCACACTATTAACATTATTTTAACCAGCTTCATGAGGTGGTCACCTGGAATGCTTTTCAATTAACAATGGTGCCTCAAAAAAAAACAAATAAATAGTAAATAATAAAAATACAGTAAATAGTCCTATTCCACAACTGCAGTAATCCATATTATGTCAAGAAGCGCTCCATCATTACATAAGACATGAAGTATATATATTCAACTTGGCCAGACTACGAGAAAAAGACAAAGATCCGCACCATCCTCATCAGAGAACTGCTTTGCAGATGATACAGCTCTGATTGCTCACTCTGAAGACAACCTCCAACAGCTGATCAATCGGTTCTCCGCTGCCTGCAAGGAATTTGGCCTAACCATCAGCATCAAAAAGACAAAAGTCATGGGTCAGGATGTTCCAACTCCTCCATCCATCAACATCGATGACCAAATGCTCGAGGTCACCAGCAGCTTCACCTACTTGGGCTCCACTGTCAGCTGCAACCTGTCACTCAACAACGAGTTGGACAAATGAATCGTCAAGGCTGCTGGTGTCATGGCCAAGCTCAACAAGAGAGTATGGAGCAACAACTATCTGACTAGTAAAGCCAAAGTCAAAGTATATAAAGCCTGTGTCTTCAGTACTCTTCTTTATGTCAGTGAAACATGGACAACCTGCGCCAGGCAAGAAAACTGTCTGGAAAGCTTCCACCTCCACTGTCTTCGGCATATACTTGGCATCACATGGCGCGACAAGGTCACCAACACCACTGTGCTGGAGTGTGCTGTGTTGAAGCATGCTGGCTGCCTCAGTATGCATTTCACCCTTTGTCAGAGAAAGCTTCGCTGGATTGGATATGTGCACCATATGCAAGACGGCCACATTCCCAAAGACCTGCTGTATGGGGCACTTGTGTCGGGGCAATGCTCAGTGGGCTGTCCAGTTCTCCACTTCAAAGATGTATGTAAGCGTGACATGAAGCTGACTGACATTGACCCTGACAGATGGGAACAGTTGTCTTGTGATAGGAGAAGCTGGCGCCATGCAGTCTACTCTGGAGTCAAGAGGAGAGAAGAGAGCCACAACCAGCAGCTGGAGAACAAGAGGAGAAGTTGGAAGCAGAGGCAACGGGAGCGGGCCCTCAACCCACCATCCAACTTTATTTGTGTCAACTGTGGAAGGGACTGCCATGGAAGAATTGGACTTCTGAGCCATTCTTGATGCTGCTCCCAACTAGACTGATGACCAGCCAAGGCACTACCATCATCTCTAGGATGCCACACACACACACACACACACACACACACACACACACACACACACACACACACACACACACACACACA
>JAPEKM010000012.1:53994711-54005531 GCA_027575975.1 Cathorops multiradiatus
CATATTTTATAATTAACACTGATTTCTCCTTCTTTGTGATGTATAAATGAGAGTTAAGATCAGCTTTATACTGCACAAATAAAGCCATTTGGTGAAACTGAAGAAGTGTACCGATTTAACTTTTTTAAAATACCAAATTAGCATAATTAATACTAATTAAATACCAATTTGCATAATTGGTTTTTATTAAAATTTTAAACTTTGTATTCAGGATACACCCCTCTATGTTCTGCCAATTTCCATATAAATATCTCGAAAAATAGAAGTTATTAAGAAAAAACATTTGATCTCCTTGGTTAATGAGGCCCGTTTTGGACCATGTGATCCTCAAACAGAATATTACGGCAATTTTCTAAAAATTAAGCCGTTTTTTCAATCTTTGATTTATAATATCTCAAGAATGGACAAACATTTTAATTCTGTCAAAAGTATGTTGTTTAGCATTCAATTCTGAATTCAATGAGATCATTTTCAAGCAATTTGGATTGAATTTTCATCTGATATGCCTACTGATGTTTGATGATAGTCAAGTCACAAAAAAAAAAAATGGTATTATGCTATCTCTCAAACATAAATATAATGATGGCATACAATGGTTGCCAATCCCCAGAGAATAAAAAGCGGTAGATCAAAACAGGAGATCAGATTACATGATGCAGTCACATCCTTCTGGGGGGTCCGGGGGCATGTAACCTTGGACATTTTTTGGGAAGAAAAAAAAAAAATATATAAATAAATATTGGTGCGTTCTCCTGCACTCCGAGTGCCATATTTGAAGAAAATTAATTGAGAAATCAGACCGACGTACATACTTCTCACCTTGCCTCAGTGATTTGACGCTGGATGATCCGACGACCAAGTCGCCTTGAACTTGTTGACAATAGCGAATCTTTTTTTTCCCCCCCTTCGGAGTTTTCATTGTTCATGATCACCAGAGCGTGTTTGGTTTTTACAAAATATTGGCACAATTTGTAGAACGTGACCTCACTGCCAATTGGCTAGAACCATAACAAGAACAAATGGAATGGCATGACCGAGCGATGTAATTTAGAGATTCAACATCATCGCACCATTCCATTGGCTCTCGGCTTCACTTAATATGATGCTATATTCTTGTATCCCCTGTGCAAAAAACAGCTAAAATGAGGTCGGAAGAGCAAATCCAAAAGTGTTTGCTGATTATTTTGCAATGCAGTAGTTTTTAGAATTAAAATCAGTAGGTGGTATTTACTGGTCAATATCAATAGGGTTAGCAAGTATGTGGTGGGCTGATGATAAATCACCACTGCACCAAGATGTAAATAACTTGCCCACCCTCTCACTGTGTTTCAGAGAACCCTAAGGGTCCCTGGGCACAACGTTTCCACCAGAACGATGCTGTTGTGAAGCCAGTTGTGCCTTGGGGCCTTCTCAGAACTGACCCATATTTCAACAGGTTTGAGAACTAAATAGCATGTAATGTAAGTTAGGGTTATTTCTGCTGAAATGTTACCAGGGTAATATATGCAAGAAGAAAAAATAAAATAAAATCACGGCAGCTAGAAGGCATCTGCTTTGCCTGCTTTTTATAAACTTACTTTTAAAAGTCATTACACCTTGCATGTGGCACTGCATCAGTGGAAAAGGTCTATTTGAAGACCATGAGTGTAGAAAATACAATATGCTGTGACACTGCAGTGTGACTGAACATGTTATTTAGCAGAGAGTGAAGGACAGTCTGGTGAAGTTCCTTCTCCAACACACCTAATAAACCTGCTAATGAAGTGTGTTTTAACTCCAACGTGTCCTAAATTCAGCTGCCAGAGTTGTTGCATGACCTCAACATGGTGAAGACGTCACCAATAACATTTGAAGAGGCTACACTGGCTGCCAATTAATACCTGCATCGAGTACAAGTTACTTATAATAATTACTGAAAGTCATCCTCAGACAAGCTTGACAGCGGAGTCTCCAGTCGTCTCGATCCTTCATACATCCAGCCAGTTCCCCAGAACTCTCCACTCCTGCGTCTCTCCTCAGCACGTCCATGTATGTTGGGGTGGGACATCCTCGTGCCCGCCGCCCATATGTTGGCTCCCATAGCACCAGTCTACTGGCTGGGAGCTATTGATGTCTATGGCAGTAGCCAGTGAGCTTCATCCTCCTTGATGCCACTTTCTCTCTGAGCTTTGGTAGCCCTCCATACAGCTACTTGTTGGTGATATGCTGGTTATGATTGATATTTAGCACAGCACGCAGCAGTTTGGTGTAGCACCCATCCAGGGACTTCTGCATGGAGGGCTTCAGAGTCCAGCTCTCACAGCTGTACAGGAGGACAGACAAGAGTTGCCTGGAAGAAGCTCAGCTTGATGTGTCGGGGGAGTTTGGAGTTCCACACACTGTTCATGCCATTGTATGCCAGTGCCTTTCTCACCTTAAGGTCCTGTTCAGAGGAATTAACCCAGGAGCGCAGGGTGATCCAGGGGGATGTTGTAGGTGATAACCTCCATCTTTTTGGCATTCAGCCTGAGGCCCACCCTGGCACACTCCGCCTTCACTCTACTCAGGAGCTCTTGTGTCTGCTCCACGCGGTCAGACATCGGACAGATGTCCACGTAATCCAGGTCTCTCAGGACAACAACAGGGTTTCTTCTAGACTTCCTGGGTGTAATTGTGAAGCCAAGCTCCTGCTCCCGCCCACTGATGGCTTTCCTTAGTGTGTAGTCCAGAGCTATGATGAAGAGGAAGGGGGCAAGGGTGTCTCCCTGCAGCACCCCTGCCAGGATGTCGAAGTCCTCACTTTCACCATCCGGGGTGACTACTTTGGCTCTTGTGCCCATGTACATGGCCTCTATGGCCCGGAGTAGATTGGGGGGGACTCCGTAGGCCTTAAGGATTTTCATCATGCCTCTGTGTATTGAGTCAAATCTCATCTCCTTATCTCTAGCCGCTTTATCCTGTTCTACAGGGTCGCAGGCAAGCTGGAGTCTATCCCAGCTGACTATGGGTGAAAGGCGGGGTACACCCTGGACAAGTCGCCAGGCCATCACAGGGATAATAATAATAATAATAATAATAATAATAATAATGTCGATGAAAATGGCAACTTGAAATTTACAGGGTGATGAAAAAGCCTCAGTTCACATGCACCAACATTTAGATGTTTTATGGTATTTGAGGCTTCGTTTTATAGCCACCATTCATTATACAATGCCAGAGAAACCTGAGGGCTTTCGATTCCCACTGGACATCTGATCACGTGATAAATTCAGAAGTGTGGGAGTTTGCTGGGAACACACATAGGGCATAAAACTCAATCTTTGTTTTTTTATGAGTCAGAGATTAGACTATACATTACTGTATTTACATACTGTATGGTATATACTGTATATAAGACCATGCGAGTCGTTATACTATTATCCTATTCAGTTTCTTTTCTGCGTCTTGCTGTTGGATCCTGACACTGACCAGTACAGTGGCACCAAACTGGCGCACCATCCACAGCATCCCTCAGGTTTAACATTTGGGATATCTACAGGACCTTTCTAGACTTTAGGGACATCCTGTGCAACCATGAGGATAGTGAATATTTTAATAATCAGATCACTGAGGTCGCGCACAGCATGATGATGGTGTGTCTGATCACGACTCTAATCGGTCTTGCCGTGATGACAATCGGAACCACCTGTTGGACCAACACTCCAAGGATAACACTGGAGGGTCTTGGTGCTTTTCTCATCTTTTGTTCCGAGGTTCTGGTAATCTATGGCCTGGTGCAACCACATCTTGGTGGAGATCAATGCTCCAGATGGGATACTGCATCATCATGGGCTACATCCGAGATTCTTGACAGATCTGTGATATTAATTTGGATGTTGTGGGGGAGGAAATCGCAGAGAGACCCAAGATAACTGTTGAACCGAGGGATAAGTCACTGCACCAAGCACCAGTGACCCGGAGCTGCACGCACAGCGTCCCATCGCACACTGAGGAATAAGACATCAACCAAACAAAGTATCACTGACCCTGTATGAGTAATCTTCAGCTCAGTTGGATTTAGGCCTGTTTGCAGTTATTGGCTAATAGACAGTACATACAGCCATAATCCTATATAGAGTAAGATAACAGATATGAGAACTGAAAATATTTTAGACATTTCACAAAATGTAAATGTTTTGTATATTGTGCTTAATTTTTCATAAAGATTTTTTTCTTTAAATAGCCCACAGTATAAACACTTCTGAAATCAAATGCAATGTCTTTTGAGTTGCTTAAAAGTCTTGCATCAGTTTGCATTATATTTGGACTTTCTGGAGGCATCCTTAGATGAGTGAAGTGTCTACCTTTAAGGCAGAGAAAACACACACACACACACACACACACACACACACACACACACACACACACACACACACAAGGGGAAATAAGAAAGACCACATGGGTTTCCTCAGTCAGGTAAACCCACATGATGCTCTCCAGCGTTGTACTGTAATAGACTGTAACTTAAAGCAAGACTCTTTCTTTCTTTCTTTCTTTCATTATTCCTACTTTGCCCTCCAAAATAATACACGTAGGCATTTTCTTGGAAATGACTGACATGTGATCTACATCTGTGATCAGGTTTCATCATTTTTAATTCACAATAAGCTTTTTTAGTTATCCTCATAATTCTGACACTACTATGTCTCATTTGTGTTGAAATTCATCAGTCCTCTTTTCTTATGATGAACAGTTAGTCTGGACAATTGGGAAATATGGATATCATCTTTTACTTTCAAATTTGGCATCACACACTCTGAGATATAAAGGCACCATTCCTATATATCGCTCACACAGTATCTTCAAGTAGGATATGCATCTTTCACCAGGAAATGTGAAAACAACAACAACAACAACAATAATAATAATAATAATAATAATAATAATAATAATAATAATAATAATAATAAGTTAAGGGATATAATTTGACCTTCAGGGCCATCCAGAAAGCCATTTTAAAGGTACGCCACATGCAGAAAAAGGTACACGATAAAGAACTTTTATTTCTAGCAGTGCAGATGGACAACACCATTTAGACTCACCCATCACATAAAGATTGACTGTATAGCTCTACAAATAGATACAAAGTAGGGTTCATATGATTTGTTAGAGACTATATTCCTTCAAACATTGACAATACCATTATGGGAAATATTTTTTAAACATCTCTTGTCAAAACCTCAAAATTATTTTCTTCAACCTGAAACCAGCATCATCTTTTTGATGGATATTTTTTTTCTGTAATGAACAAGTAAATAATGGCATATAATAAAAATGATTACAAAAACCTAAAAAAATGCACATTCACACACTCTATTCTAGTCCACTCCACAATCCAGCTTTCACGTGTCTATAGACAGGAGGCCGTATTCATAACTCCACAATGCTTTAACTGGATTCACTTCAAAGGCTTGTTGCCTTGATGTACGATTAATAAACGAGTTACTCTTAAATGATTCATTAGCACTAGTTGTGGTAAAACACAAGAATCAAATCTGCATAGTTTGATTTATTTAAATGGGCTTTTCAAAATAATCAATTCAGTAAAGCGAGTCGTATAAATGTTATCACATTCCTCATGCACGGATTTCCAGAAGGACATGCAGCTTAAAAAATGTAAAACATTTAAAGGTTCTCTGTCGCTCTGGGGGAACGTTTATGCTAAAAGTTATATGTAGAACCCTAGAACAAATTGTTTCTCTATCAGAAAGAGTTCAAAATAGAACCATATAAGAAGCTTAAAAAACCCTTAAAGAACCTTTAAAGAACCCTTCCCTGAATATGGGTGTGTACTTGTGTAGTACAAAATTATATATATATATATATATAACCTGTCAGGAAATTTAAATTTAGCTAATCTCTCAATGTACTTTTGTTTATTATTATTATTATTATTATTATTTTATTTTTGAAAAAACTAATGTTCCTTCAAAAGTTCTTTAATGGTTTATGGAATAATATAGATTTATTCGCTTCAAAAGGATGAAGGAACAGAGAAACACTGCTGTAGGGTTCAAAATAAAAAATAATAAGGTTTTCTCCAGAGGGAGAACCTTAATAATTCTAGAGTTTCGAGGAATGTATGAGAGTGTTATTTCCTAGGTGAGTTTATCCAGCTTACTTTGATAGCTTTTTTTTTTTTTAAATGAATTTTAACATTGGACAATGGAAATGAAAAAATGGATATCCCTCGAACATTTTAAATCTACCTAATTGATTTAATAGAAAGCTGAATCAATTTACCATAACGGCATTCCCAGATTACTGCATTTAATAATAATAATAATAATAATAATAATAATAATAATAATAATAATAAATTATACAGCATATATAAGAGCCAAGTATTTTTAAACCTCCATTTTATTCACGTTTTCAGTGTTATTTCTATTTACCTATCATGAAATTAGATAAATTACAAACCACATAATAATAATAATAATAATAATAATAATAATAATAATAATAATAATAATAATAATAATAATCGTGTGATGATGGTTGTATTATTTGATTTTTTTGGTAATTATTTATACTTTTGTCTGAACGTTCTCTCATTTTTCGTCCACGTTTATTTCCAATGAAATAGGCTGAGGCAGATTATGTTAATTACCTTTAGCATCCTTTGTTTGCTTTTATTAATTCAATATGTAAATTCTATTCCATTCTTGAATATTAATAAAACAAAACACATTTGCACTGAATAAGGACGAGCGACACACACACACACACACACACACACACAGGTGTGCACTTTAAAGACAGATGTGCATTTTAATGGAGCCCTGGCTGTAAGTTTCGCTTTACCTGGCAGTCTGTCTTTGGTGAATCTGCGGTGATTATCCACCCAGGGGAAGCAAAGCGGCCCGAAGCCCGGAGCTGCGCTCACCACAGGCGGCGCTATGGCGGCTCCGAGCGGTCTGTGCGCCGGGACCCGGATCACTCCACGGTGTCCCAGAGTCCTGTTCGGCACGAACTCGCTCGGGTCCTCCAAAGACCCAGGGAAAGCAGAGAGCGGGGCGACCAGGGCGGTGAAGGTGGTGGTGGTGGTGGTGGAGGTGGTGGTCCCGGTCTGGCTGTCCGTGCTGCTCTCAGAACCCTGCTGTCGCTCAGAGGAACCGAGGATCCGGTCTATACCGAAACGAATGGGCTCATGGCTCGGTTTAGATGACTGCTCCGGTCTCGGACTTTGGGCGCTTTCCATATTCCCCGTCAACAACCCGGGCTGGGGCTGAGGAAATCAAACCAAATCACGCAGAACGCAACGGAACGGAACGGAGATCAATTTCAGAGTCTGTCTGTCCATTTTCTTCTCTCTTGTGGTTTTCTTTCGGTTCTGTTCCTGAAATTCCGACATATTCCGTCACATCTGTATTAAACCCTCCTCGGCTGGGCTTAGTCCTCTCAAACTGTCGCATTTTCCTCTCGCATTCGGGCAAAGTCACTAACTAGTGCTTTCATTGGTCGAATCCGTCAAACCCTCGCGCCTCTATTGGTTATCATCAGCTGACAAAAACAGATTAATGTCCCAGCAGAGCTGAGCGCGAAGATAGTGTCCTATACCGACCATCAAGAGTCTCCTGTCTGTATACATTTACAGTGTCTTCTTATTTATTGTCATATTTGGCGCATTTTTGCACATTTATCACACAGACAGCGAATTAATCTGACATTTCGGTCTGTTGGAACTGTCTCACAAAAACATACCATTAATTAATTAGGCTAACTTTTCATTTTCCAGATTTTTCCAGGCAATATGTTTTTACTACTTTAGAGCACTGGGAGGAATATACAGTCCTAGTGCACAGGTTAAATTTGGAAAACGAGTTCTTTAGAGAAATAATGCATTATGCCTTTATTGATTCTCATGATCCTTGTGTAGCTTTATGTAGATACTCAAACAATCAATTCATGTCATATTTGACAGATATCGTTGACAGATGCTTGATTATTCTGCGCACACATTGAAGCAGTCCATTTCAGCACATCATGACCAGGGAAGGCTCCATGTGTGGGCCACTGGTCAACAGGAGGACATTTTAGAACCCTCTAAAATGCAAACAACACTTTATTATAATTTTCTGCAGGCTTGGTGTTTGGTCTTAGGCCCAATTTCCCCAGAAAAGGAGAAGGAGGAGGACATACACCACTCATTTAGACAGAATGCATGAAATCTTCTATTTAGTCCACTCTTAGATTATTTTTTCATTTAGCTTCTAAAAAGGGTTGTTCCTATAGTGCAGAACATGTTCTAGGGAAACACAGTGTTATAGAGCTTACTTTAAAAATATTCTTAGCTTAGGGTTCTGTGTAGGAACCTTAAGGGTTCCCCCAGAGGGACAACAGAAGAATCCTTAAGAGAATCATAAAGAGTTAAGGGCATCCTTAATTCAAGTTCATTCAGCTTGCTATAGACCAAACTAACTTTCAAGTAACATGTGCCAAAAGTATTAAATAATATTACAAGATCCACAAGCAAAATACTTATTATTATTATTATTATTATTATTATTATTAGTAGTAGTAGTAGTAGTAGTAGTAGCATTTTTATTCGCAAAGCTAGCCTATTTTTAAAGTTTGACTAATGATCAAAATTTAAAAATAGGCTAGTTTTGTGAATAAAAATGCTACTACTACTACTACTAATAATAATAATAATAATAATAATAATAATAATAATAAAGTCCTTTAGCTTATTCCATGTTCATTCTTTTTATTTATTCCTCCCTTTTTATTTTGGCATATTGTGACCCTGTAGAAGGATAAAGCGGCTAGAGATAATGAGATGAGATATTGTGATGACATAATATTTTCATGGGTGTAAATGTCTACTGACCAATTGGAATTTGGAGTTAAGTCCCTTTCTGATTCTTAGCCACACCCATTCAATATTTTGACTCAATAATAGATATCCTTTGAATTGCACTGAGTCAACAAGACATAGGTACTGTTAATTAAAATATGGTTGGCATTTTATAAGCTAACTAGCTTTGATTATGGATGCACAAGTGTTAGTTAAAAACAACCCCTTTTGGTACAATTTTGGTACAACAGCTTATATCCTTTGACCAATTAGATGTTAGATAGCCACCTGAATGGGGTTAATACACAAGTCAGACAATAAAAGATTGAACAGGATATTTCTCTTAGCAGTTTTTCAGGGAATGCAACCGCAAGTTAAAAGCGTTGTCCTAAACAAACCCTACGTGATTGCAAAAATGGTTACTCAATGACTTTGGATGGTTAATGGCTCTTCACTTTCTAGAACAGTTCTGCGTGAAGCACTGTGGCTTTGTGGTAGAGTTCTACAGAGAATGGTCCACTTGAGGAACAGTCGAAGAACTCTCAAGGGTTTGAGACTGCAGCCAATCTAATGGCTTCATCAGCTTTGGCATGAAATCATATATAAACATCTTGATAGTCTATGAAATAAAGTAACTGACGGATAACTAATAAAAATCAGTGTTTCGGTTTAGTGAGGAAGTTAGTTGAGAGGATGATGGTGAGGTGGATAACATTAAGGTAGAAGTGATAGTTCATAAAATACGTGACAGTACAGAAAAGATATGCTTTCATGCCCAAGCTGGGGTTTCAGCAGGTACCTGGGCCAGATGTTTGAGTGGGCGTGGTTAAAGGAAAACTTGTTGCAAATACAGTACCACTTAACCAAGTTTGGGGTTTTTATTTTTCGTACTGTACTCATGGTCCCTGAGCTACAGAAAACCAGCATGAGGAGGTGTTTTTTAATAGAGACTAGTACAAAGCACTTTTCTGGATGAGGGCATCCGCAGAATGCACTACATGTTAATGTTAATGTAAAATTTTAGACAGTTAGGACATTGAAGGATGTATGATGGAGCCAAAAGAAGATTAAACATGACGGAAAAGATAGGTAATACTTTATTTAACAAACAAAAAAAAAATGCAAATATGTGCTATTCAAGGAAATAACTGATATTTTACTTGTGGATATTATAATTTTGTCGTAAATTTGCTGCTAAGTTAGTGACAGGAAGAACAGATGTGGAAAAAAATGTTAAAGATAATTTTTGCAAATGTTATACTTCCTCTTAATTATTTACGGAAATTAAGAGAAAAATAAGCATTGACAATATTAACTTGAAAGTAATTCGTTTTATTCCCATCTGATGTTCCAGAATATTGTATTTATACGGAGGCTTAAATTCCAGAAAGGTGATTTTTTTTTTTGTTTGAATAATTTGCGGGCGCAAGTTATCTTCTGGGAAAAAAAAAAGATTTAAAAAAAACCCACCACCACCAACAACAACAACAACAACAAATAATAATAGTAATAATAATAATAATAATAATAATAATTTCGTCTTTCGGGACTTTCAGAGCTCTGCATATTTAACTTCCATACTATATACTAAAATACCCCCCCACCCCCCCCTGACTGTTTTACGCCTATCAGTTTCACAGGTCAGTGTCCCTGTGTGTCTGACCTCTCACATGTCCCATGTATTTCTGTGGCTTGGTATTGCGCGGCTCTGAGCCGTGATGATTGTTGGAGAGCAGCAGCACATGAGCTCGGATCCAGCAGACTGACTCTCTGGCAGGGCGGCTCGACTCCCTGACATGCTCTCTTGGCTGGTTTCTGTGCCATATGCCTTTCCCTCCTAGTGAGAAACGCGAGGGTTTTTGAGATTTGTGTGAACTGGTGTTTCCTTTTATTATTATTATTATTATTAGTCTGATTAGTTATTTGCTGTATATATATATATATATATATATATATATATAGCATTTTATATAAAATGCATCAAAGCCATGCATACTGG
>JAPEKM010000012.1:55525498-55535903 GCA_027575975.1 Cathorops multiradiatus
TTAGATATTTTTTTTGTTTTTCATTTTGTGACAGAGGAAGTGAAAATTGCACGTAATTATAAAACCAGTTAATGATTTCAGCACCATGGACGGCGCACTAATTGTGCCATTCTTGAAAGTTAATACTTTAGTACCTTTGGGCAGCGGGCAAGTTATAAATATTACTCAAAGCGTTGTTTATCTTTATAGCAATATTTATGTGTAACATATTGATTTTGCCTGATACAGTTTGAACGTCCATCCATCATTCATTCAATGTTTATTAATAGCGTCCATCATTTACTACAAGGCTCGTATATACTTGAGTCTGATTGGTTAATTGGAGCATTCTATGGCCTATTATATCTGTATAGCAGACTGTGGCTATGGAGCACGTCATTAGAGGAAGCAATAAAGTCATATTGATATTCTTGAAATAATTTTTAAATCAACATTTTGTGTCAGATCATTGATTTCTTCACTAATCGTTGTGCATTATCACGCTTATTCCACGCCCACTTACTAAATAAATCACTAATTTGACACAAAATATTGTATTGATATTGAAGTGATTTTATTGCTTCTGCGAATGACGTGTGACGGCCTGTTATTCATAGTAACGGGCGGAGAATGCCTTAATTGACCAAGCAGAATAAAATATTCAACAAAACCATGTAATAATTCTCGAGGATGGCCGTACAATATCACTTACACCTAACTTTTCAGTTATATAACAAAGTATCATTTATGTTGTTAAAATGCGTTTACAGTGGGAATATAACTCTCCATAAATCCTGTCATCTCAATATATATAATTCAAGAAGCCGAGAAGTGATTTCCACCCAACGATGCGTATTTAACCTAATGTGTTATTTGAAAAAAAGAAACTCAAATAAAGTTCATTTTTTCGGTGTAAAAGAGTTGTAATTTTGATCATGAGCATCATCCACGCTAGTCCTTCTCATTAAATGGAAAAAAAACAGACGACATTTTTTTTTCTAATATTAGTGATATCAGTGAATATTGCAAGCAGGGAAAATGTACTTTGGTTTACCCTGTTCTTATCCACATGTATAAGAGAAAACAAAGTCCTACAGTCCAGTAGATCTGTTGAACACCTCTTATAAAAGTATCTATTTACGCAAATGTATTATCTTAAGAAAAGGGGATGTGTTCATTTGAAACATCCAGGGGTTAGTGTATATATACGCTTCTTACCTCGCCAGAAGTTCGTTTTCTGCGATCTGGTATCACCAGAGTATTTCCATTACTGCCCGGAACTATAGTAGAACCGATACTCGTTCTGGGTCCTACTAACATGTAGCGTTTATCTCCGGATCTGTACTGGATGCTGTGACACAGTGTGCCGTCGTAATTTGTGTCTTGTAAATATTTGGAGGAATAGTCTGTAGATTTGGAGCACTGCATTACAGTCAGCACGATGATACTGACAATAAAAAGAAATGAAACCGAGCCCAAAGTAATGATCAAATAAAATGTAACGTTAGTTTCTTCATCTTCTTCTTTTACTGCCTTTTTAACATCAGAAGCTGCAAAAGCCTCTTTGGGCTCCACAAGTTTAATGATCACAGTCGCTGATGCTGAAAGTGAAACGTTCCCATTGTCTTTGACCAGTATGACCAGTTTATGTTCAGCCTCATCTGTTTCTGTGAATGAGCGAAGGGTCCTTATCTGTCCTGTATAGCGGTCCAAACCAAAGAGACTGTGGTCACTCACTTCCTGCAGTGAAAATAATAACCAGCCGTTGTATCCTATATCCGCGTCATAGGCTCTCACTTTAGTCACCAAATGTCCTGCGTTGGCATTGCGGGGAATCTCCTCCACACCTTCAGCAGAACCGTTAGCGCTGACTGGATATAAGATCACTGGAACGTTGTCGTTCTGATCCAGAATGAACACGTTCACTGTGACGTTGCTGCTTAGAGACGGAGTTCCAGAATCTGTAGCGAGCACGTGGAACTGGAACGTCTTTACCGTCTCAAAGTCAAAACTTTTTAACGCGTATACGGCGCCATTTTCAGAATTGACATTGATAAAAGACGTGTGCTTGTTCTCTTTGAGATTATCTCTCCATATCTGATAGTTGATTACTGCGTTTTCATCTGAGTCTCGATCAAAAGCAAATACAGAAAATAAAGATGATCCTGGGGAATTGTTTTCCATTACATAAAACATATATGGGGTGCTAATAAACTCTGGACTATTGTCATTTACATCTGAAACTTGGACAGTTATAGTCTTCATCGACGACAGTGGCGGGTTCCCTGCGTCTTTTGCGGATAAAGTAATAACATATTGAGATGCCATTTCCCTATCAAGTGATGACGATGTAACTAAGGAATAAACATTATCATGTGTGGATGAAAAAAGCTTGAAAGGCAGGTCCTCAGGTACTGAACAAGAAACTTTTCCGTTGTTCCCAGAGTCCAAGTCAGATACACTTATCAAAGCAACTGTAGTCCCAGATCGGGAATCTTCCGGAATGGCACTTGAAAATGAAGTCACCTCTATCTCTGGCGCATTGTCATTTACATCCACAATCTTTATACTCACTGTCTTGTCTGATATCATTGGTACAAGCCCTTTATCGGATGCTTGAATATCCACCTCATATTTGTCTTTGGTCTCAAAATCTAAAACTCCCTTTACAGTTATTTCGCCAGTGATCGGAGATATTTCAAAAAGTTCGCGGACCTTTTTATTTACATTATTACTTATCGAATAAACAATCTCGCCATTTGAGCCCTCATCCAGATCTGGGGCGTTCAGCTGTATGACTGTTGTGCCTATAGGCGCGTTTTCGTGCAGCATTACAGTATAGGCATCTTCAGTAAAAACTGGTGCGTTGTCATTTATATCCAGAACATTTATAATTATTTCCATTGTCCCAGATTTTGATGGTTTTCCACCATCTACAGCACTTAATAACAATTTTATATTCTGTGCAACTTCTCTGTCTAACTGCTTTTGTAATATCAGAATAGGGATTTTACCGTCATCATCACGATCTTTGACTTCGAGTCGGAAATGATCATTGTGGCTGAGTTTATAACTCTGAATAGAATTACTGCCACTGTCCGGGTCGTGAGCTGCTTGGAGCTGAAATCGTGTCCCCGGAAAAGCTGATTCTCCGATATCCAAATGTTTTGTTTTCTGAATAAAATTAGGAGCATTATCGTTTATGTCCAAAATATGTATCGTCACGTAGTGAATCTCCAGTGGATTTTCAAGAACGATTTTCAAATTTTCCAAACAAGCGCTACCTCCTGCGCAGACCTCCTCTCTGTCTATTTTTCCGTTAACATACAGCCCTCCGTCGTCCTGATTCACCCTGAACCTCGACTCTGCCGAGGCTGATACAATGCGTAATCCTCGCTCTTTTAGGATCCTGTTGTCGATACCTAAATCCTTGGCGAGATTCCCAACCAGGGTACCGTCATTCTGTTCTTCAGAAATGGACCATTGTATCTGCGCCAAAACCGTGTCCTCAAACAACAGCAAAATTGCCACAAAGAATAATCTTTGGTGTGGTTTCCGCCATATCGCACGTCCCCTTTGTTCCATTTTCCAGCTATCAGAACATCGATCTACAAAAAACATGAAGGCTAATCCATTAACATTAATAGTGTTTATACAACACTGGTGATATTAGCATCGTCAATTCAACTATAATAAAGAAACAAGGTAGGCTATCGATAGCTTAGGCTTTAAGCAGTTGCCTGAATGTACAGAGGAAGTGAAGGGGTGGGGTGTAGTTTTGACGTCTGGAACCATAAGTGGTTTTGTACTGACACCTCGAGGCTGCGACTGAGCTCGAAATTCAGAGCAGCATGAGAGTGGAAACTGCAGTCTATTTATTTATTTTTTCTTCTTTTAAATAACAAAATGGGAACACCTCTGAGCATTGGTGAGATTACTGTTGAAATAGTGGCTCCCTTCAAAAATGGCTGGGTGTCCACATCAGGAAAGATCTCACACAGACAGTCAACACATCCCACCTTGTGAAAAAGATCTTGCAGGAGGCTAAACAAAGTAAACCTATCCAGACTTCTCATAATCTTCTACAGGTACACAGCGCAGTGCTGACAGACCACAAAACTAAAAAAAAACATGCAAGTTCGTCCACATTATGTTCAAACGGCTATCAAGGATGCTTACATCAAGAGATGTTTGAGGAACCTTAAAGCATAATCTCAAACCCTACACACCCCAATTATAACTTCTTTCACCTTCTGCAATCTGGGAAATGCTTCTGAAACATTCAGTCATGCATCACTGCACTGAATAATAATCTGTCGTCAGACATTCCTGTTACAATAGCAATGTCTACCAACCTGTGAATGTCTGATACCATGTTATACTTAATCCTTGTGAATTTTGCCACTACTTTATTGTAACGTATACTAAGTTGGCAGACAGTCACAGTCAAGTGAATACTTGTGAGTTCAGTCCATAAACAGATCCATCTATACAGACCTACAGTTCAGAGTTGAGTTCCATATGCAGTGAGTGCATGCAGAAAAAAAAGTTATGACATTTGAAGCTAATATTCAATACATTAATATGAAAGGAAGGAGACAGCAGCTTGATAAAAGACACAGCTTATCTCACTGATTAAAATGTTTATGAATTTGACCACTTAAATAGCAAATTAAATGCATACTAAAATAGAATATCTGAATAAGTAGTGTACACCTCTTGATGGTTTGTGGCTATTTATGTTTTTTTTTTTCTTCTCAGTAGGCTACCAGATGTGAGTGGGAGCTCCAACTCTGTGCAAGGAACTGAACTTGAATTTGGATCAACTGAAAACCCACATGATCATTTCTACTCAAGAAATTTATGATATTTTCTGAAGAGTAACCTAATAATAGTTTTAATAAGCTGAATGACCATGTCATCAACTTTAACAGCTGACTAACCCATCTCTGATCGGGCATCCCATCCATCGATTATCTGTAGCTACTTATCCTGTCCAGGGTTGCAGGCAAGCTGGAGCCTATCGGTGTGAATGGTTGTTTGTTTCTATGTGTCAACCTGGTGACTTGTCCAGGGTGTACCCCGCCTCTCACCCATAGTCAGCTGGGATGGGCTCCAGCTTGCCTGCAACCCTGTAGAACAGAATAAGTGGCTACAGATAATGGATGGATGGATGGATGTTCTGTGTGTGTGCATTCTCTTCTCTATGTTCTATTGTATCTTGGTGTATGCTGGTTTGTAATGTTCTATTCTGTTCTCTCCTGGGTTGTACTGCTCTGTCCTGTTCTGTTCTCTATTTCTGTCCATAGTGCATTATGCTGTCATTCCTAGTCCTGGGTATGACTTTAAACTGCAACCGGTGGTGAGTCTTAGGTCTGGGAGGACTGGAGTATTGGGGAAAGTGGAGTTACTTCTTAATCACCATTGCTCCCAGGTCTGCTCTGGCCCGGAGTGGTAGCACCTGCCTGGGTTTCAGCTATGGGTTAAATAGTACATCACCAATAAGGCGCTGGCAGCAGGGCACTTTTCGGTGCAACGTGGCAGATGAACCCAAGAGGGTCAATGGCACACTGCCAGATGGCATGCAAAAGAGCCACTCAAATGGCCAACAGATGGCATCACTTGGCAAGTTGGTTGTCACTGCAGGGCAACTTCCATACCCGTCAGGTCTGTGGCACTTTTGTGCACCACTTGGCATCAGATCTGGAGGTCCAGAGAAATGGGGTCACAACATCGTTTGTCTTACCTTACTGTGCAAAGTGCTTCATTAGGAAAGCAGATTCCTGTGCATCCTAATGAAGCAATCATCACTAGCTATGGACAGCCGATGGCGATTTATGACATTACCCAAGTTTGATTCTAAAATTTGGCCCTCTGATAAAGTTGTGGACTATGCATTTTGAAAGTAAGCACAGCTATTTTAAGAGATGTACAAGACAGTTGAAAAACTTTAAAAACGTGTTCCTCACTCTCTCTGAAAGACATAATTTTTTGCAAACCTATATTTCAGCTACATCATATCCTGCACTTATAGAGGGAAAATATAGCTCACCATTTCATTATGAGCTTTACAGTGATACAGTAATGCACGTGATCAGATAATTAGGTTTTAATAACGAAAACACAAATCTCTCTGGGCATCCAGTTTAAAGGCACAACATACAAGAAAGGACAGTTTTTGTAACTAAGGATGATGACTCTTCGGAGTTTGGGGAGCTTGTTGCAATCATTCTTAAGGATAACTCTTTTGTTTATTTACTAATGAGGTTATTTGAGACAGTACCTTCTTCAGTATAATCTTTACTCAGTGAATCATACAGGGGAGATAATGTAATGCTTTTACAGGAATCACTTGATTGACTTCTATCTACTTACTGTATAACTTGCACAATGAATGGGAAAGAAGTCCCTCTGAAGCACAACATTTGGTCAGAGTAGTAACATAAGCTCTTGCTGCAGGATATTGCATGAAACATTTACATGTCATTTATTATGTTGTTTTTTCCATATTAATCATGCATAACCCAGAACAGACCAGCTCAACCAGTGCCATCACAGTAGTGTTGCCAGATCTGCCAATCCCACTAATTAGTTGAAGAGACATTACAAGTCACTAGGAGTGAAGGGTGCTGAAGATGTATATTATGTCCAAGAAGCTGACTGAGTGTCATCACTGAGGCCAGTCCAGGCAAGAAAACTAGTGCAAGGTTGGACCAAGAATCACAAGTTTATTTCAACTTGTAAGACGCAACAATGACATGTCACTCATTTTATTAAAAGTCTAGTGATCTGTACCATACTCCAGAATGACATTTTCCTTATGTTTAGATTGAAAGAAATGTTTACCATGCCTGAAATGGAGTCCACCGGGGACGAGGTATTGTTTTCTGTGGGGTTTCTTTTTTTTTTTGTTAGCAACATTACCGGAATACAGCTGGACCAATCTTCATGACACTTTCAGGATAGATGGGCATTTGGTCTAAAATAGAACTTCCAACATTTTGAGGGTCATCTGATCAAGGTCAAGGTTACCAAAAAGGTCAAAATCATTTTTGGTGCAAATGGTGTTCCAATATCCCAAATGTGTCCCCAGTCACTCCCTACTCACTACATAGTGGACTATACAGGTATAGTCAGGTTGCCAATTTGTAGTGCAGTCCTAATGTATAGTGATCATTATTACACCCTATAGTGCACTCAAAGTATCTCACAATGCATCATGAAAAGTAGTGCCATGGCAAGGAAGAAAAAAAAAGCCACTGCAAAGAAGAAGTTTTATCATTTAATCAATGAGCTCACTATATAGTCTTCTATATAGTAATTCCCTATGTAGCAGGGCATAGTGAATGAGTGAGTGTTTTAGGACACAACATTTGTAACCAACGAGCACTTATCCTGATCAAGTTTGGTTACCCATTCTGTTTCTTGATAAACTTCTGAACTAATCAGAGCTAGAAACGAAATAAGAGAAACCTCATTATAACTTCATAGTAGTGGAAGATAATCAACAGAAATTCACCTTGTGGTTCGCAAGGCTGCTGATTTAATATCAAGTAAGTGGTGTTTATTTTAAGACAATTTACCTTTTGATTATCACAGCTTTTGTTTAATCCTTCTGAAAGGTCAAATGAAAGGTTTTATAAGGTTTTTGTTTTTGCTTTTTGGCAGATATTGAGTCTTTACACTACAATTATGAAACATAATGTTCTCAAAGTTCAAAGTCAAACTTTATTGTCATTCAGACCATACAACAAGCAGTGCAGTTGAAAGAATTTACATTTCCCCACACTCCAATAAACATATTGCACTAAATGCACACAAGACAACAATAGGAAACCATACTAGACAGCTAAACAGACTTGCATATTGCACTATAAACACAGATGTAGACCAATAGACAGTGACAGTAGGGCCACAAACAAGCATTGCACAAGAGAACATATTGCACAAAAATGAGTGAGAACCATAACACTGGTGGGTGATGAAAAAGTGTATAGTGATGGCATTGAGTTATTGCACAGGAAAACAAGATATTGCACGGCACTGTATTTGTATTAATTTAGAAAATTCAGACGAGAGGTGCAAAAAACTAGTCTTTCCATTGGTTTAAGAGGTTTTTTTAAATTCAAAAAGATATTGCACCATGAACTATGGTAGCATTTACTTGAAGGTAGAAGGGAGAACAAACCATATTCAGGATGGGTGGGGTCTTTGATTATATTGATGGTTCTGTTGCTGCAGCATGACTGGTACAGATCTTGTATGGGTGTTTGGGATATTCTGGCAATCTTTTCTGCTGTTTTCACCACTCTTTGGAGGGCCTTCTGTTCGGAGACAGAGCAGCTGCCATATCAGACTGAGAGGCTGCTGGTAAGGATATTCTCAAAGGTGCCTCTGTAAAAAGTTTTGAGGACGGAGGGTGGAAGGTCAGCTCTCCTCATCCATCACAGGAAGTGTAGGCATTGCTGTGCCCTCTTGACATGGGAGGTGGTGTTAGCAGTCCATGTTAGGTCATCTGTGATGTGCACCACCAGGAACTTGGTGCTTCTCACAGACTCCACAGTGCTGCCATGGGTTGGGTGTGAGGTGAATGCTTCCTTCTGAAGTCAACTGTGAGCTCCTTTGTTTTGTTGATATTCAGTTATAAATTGTTGTTATCACACCAGGCAATGAGTTGGTTTACATCCTCTCTGTAGTCTGAGTCATCATTGTTGCTGATGAGGCCCACCACTGGTGTGTCATCTGCAAACTTGATGAAGTGGTTCAAGTTGTACTTGGCACAGCAGTCATGGGTCATCAGGGTGAACAACAGAGGGCTCAAAACACAGCCCTCTTACCAGGTGTTGGGGAATGACTGTACTGAAGGTGGAGCTGAAGTCAATGAAGAGCATCCACACATAGCTGTTCTTGTTCTCCAGATGGTCCAGGCTAATGTGAAGTGCAGTTGCTATGGCATCATCAATGGAGCGATTGGGGCAGTATGCAAACTGGAGTGGATCAAATGCAGCAGGGAGTCTAGATATTATGTGTTCTTTAACCAGCCTTTCAAAGCACTTCATCATGATGGGGGTGAGTGCTATAGGTCTGTAGTCACTGAGTGCTGATGCTGGTGACTTCTTTGGCAGTGGTATGATGGTGGTGGCCTTGAAGCACTGAGGTACAATGGCTTGGCTCAGGGAGGTGTTATAGATGTCTGTGAGAATATGTGTCAGTTGGTCAACACACTCCCTGAACACATGCCCTGGTATGTTATCAGGACTTGCAGCTTTCTGTGGATTCATCATGAGTAGGGCCCTCTGAACATTGGCTGAGTCAAGACAAAGCACTTCATCATCCTGACTGGGAGGGGCTTTTGTTGGTGTTGTGTTGTTATTTTCTTCAAACTGGCTGAAGTAGATGTTAAGTGTATTGAGGAATTCACTGTTGTGGTCGCAAGGTGGTGGTAGTGGAGACCTGTAGTCTGTGATGGACTGAATGTCTTGCCACAGGTGCCTAGAGTCTTTAGAGTCAGTGAAGTATCTCTGGATTTTTCCGTCCATATAGGCATGCTTTGCCGCTCTCACACCCCGGTTCAGATTGGCTCTTGCCAATCTTGTAAGTTGGTGTGTTGGTTGACAATGGCAGCCTTCCTGAAAACATTCCAGTCTGTGCAGTCAAAGCTATCCTGTAAAGCTGAAACAGTACTCTTTGGCCATGTCCTTATCTGCCTCACATACAGTTTGCACCTAGTTAGCAGTGGCCTGTATGCTGAAATTAATATAACAGATAAATGGTCTGAGTTTCCAAGGTGGGGGTGAGGGACAGCCCTGAATGCCTGCTTGATGTTTGTGTAGACACAGTCAAGAGTGTTTACACCCCTGGTAGCAAATTATACATGTTGGTAATAAAACACTTTCTACACCCACTTTGAGACCACAAGCTACAGCACAGAGAGGAGGCACACACACACACCTGGACCACCCAACCCCCCTTCCCCACACCAACAGTCTCATCAGGCCAAGTACACAAAGCTCTGAGGAGGATCAACCCCAGGAAGGCAGCAGGACAAGACAACATCCCTGGGCAGGCCCTCAGAATATGTACCAATGAGCTGGCTGATGTTTTCACTACCATCTTCAACTTTTCCCACAGCCAGAGCGCCATTCCCTCCTGCTTCAAGACCACAACTATTGTCCCTTTTCTCAAGAACAGCCCTCCCACCTGCCTGAATGATTACAGGCTGATAGCACTGACTCCAATCATCTCAAAGTGCTTTGAGAGAGTGGTACTGGCCCACATTCAGAACAGCATACTGGAAACCCTGGACCACCTGCAGTATGCCTACAGGCCCAACAGGTCCACCTCAGATGCCATCACTGCTGCCCTCCATTATGCCCTCTCCCACCTGGAAAACAAAGACTCTTACATCAGGATGCTCTTTGTTGAC
>JAPEKM010000012.1:59765292-59776149 GCA_027575975.1 Cathorops multiradiatus
TGATTCCCCAACACTACTTGGAAGGCTGTTCCATAACTGTGGGGCTTTGTAAGAAAAGGCTCCGCCCCCTGATGTAGGCTTCACTATCCGAAGTACCAGCAGATAGCCTGAACCTTAGGATCAAAGTAGGCGTGGCGGGTCATAGAGGAGCAGAAGTCCGCTCAGGTACTGTGGCGCGAAACCATTCAGTGCTTTAAAGGTCAATAGTAGTATTTTATCATCAATATGTAATCAGAAAAAGTGATTTTTTTTCCCGAAACAATTGAATTGGATTTATAGTGTTTTGGAACCAAACTCTTCATGTACATTTCATTCCAGCACATAGTTATCGAATAAATTGATCAAAGCTTGATATTCACTGTATGAAGAAATCACACGTAGCAAGTGATGCTATAGACATCTCTAGACAGAGTGAATGTTTTAGCTCTTTACCCAACATAATCTTTGCAGAAAAAAAAACCTTAACGAGATTAAAAACTAAATTAAAAACATGTCACTTGTGATATCCGTGATATATGATGCTTGTGATACACACGGTGGTATGCTACAGTGATATTCAATGTGTTTTCACACACAAATATCAGTAATATTGTTTACAAGTTAAACATCTAATATTAAAATATACAATACCAAGTTGCAAATTGTTTGCAGAGTGTCCATTATACCCTTTCCAATGTTGTCATTAGCAATCAGCTCACTAGGAAAACAGGGGCGGGAGAGAGGAGGAAAATCATTTGAACTCATGATCCACCATAGATCAGCTTGAGCATCGAGGTCATCAGCAGGCGAGGATGACAGTTCAGGTCAATAACAGAGGGCAGAAGGGGAACTGAAACGAGCTCAAGGGGTCGTCAGTCAAGGGCTCAGACTCGGGATGCTGAGGATTAAGGCTGGTTCTTGAGACGTTGGCAGTTTTTTTTTCCATTGAAGGAGTTTTAGCAAGCGGGAACGACAGTGAGTTTTGGACTTTGCTGACTGTGCCAGCTGGAGGCCCGCAGGTCATTCACCCCAGTCTCTCAGCTGCTGCCGCTGTCTACACAATGACAAGATGCTGAGGAATGGAAGGATCTGATGGGCTGTCAGATGTTCCTCTCATGTTAGCAGCCTGATCCTGTTAGCGATCATGAGCACGGCAGCCTCATCCTTCACGCTTGAGTATTGAGTTATTGATACACTAACAGTCTGTCAAAGCAGTTCATTGATTGTGATAGGGGATTCATGCTACATGCATACAGAGAAGTGCAGCAATGAAAAACACTAAAATAGTGTTGTGTATAAATATATTGCATTTATTTTGTGCAGGAAAGAATGGTAAAATATAAGAAAGAAAAGGAAATAGAGATTTTTTTTTTGCGGTGCGGTTTCCATCAAATCCTGCACTCTGATTGGCTGGTGAGTAGGTCTGTTACGGACCTCTGGCGACTCGCTCGTTAACAACAACAACAACAACAACAACAACAAACATAGTAGAGTTTTTTTGTCAACATTTATCTTTTTTTTAATAAGATGTATTTATAAGATTATTAAAAATCTTGTCAATTTTTGCCAGCATTTCTCAGGAGAATAGCATTAATTTTACATCATGGATATCGATAACGACAGTCTTCACAGCAAAAGCGAGTTTTCCTACCCTGAGGAAGAAGAAATAAAAGAAAACACTTCAGAAGAAAGCTAAAAACCTCTAACTGTTGCTAACACTGAGCAAAAACATGGCTGAATCCTGAATGACTCCTATTTGTATAAATAGGGGACTACACAGGCGGCAAAATTTAGTTTTTTTTCCTGCCATGGAAGTGCACTTGTATACCGTGGAGGAAGCCATTTGCATTACAGCCGTGAATGAGGATTCAAAATGGTGGCTCGCCTCAGCTCGGCTTGATTTTCCCTTTCGGGCGCTCCCATTTTCTGTTAGAATTTGGTAAAGAAAAAAATAAATATATTACTTACCAGCTTAAGGTCGGTCTGTATGGTGAAATACCGTGACCTCAGCCCAGAGGGCCTCGCTCAGTACTTTCAAGACCTCGGTCACTGAATTTCACGATACGGACCTCCCAGCTGGTAAATAACATATATGTATTAGAGTTATCGAGACATCTCATTCAACATATTCAATCCAGGCAAAGTCATCTCGAGAGGGGAAAAAGTAATAGCTCCCATGATGCCTTTCCTTGCCTTACATTACACTTATGAAATATCACTCCTGAACTCGCGTTACCTTACCAGCTTAGGGGGATTTGGTCAGTTTGGCAACTTATCAAACAGATGGATCAAGCACAGATATGGAGTCAGAGTCATTTCTCTGTTGCTCCGTGTGTTCAGAATGTGATATGTGACTTGTAATAAGCTTTGTGCTTGAGCTGGGACTTAGGCCGGCTCAGCTGCATTCGAGCCAGGCATCACCCGGTGACTCCAGCGGTCACGCCACAGTGCTGTACATGTTATTCCACATTCTGTCCGCTGTTCTGGAGGCAAAGGAGGTGCTTGGCTGGCTAGGATGCTCGAAAATCCTCCCAGGCTGACTCCATCACTATCAATTGTCCCTGAGCAGCTCTGATCATCACCTCAATTATCTGCTGTCCAGCCCACCTGATGGGATTTTTGCCAACTATAAGTTCTGTGTCGATGAACATGGAATAATGACAGCACACTGCAGGCAGGTAGAATACAACAAGGCAGTTGGATGCCCTCTAGTAAACAGCCGCAAGCGCGTGCACGCGCGCACGCACACACACACACACACACACATCACAGCCACAACAGCCTATTCCCCTGCCTACAGAAAAGCCATTTACTGACCACCGAGATGTCAGGAGCTGTAGTCTTCCTGGGAAATGGATCTGATGTGTGTTCCCTCACCAAAGCTAGGTGAGGCGATGGAGAGAAACTCATTTACGCTGCAAATACAAATACATGCGTGCAGAGAGCAACAATGTTTGGACCATGCCTGATCTTATTCCAGAGGTTACCAGGTGGGAGGGCAAGATCATTGCAAGGGAACAGAATTTAGACATAGTTATCTTTTCAGGATTTGAAATACATGCATTAGCAATCAGGGATATAAAATAACATGCGGTTTTATATAACTAACTACAGATTTACAGTTTTCATGTAAAGCTACATATTGCGTTACGAAATTACTGAAGATTTGTTAGCTGCTATGTCCCAAGTACAGGTATGCTCTACTGGATTCTATCTATTGGATTCAATCATCAGTGACCTGATGACTGAAGTAAACTGAACTCACTGTCATAGAATCAGTCTGAGATGATCTGTGATGATGATGGGTAAATCATGGTCATAAAGGGATGCACATGCTCAGCAATGACGCTCAAATAGGCTGTTACATTCAAAAGATGCTCCACTGTTGTTAAGCTGCCCAGTGTGTGGCAAGAAAACATTCCCCACACCATCACACCACCACCACCATCCTGAACTGTTGATACAGGCAGATAAGGTCCACAACGTTATAATCAGACCTCTCTCATCAACGAGGCATTCTTGTATAAACTCTAAACTATGTTCTGTGTGAAAATCCCAAGCAATCACCAGCAGTTTCTGAAATACTCAAACTGACACCAACAGCCATGTCACGATCAAAGCCAGTGAGATCACATTCTTTCAACATCCTGATGTTTGAAGTCAGTATGACCTGAAGCTCTTGACCTGCTACATGATTAGACAATTGCATTAATGTGAATATATAAGTTAAATATGTTAAGTAACTCAATATTGCTCAGATTCAGATTAAAAAAAACCCAAAAGATCATAGAGGTTTTCTGGGATCTGCAAAAACAAATGCAAGTGAGAGCCAAAGTGTGCAAAACTGTGGCACGTTCTTCAAGATGCTCAGAACAACTTAACAGCCTGATTTCTTTATCACACTGCATGACCGCATAATGATTGCTCAGTTTATCAAGCAACCAAATACTTGAATCATTATGTCTGAAATAATTCTTGGTTAAAGAAAGCAGACTTTCTTTATATGCATGTGATACTTTTGCACAGTACCCGATATACTGTATGTACAACCCCAATTCCAAAAAAGTTGGGACAGTGCGTAAAACATAAATAAAAACAGAATGTGAAGATTTGCAAATGATGGAAACCCTACATTTCATTGAAAATAGTACAAATGACAACATATCAAATGTTGAAAATTAAATTTTATCTTTTAAATAAATGCTCATTTTGAATTTGATGTCAGCAAATTTTACATGTTTCAGAAAAGTTGGGAGAGGGGCAACAAAAGACTGAAAAAGTTGTGTAATGCTATAAAGAAAAAAAACCTAATTTAGTTCACTGGCAGCAGGTCAGTAACATGATTGGGTATAAAAAGAGCATCCCAGAGAGGTGGAGTCTCTCAGAAGTAAAGATGGGGCAGGGTTCACCGCTCTGTGGAAGACTGCGTGGGCAAACAGTGCAACAATTTAAGAATAACGTTCCTCAACGTAAAATTGCAAAGAATTTGTGGATCACATCATCTATGGTCCATAATATCATTAAAAAGAGAGAAATCTCTGTATGCAAGAGACAAGGCTGAAAACTGACATTGGATGCCTGTGATCTTCAGGCCCTCAAGAGACACTGCATTAAAAGCAGACACGTATCTGTAGTGGAAATCACTGTATGGGCTCAGGAACACTTCAGAAAACTATCATCTGTGAAAACAGTTCATTACTGCATCCACAAACGCAAGTTAAAACCAAATATAAACAATATCCAGAAACCCCGCCCCCTTCTCTGGGCCCGAGCTCTTTTACAATGGACTGAGGTGAAGTGGAAAACTGTCTCGAGGTCTGATGAATCAAAAGTAGAAATCCTTTTTTGAAATCATAGACCCCACGTCCTCCAGGCTAAAGAGGAGAGGGACCATCCGGCTTGTTATCAGTGCACAGCTCAAAAGCAGCATCTGTGATGGTATGAGGGGGCGTTAGTGCACATGACATGGGGAGCTTGTACATCTGCGAAGGCATCATTAATGCTGAATGATATAAACACGTTTCAGAGCAACATGCTGCCATCCAGACAAAATCTTTTTCAGGGAACGCCTTCCTTCTTTCAGCAAGATAATACCAAACCGCTTTCTGCGCATCTTAAGACTGCATGGCTGTGTAGTAAAAGAGTTGGGGTGCTAAACTGGCCTGCCTGCAGTCCCGACCTCTCTCCTGTTTTAAAACATTTGGTGCATTATGAAGTGAAAAATACGACAAAGGGGTGTCCTTTGAACTGTTGAGCAACTGAAATTGTGTATCGGGCAAGAACTGGACAAGATTTATTTCAAAACTACAGCAATTGGTCTCCTCAGTTCCCAAATGTTTAGACTGTTGTTAAAAGTCGAGGTGATGCAACACAATGGTAAACATGCCCCTGTCTCAAAATTTTTGAAACGTGTTGCTGATATCAAATTCAAAATGAGCATATATTTTTCAAAAAACAATAAAGTTTCTCAGTTTCAACATTTGATATGTTGTCTTTGTACTATTTTCAATGAAATATAGGGTTTCCATGATTTTGAAAATCACTGCATTCTGTTCTTTACATTTTACACAGAGTCCCAACTTTTTTGGAATTTCGACGATTATGAATTTTGCTGTAATCACGAATATCCGGCGTGTAATTATGTTCCAAAAATGTATTGGCGATCTGCCCTCATCTGCTATTGAATGTACCATGTCGTGAACACTATATATTGTGAGCGAGAGAACAAATAAGCAAACACGCACAGCGCTAGACATCAGAAAGGTCATTCGGCTGGATTTGATGTTTGTGGCATCCTTGAAACGCAGCTTTTAAAGGATGCATCCTTGACATTTAGAGACCCTGATGGACAAACAATGCCTAGCCTTGCTCACAAGGAAAACAAGGCAATCAGAGCTAGCAGACCTTGTCCCTGCAGCATAATGCTTTCCTCTTGGCTAGAAGCAGGGGGGCGGTCGTCATTCAGATTATATTCATGCACTATTTTATTTGTTCCTTCCATTACTCTAGTTGAATATAATTGTTGTAAGGTTACGATACATTGCTTTATCAATTTTCAAGGGCGTCATTGAAGACAGGCAGTGCAGCGCGAGTATTATTAAACAGATCTGTACAAATCGTGGTTTGTTCTTCTCAGAAAGCATGATTTTTCGGAAAATATATATGTGAAAGTTGTTGTTTTGTTTTTTTTTCTTCGCACCACAACATAATTAATTGAATGGGTTCCTATGATCATGATGCATCAGCCCAATAAACTTCATGTCAGTCCGTCTGGTCGTTGCTGAGCTGTGAGCGAAAATCTGGGGTGGGACACAGACTCTCACAGACAGGGTGATCACAATACTTCGCCGTCCCACTAGGGTGATAATGAAAGACTTGTGGATGTTTTGATGTCCTCGCTGCTTTTGGTCTGAATGAACCGTGTGGCTTATGGATGCGTGCTATTTTGCAAATAGCAAAAAAAAAAATCTCTGCAACCAAGTTCACACACACGCATCCAAATAATATCTCTGTACACAATAGTAGGTGGGGAATTAAGAAACATTGGACCTCGCGTGCCGTTGGATTGGTCCAAGTCACTTCAATCCAGTTGTTTTGGATTTGTTGCTTTACCAAGTCCTACCTAATTTGCACTGAGAATTGAATTAAGAAAATCTCACTTCAAATGTCCCGAGTCACTGAAATCTCGGCTCGATGTCGCATATGTACATAGCGTATTGCTTTGTTGCTCGCTAGTGTGAACACTGGGTGAAATACACCTTTAATCTCACCTTGCTTTCTTGTTTATCGTGTCTGACCTCCTCTGGATATGACACAGGTTTACCCATCAGCCCATGCAGCAGATGCATGGCCTAGGGCAAGGGCACATGCAGACCCAAGGCATGCACCCCAACATGCGCACCAATCAGATGCTGGACCAGCAGCAGACGCAGACACAGCAGCATCAGTTTATGAGACAGCAGGCTCTCTGGGTACGTTTACTTTTACACTACCACCTGACTGGGGATTTACTGATGTAGTCAGAGTAGGGGGGGGTTGGTTCATCCCCCCCACTACTCTCATCTGTACCCAAAGGCTATTCATGCATTAAATAAATCTCTGAAAATTTTTGAAGATCCTTCTCATCTTCAACTCTTGTGTTTTTGCTGCCTCCACAGCAACAAGCTCAGCAGCAGCAGGTGCAGCAGCAGGTGCAGCAGCAGGTACAGCAGCAGGTGCCGTCGCAGCAGCAGCAGGTGCCCTCGCAGCAGGTGCAGCAGTCGCAGCAGGTCCCCTCTCAGCAGGTGCAACAGCAGCAGGTTGGCACGGCGCAGCCTCCCGGCCAGCCCCAGAGTCAGGCCCTGGGCATGCAGCCTCTTCCTCCACAGCAGCCCATGGTGAGCAGCCATTTAACAGACACTCAGTACGTTAATAACGGAGGATGTGACTGGAGGCGGGGGCTTCCAAAGTATATACTGGTTCCCGTGACAACCATGATTAATAAAATCACAGGGTGTTATAATGATGGATGTTGAAAATAACCTGGAAGACTGAAAGTGTGTGTGTGTGTGTGTGTGTGTGTGTGTGTGTGTCAGTTCCCTCGGCAGGGGCAAGGCATGCAGCAGACACAACAGCAACAACAGACTGCCGCTTTGGTCAGACAACTCCAGCAGCAGCTCTCAAGTAAGTCCACTGATACCGGGGTTGTCATAGCAACCATGAAACCACTGAAGAAGTTATTTAGTAATATCCTATCCACATTCACTGGATATGAGCAATCGGGCACTCTAATTGGCTACTCTACTACGAGGATCTCAGCTCATATACCATGAGTAAAGAAAAACAAAATGGCGGTGCGTGTTGCTGAACCAACCGAGGACGAAATAAAACCCCAAAAAAGCGTGGAATAAAAGTATTTGATAGGAATATGAAAATAGATATAAAATATAACAATAAATAATTACCACCCACCCCCAACAATTATCACATTTTTCACAAATTGTTCCTGTCATTTCACTGTTTTTTTTTTGTGTATATAATTTTTTTTAATTACATATAAAATGTATATAAAATATATGTATTTTTTGTTTTTAAATTTACCAGTCGGGAAGTCTCCATCATGAAATACCGTGACTGAGGCCTCTGGGCCAAGGTCATGGTATTTCACGATACGGACTGACCTTAAGCTGTTAAATTTTATATATATTTTTTTTTTCTTTACCAAATTAGAACATAAAATGAGAGCGCCCAAAAGAGAAACCATATTTCGAACAAACCTGCGACTCTGCTTTCTCCTGAAATGTTTTTTTTATTTCGTCTTCATCAGGGTAGTAAAACTCCCTTTCGCTGTCATCACTGTCATTATCGCTATCCATGCTGTAATACTGAGAAATGCGAAAATAAATATTGACAAAAAATTGCTACTATGTTGTTGTGAACAAGCGAGTCGCCAAAGGTCCATAACCGGGGTCCGTATCGTAGGATTCCGGACCACTCACGAGCCAATCAGAGCGCACGATTTGATGGAAACTGTACCGCGAAAAAGACAAGTTTTCATTTATCGAATTTGCAAAAACTAAAAATGCTCCGTTTCTCAAAATCCAGTGAATAGATTCCGCTCAATCTCGTCGTACGCTGGTAGGGGGAGGAAAATTTAAGGGTGTTAGATCTGGCATAGGTAGTCCTAAAGGTTAATTCAGTGTTTCATAAATTGTAAGGTTCATATACGGAGCCATAAAATTCCAAATAATTAGAGATGTCCAGATCATAACCATGTAAGCCCAGATAGATTCTTCTTGAAGAAAGTGAAAACAGATTAGGTTCCTGCAGTTGATCCTTGTAAGATACAGTAGCTTGGTTGCATGCTGCTGTACAGCTTCACTCATGTCCCTTCGATATGCTTGATGACGAGACCAGACTTGTGAAGCGTAATCAAGGTGTGGCCTAACATGACGAAAATACAGCTTCCTAATAACATCAGCATCAGTAGATTTCACACAAGTTCTTCTCATCAGGCGTAAGACTTTTTTATTGGCTGTGTCGACTTTGCTTCTGACTTGATCATGCCAGGAGAGTTCGTTATTCATAATGACTCCATGCTCCGTTTCTTGCAGTCTTATTTATGACATGATTGCAGAAACGTCTTATTATCTGGGCAGGGTTTTTCTTTTTAGTAACACCAAGATGTTTGATGTTTCGCCATTGAAGGACATACCCCAACACTCACTCCGGTCCTTGATTACATCAGGGTCTCTCTGAAGAATAGCATGGACTGTATATCGATATGTTAGTGTCGATAGAACTATCTGCTTTCGACCAATCGACATAGAGGGATTAATTTGGTAACTCAAACACGGACTTTACAGTTCACTGTTTTGAGGAGGAAAATGGACATCACGCTTCAGTTTGCTGGCTAACTTGTTTAACAGAAGACAGACATAGCCATGGTGACATGATTCCAGGTTCCAATTTCCCACTTTTAAGTCAAACACAATAATAAAATTAATAACTTTGCTAGTGATGGGTTATGATTCACAAAACACCCTTGAACCACAGGTTTAAAGCCTGGTCTTACAGAACCTATAAATACAGTCAAGCCAGAAAGTCTGCACACCTCTTTCACCTTCTCCACGTTTTATTACGTTACAGACTTACTCTACAATAGATTGAGTTCGTTTTTTTTTGTTACAAAATGGCCCATAATGACAAAAGCAGGTTTTTAGACATTTGTGCTAATTTATTAAAAATCAAAATGTAAAAAATCACATGTACATGTGCATGCCCTTTGATATGACACCCAAAAGTGAGCTGAGGTGCATTTTGTTTCCACGGCTACTGCTTGAGATGTTTCTACAACTTAATTGGAGTCCACCTGTGGTAAATTCAACTGATTGGACATGATTGGTGATTGCCAACACCTGCCTATATAAGGTCCCACAGTTGGCAGTGCATGTCAGAGCAAACTCCAAGCCATGGGATCAAAGGATTTCTCTGCAGCCCTCACAAACAGGATTGCGTCAAGGCATAGATCTGGAGAAGGGTACAGAAAAATTGCTGCAGCTTTTCAGGTCCCAAAGAACACAGTGGCCACCATCATTCATAAATGGAAGAAGTTTGGAACCACCACGAATCCTCCTTGACCTGGCCGCCTGGCCAAACTGAGCGGCCGGGGAAGACGGGCCTTGGCTAGGGAGGTGAGCGGGAACCCAAGGGTCACTCTGACAGAACTCCAGCGTATCCTTGTGAAGATGGGAGAACCTTTCAGAAGATCAACCATCCAGGCAGCACTCTACAACTCAAGCCACTCCTTAGTAAAAGGCACATGGCAGCCCTCTTGGAGTTTGCCAAAAGGCACTGAGAGGACTCTCAAACCATGAGAAACAAGATTCTATGGTCTAATGAAACCAAAATTGAACTTTTTGACCTGAATAGTGTTACGTCTGGAGGAAACCAGGCACCGCTCATCACCTGGCTAATGCCATCCCTACAGCGAAGCATGGTGGTGGCAGCATCATGATGTGGGGATGTTTTTCAGCAGCAGGAATGGGGCGATTAGTCCTGATGGAGGGAAAGATGAATGCAGCCAAGTTCACAGAAATCCTTGAAGAACACCTGCTCCAGAGTGCTCTGGACCTCAGACTGGGGTGAAGGTTTACCTTCCAACATGACAGTGACCTCAAGCACACAGCCAAGAGAACAAAGGCTTCAGAGAAAGTCGATGAATGTCGTTGAGTGGCCCAGCAAGAGCCCAGACCTGAATCCGATTGAACATCTGTGGAAGGAGCTGAAAATAGCTGAATGCTCCCCATCCAACCTGACCAAACTTGCAAGGATATGCCAAGAGGAATGGGCAAAAATGTCCAGAAACAAGTGTGCCAAGCTCGTAGCTTCTTTCCCAAG
>JAPEKM010000012.1:64063079-64074479 GCA_027575975.1 Cathorops multiradiatus
TAGTCAGCTGGGATAGGCTCCAGCTTGCCTGCAATCCTGTAGAACAGGATAAAGCGGCTACAGATAATGAGATGAGACCATTCCTCAGTGTTACAGAAGTGTGATGAAGGAAAAAAAAAACTTTAATACACCTCAATGTGATTATCAGCAATTAGTAAGTACAAGGTAGAAGAGCAAACTCTTTCATCATTCACAAAAAAATTCAGTTAATTTTATTTGTATAGTAGTTATAACAGTATATGCCATAAAGCAGATTTTATGCTTGAGCTAGCTAACAGTAACGGGTTAGATTGCTCCTACTGATTCTGAGTGCCATGCTTTGTTCCTGTAGACCATTGTTCATGCATCACCATCCTGATCCACAATGAGAATACACAGTTTAGATCTGAAAAAAAAAAGACTCCAGATTGTTCTCTGTGATGGATGTTTATCATGTAAAGTAGGCAGATTTTGCTTTTTAATTTCATTGCAATTATATATTGGCTACACTGCCACTCTGTGGGCTGGAAGAAAGTGAAAGCAAATTGCTCATCCAGAAGGAGCATATTTAATAAAAATATTTGTATATAAAAATACAAATGAACGGGTTTTAAAATATAACCAAAAAGTTGTAGAGAAGTTAGGTGATATAGCACAGGTTCCCATCCTTGGCTCTAGACTAATCTAATCATTGCTCCTGTGGAGGATGGCCCCATATGGCAGCCAAAATTGCACTTGGAAGACGCTCTGGACACTTACAGTAACGCATCTCTGACTGAGGACTACAAATGACATGCTAACTTTAGGGCTGCAGTTGTCATGAACAGTTTTGCACTCAAGTCTCCATCAATGAATAGTTTATAACTTCAACAAAACAGACTTCATGTTAAAACTATCATGAATATCATATTAAAACTATAATGAATTCCTGGTTACACAGTTATACTTTGTGACTCTGTAGGACACAGATATAGAAGCAAATTATTTATAATCATGCGATCTGTTATCACCCAGATGAGGATGCAGGGTTCCCCCTGGGTTCTGAAAAATATTCTCCACTTTTTTCCTTGAAAAATAAAATTGAATAATTATGCTTCACTTTTTCTTAGTCTGTATTTTTTCATAGTTACTGACTTATCAAAGTGGATAAATACAGGTTTATACTGGCACAGTTCAAATATTTGTACAGATACAGCTTGGCCTCTCCATTACATATACAGTACTGTTTGGGTTCCACTCCAGTCTCTAATAAGAGAGACTTGATTTTGAGCAGCCTGTGCACCATCAAGCTAAAATACACCTGCTTAATCTGAGCTTACTTAAGGTTATTTTAGCATAGAATTATTCATAACTTATAAGAAGTGGAAAAGCGCAACACTGCTCACTTTACAAAAAAAACTTTATTATTAAAGAGCTGACGTTTCGGTCAGTCAGACCTTCATCAGAGTAATCTCATGTTTGAAAATCACACTTTTTTTTTTTTTTAAGTAAATTTTATTGAAGGAAAGATTTGTAATACAGGGTGTACATTGTGACTTGTCCTTCTTTTTTGTTTTGTTTTTTTTCAAATAAGGAACCCAGTCCCACCCAAGCCCACCCCACCCACCCATACACACTGCCTTAATATAAAATGAAAGACAAGTAATAAATACATAAAAATAGAAAACAAAACAAAACATAGCACGTCTCGTCACTGGTTAGTCTGTCTGAGCACAACATACATATACCCATGTACGCATGCATGTATTAACAATTATACATACAAGCATTACATGTACGCATGCCTTATTTAACAGAGAGGAACAGCCACAACAAGAAAAAAAAAACGCATGTATGCCGGGCCGTAATATGTGATCTTAAGGGAGAGTGTTGAGGGTTTCAAAGTATGAAATCAGTGGATCCCACAGCTTATGAAATCTCTTTATTGACCCCCTGGTGAAATATTTAATTTTTTCTAATTTTAGAAAGAGCATTAAATCACTGAGCCAAGTGGATGCTTTTGGTGGGTGAGGAGATTTCCACTTTAGCACTAGCCGTCTTCGAGCCAGCAGGGAGCCAAAAGCGAAAGCATTTTCCTGGGTGGTTGTCACTGGGAGCTCAGGGTCCACTACTCCAAAAATGGCAAGTTCTGCAGTGGGCTGTATATTAGTACCAAAAGCATTGTTCAAAGTTTTGCAAACTCCTGACCAAAAATCTGTTAGTTTCGGGCAGGACCAAAATGTGTGAGTCATGCCAGCTGCAGGCGAATTACAGCGCTCACACCTATCTTCAATGTCTGGATATATTTTGGATAATTTCAGTTTGGTGTAATATGCCCTGTGCAAAACTTTAAATTGTATTAAGCTCAGACGTGCACAGGAGGATGTGCCATTTACTTTATTTTGGGCATATTCCCAGACAGTATCTGAAATTTCTGTCCCCAGTTCTTCTACCCAGTCATTTCTAAGTTTATCTAGTGTTACACCCTGAAAGGAAGAAATTAAATGATAGATGGATGAGATTTGACCTTTGTGTTGTATATTAACCTTCAGAACTTTCTCCAGCTCTGAGTCCACAGGCAGGTGAGGGAAAGTTGGGCTTAGTGTTCGAATGAAGTGTCTAACCTGGAGGTATCTAAAATTATCTGAGCGTTGCAGTTGACATTTATCACTTATTTCAGCTAGGCTACCAAAAACGCCATCTATGTATAAATCGCTACATTTAGACAAACCTTTTCTTTGCCATTCACTGAATGTATGGTCTAGTAGAGCTGCAGGAAAGAGGTGATTTTTACAGATTGGGCTATACAGGGAGAACTCTGTGAGCTTAAAATGTCTTCTAAACTGTGCCCATATTTTGAGAGTTGAGATTACTACAGGACTGGACGTGAACTGTGAGGGTGTTAATGGTAGTCCAGCTGTTATCAAAGCAGACAGTGAGGTGGACAGACAAGAATTTGCCTCGACTTGGCACCAGTCTGTGGTTGGGGTCTGATACCAGCATATAACCTTTTGTATGTTACATGCCCAATAAAAATATTTCAGGTTTGGAAGTGCTAGCCCACCTAGATCTCTGGGTCTTTCTAACAGATTCCTGCGAATTCTGGGGTTTTTACAGTCCCATAGAAATGAAGAAAGTATTTTGTTTAATGACTGAAAAAATGATTTAGGAAGGAAAATTGGGAGACACTGAAACAAATATAATAATCTAGGTAACACATTCATTTTTATGCAGTTCACTCTACCTGCAAGTGACAGCTGGAGTGTAGACCATCTTTTAATATCAGATTCTAAATTATTGACCAGAGGGGTGATGTTTTTGTTATAAAGGTCTGAGAAAGAACGGGTGATATTAATACCAAGGTATCTAAAGCCAGATTTTGACGTATGGAAAGGGAGTTCACTGTCTGAAAGTTGAAGTGCTAAAGTGTTTACAGGAAAACATTCACTTTTGCTTAGGTTTAATTTATACCCAGAGAACACACCAAACTCTTTTAAAGTATTCAAAATAGAAGGAACACACCTGACTGGATCTGAAATGTACAGCAGCAGGTCATCAGCATAAAGTGATAACTTGTGCTCAGTTCCTAGCCTATGGATGCCATGTATGTCAGTAGAAGACCTTAACTTGATGGACAAGGGCTCTATGGCCAGCGCAAACAACAGAGGGCTTAGGGGACAACCTTGTCGTGTGCCCCTTGACAAAGGAAAGAAATGAGAAGCCACTCTATTTGTCACCACTGATGCTTTGGGGGAAGTATATAACAGTCGGATCCAAGAGGCAAATGTGTTACCAAAGCCAAACCTTTCTAATACTGCAAATAAGTAAGGCATTTCTGTCCTGTCAAACGCCTTCTCTGCATCCAGTGAGACAACCACCTCTGGCACCTCCCTGGACGCCGGGGAGTGAACAACATTCAGCAGTTTCCTGATATTTATAAAAGAGTGTCGGTTTCTCATAAAACCAGTTTGGTCCATTGAGATAATTGGAGATATGACTTTGTCTAATCTTTGGGCAAGAAGTTTTGCTAATATTTTAACGTCTGTATTTAAAAGAGAGATGGGTCGATAGGAACCACACTCAAGTGGGTCTTTACCTGGTTTTAGAATGAGTGAAATGGAGGCTTCAGTGAGACTCTGTGGAAGGTTTTTTTGTGATAACGAATGATTAAACATTTCTAATAGAATTGGAACAAGTTGTTTACTAAATTTTTTATAAAATTCAACAGGATAACCATCAGGCCCTGGAGTTTTACTGGTCTGCATGTTCTTAACGGCATCAAAGATTTCCTGCAATTGTAAAGGACTGTCTAAATCCTCTCTGGCATCATCTTCTAGAGAGGGGAAGTCTAGGCTATCTAAAAACTCATTCATGGGTGAGGTGTCTTGTGGGAATGTGGATGTGTACAAGTCTGAGTAATATTTTTTAAAGGTGGCATTTATCTCTTTTGGGTCTACAGATAAAACTTGTGAAGATTTCCGAATTTGTGGGATCAGACGTGAGGCAGCTCTACATTTTAACTGATAGGCCAAAAGACGGCCAGCCTTATCACCATGCTCGTAGTAATGTCCTTTGGACCATAGCAGGCGTTTTTCAGTTCTTTCCAATGATAACAAGTCATATTGAGTTTTCAATTCAATTCTAGTTTTGTTTAATTCTGGTGTTGGGGATGCAGCGTATTGGTGGTCTATTTTTTTAATTGCTGAAATAAGTTCTTGCTCCTTCTGTTTCCTTTCTTTATTGCGTGCTGTGGAGTATGAAATTATCTCACCTCTTATAACCACCTTTAGTGTCTCCCACAGGGTGGATGGGGAAATTGAATCTGTTCTGTTGAATGCTAGGAATTCGTCTATTGCTGTTGCAATGCGTTTACAAAAATGATCATCAGCTAATAGGGCAGTATTCAATCTCCAAGTATTATGCAGTGTAAGATTTTGTGAAAATGTAAGATCAAGGATTACAGGCGCATGGTCTGACTCAACAATGGCCATGTACTCTGCTTTTTCAACTGCGGGAAGAAGTGTCTTGTCGATGAAAAAATAGTCTATCCTACTGTATGTATGATGCACGTGAGAATAGAAGGAAAAGTCCTTTTTCAGTGGGTACAAAAACCTCCATGGGTCCACACAACCAATCTTGCACATAAAATCAGAAAGGATTTGGGACATTTTAGATCGAGTAAGAGTTTTGGGACAAGATCGGTCCATAGTAGGGTCAATTGTCGTGTTTAGATCGCCAGCTAGGATTAGCCTGTGTGTGTCCAGATCTGGTATGAGGGATATAAGTTTAGAAATAAAGCTGCTGTCATCCCAGTTAGGGGCATATACATTTACAAGTACAGTGGGGGTGTTAAAGAGAGAGCCTGATACTATTATATATCGGCCTTGAGGATCAGAGATTATTTTGGATGAAGTGAATACAATTTTTTTATGAATTAATATTGATACCCCTCGAGATTTGGTGTTGTAGCTGGAATGAAAACTTTGCCCAACCCAGTTCTTCTTGAGCCTAATCTGATCTGCAGTTGTGAGGTGGGTCTCTTGTAAAAACACTATGTCCACCTTTAGCTTTTTTAAATGAGAAAAAACACGTGCCCTTTTAATTGGACCATTAAGCCCCTTAACATTCCAGCTTGAAAATCGTACTGGTGACGAGCCCACATCAAACCCGACATTATGCGCGTTACCGTCAGACATATCCAGATAAAACAAACAAAAAAGGGTAGTGACGAGACGTGCTTCTAACAGAATAGAGTGCTTTCTTGGCTTTAAGGTCACATGTAAAAATAAACATCTTGGCAGTGTGTAACCCCCCTTTAATAAAACAAAAATCCTCCCAGGTCCCTGAAAACACCCTCCCTATCCTAAACAAACAACACACGTTACCTATGTCTGTCATCTGAACAGTGACAGACTGCAGGCTCCCTCCTAATAACACACGAGTCTTCCGGTACATTCTAAACCGCTCCGTGAAGAGAGCAACGACCTTTTAGCTGTCATTGAGACGTAATGGAGAGGAGATAAGGAGTGTCCATAATCAACAAAAGTCGCATAAAGTCCAACAATATCCAGACTAAAAGGGAAATGAAAAGAAAAAGAAAGAAACGAAGTGGGAAAAAAAACACCGTTTGCAAACAATCCAGTTAGGCGTTACAAACCGTTTGTCATTATGTAACAAATTACAGTCGCTGACTAAGCAGGCACACGCGTCATTTAAACAGTGAACTATGGCTCTGGGCAAAGAAACCCATGAGTAGCCGGATAGGCATGCCTAGATGTGATGATGCACTCAGTATTCACACAAGTGTCAAGTTTAAGTAAAAGTTCAAATAGTGTAAACTGAGTCCATGCAGGCTAATTCAGAGACCGCTGTCATTCTAAGGTACCTGGCTCCATCACCCGACGGTCGTAGAATGCCCTTGCCTCCTCTGGCGTGCCAAAGTCCAGGGTTTCTCCTTCGAAGAACACGCGCAGCGTTGCTGGAAACCGGAGTCGGAATTTAATCCCTTTCAGATAGAGTGCATGTTTGATGTTGTTGAATTCCGCCCTCCTCAGAGATAAAGCGTTGCTGTAGTCGGGGTAAATCCGTACAGTGGCATCTTTGTATTGCAAGGTGTTCTGTCTGGCAAAGCGTAGGAGACGTTCCTTGTCTTGAAAGCGGTGAAAGCATATCAGAAATGTCCGTGGGTTTTGCCCAGTTGTTGCGGGTGTATTCCCTACTCGATGCGCTCTGTCCAAGACTGGGGCTGAGTCGAATACTTTGTCGCCTGTGAGCTCCATCAGCATTTCGGACATAAATGTCACGGTATCTCCGCCTTCACTGCCCTCTGGTACATTTACGATTCTCAAATTGGACCGGCGTGAGCGATTTTCTAGGTCTTCAATGCGATCGAGAAGGGCTGCATTTTGCTTGCGCAGGGACTGGATGGCTAGCTCCGCTGCGTTGACTTTCTCGAAATTATCATCTGCTAAAGTTTCTGCAGCGGTTAGGCGCGTTTGAAAACCATCCACCGTCTCTCGTAAAGCGTCAACAGAGGCATGCAAAGGTCCGACAGATTCCTGGATAAGGCTGGAGATGTCCTCTTTTATGCTGGCACGCTGTTTAGACAATTCTTGCACCAGTTGGGACATTGAGATTCCTTCTTCTTGGGAGAAGCGGTTAGCAGGGGACGCCATTGCAGCTAGCTTGTGGGCGATTGTATTCCGTGTAGTCGGTGGAGAAGGTTTTACTTTTAATTTTGAATTCCTGCTCATTATACGTTTGTAATTATGGTATAAACACTCCTTCTCCGTTAATAAAAGTGAGTTTTGTTGGACAATGAACGGTTAATTTTAAAGTTATTTTCAAGCGAGGTCGGAGCTCTTCCCCCTTGCTGCCTATCTCTCCATGGCACCGCCGGAAGTCTCCAGTGTTATAACTTTAACCAACTGTGTCTGGATGCTGATTAATCTAAAGCAAATACAACTATAAGTTCATTTAAACGAAGAGAAGTGGAACTGTTATTTACTCTTAATGGTGTGAGCAGCCATATTTTTATATGACGTGCTGAACTCGGGGTTTGAATGAATGAATGAACCCTTTATTGTCACTAGTCACAAGCACCAGCAAAATTAGCTGTCAACCTGTCCGTACACATACATACATACATACATACATACATACATACAATTGACACAGGGGGAGTAGACAGGACAGGAAGACGGGGATGAAAAATACAGTAGTAACATGAGGGGAGGAGGAAAAAAAGCAACCCCCACACTATGCTCCTGTGGAGAGTACATTGTGGGAACATTTAAAAAAAAAAAAACTCAGCACATAAGCACAAAAATAACAGTACACTTTACACATGACTTGGGACTCGAGAGGGAAGGGGGTGAGGGAGAGGGCGGTGGTATAGGTAACCTAGCGCAAACAAGCAGTCTGGGCCTGCAGCCAGACGGCGCTTACTGACTTGTCACACTGGGGGTAAAAGCGGTGAGGAATAAGAGAGAGTCTAACAGCAGTGACCTCCAGGGGGGAATTGTTGCCCCAGCAACGGCCTTGGTCAAGGCTGTCTGAGGGAGCTGAAAGCAGATAAGATTGGGATTGTTTGGTCTTGGGGCGAGTAGACTCATTCCTTTACACGACTTCTCTGTCCATTCTGGTCTCTAACTCGAATCGCTTCTTGTCAAGAAGATTGTCAGTTTCATTAAGAGACCAGTTTATCAATTCCATGATTTTTTTTTTTTTTAGTTTGGATTGGGATTGTTTGGTCTTGGTGGGAGTAGATGCATTCCTTTACATGACTACTCTGTCCATTCTGGACTCCAGCAGGACAGGCTGGTTTAACCCACTTCTCGAAGATTGTGTCAATTGCGTGAAGAGACCAGTTTATCAATTCCATGTTTTTTATTAGTTTGGAGAGCAGTGCGGAGAGAGTCTCTCAAAAGCATAGACACGAGGCAGAAGCAGGAAAGATAAGGGAAGGGAGGGGCAGAGAAATTTTGACCACCTTCTCCATGCTCTCACGGAAAGAGACATTTGTCCATATTCTTCCAAATCCACCACTATAGTAGGCCATTTCAACAGGATCTGCACAGTTGGGTGGCATTCTGACACCACAAACTGAGGCAAGAAAATGTTTGGGGGGTATAACTGGCACCCCGCAAGAGTACTCAAACTTTGACATCAACAAAGTGAGAGTGCTGTTTGTTGTCGGTGTGTCAACTGATGCTTGATGTAGATTTCTATATTTACTCTAGAACTACTGGTACAAGCTAACAAATCTTCGATGTCTTTAAATGTCTCTTTTTCTAGCAACATAATTTGTCTAAGACTGGGCTTGCGATGCGCAAGACGCGTGTCTTTCAGCATACAAACCACCGCCATTTTCGTTTGCTTCCTGTTAGAAGTAGTCACACACATGCATACCATCGGCTGTTTATGATGCAAGAGACACTCGCACTATACATAACGTATGGACGTTGGTCTATAATCAGGGACAACCACACTGCATCGCATGAACGTTTTGTAGACTGAGAGGGGGTTGGAGTCACAGGCCGATCAGGTAACCAGAAACTTTTTTAGCCTTATTACTTGAGTACAATTACAGCAAGTACTACGCCAAATTCTGTCATGGATAAGTGCTTTTGACCTGTTTGTACACTTCTGAGCAATACTATTCAGTGAATCAAATGATGAAAATAAGTTAGTTTTACTTGTAGCATTTATAATTTCATTGTTTTTCAGTCTTAATGTAAAATGTAATGTAAAACTAGCCAGTGTACACTTAAGTGCGAGAGACTGTGTGAAAACATACACTATTTCTGATGAGCAGATCAGTTGATGTGTGCTCTGTATGGACTACAGTGGAAAAAATGACTGAATGTGAATGGGGGGGGTTTCCCTCTAGAGTTAAAAATATTTTCCTCAAAATAGTTAATTTTGCTCCATTTTGAGTTTAGAGAGTAAAATTTGGAGTAATTCTGTAACAGTTGATTTGTGGTTCTGAACTAAGTAAAAGAGTTAATTTCAAGACGCGCTGAAGAGTCAAATATCAGATGAATGGTGTTTGTAAAAAGCAGTTTTAGAACAGTGGTGAAATGTGTGAAAAAACATGACCTTACCCGTTGGGACTTGACCTGATGGGATTGAGTTGGCATCTTCTCATTGAAAGGAATGGAAATTTTTACCCTTCTCATTGAATACCCCTCCCACTGCCAACCCTTTATCCCAAAACAATAGGACAAATTTTTTTTGATGGTCAGTTAATGGGAAGGTTCCACTATGATTTGTGCAGAGTGGTCAACAGGTGGCACACGCATCACTGGGTCATTCAACAATGTCAACGGTGGACGCTGCACAGCCCAAACCAACAAAAGTAAAAGTGTTTGTTCAGGGTTTGTGGTTTGTTTTAAGTTTAATAACATCTTGTAAATTTTAAAAGATATGGAGCCATAAGTAGAGAGGACTGTTTAAATTTGCTTGCCGGTTTATCATAGACAGCAGCTTGCATGCTATGAAGAGGAGCCTGAAAAACACAATGCATTTTATGACTGCATCTGACAGTTAGTTCTATATGATCTGTGACCGTCAGGTATTGTGAAAGCTTTAAGTTGCTGAATCTTGTACAATGTTGAAGGTATATAATATGCACGTGTACAACAGGGGCATTTAAACTATGAAAGGATATTAACTTGTTCATGGGTACCAGTTGAAGCATACAGAGTTGTGTAACACACTAACCTCTGACAACGTGCTGCCTTTTATAAACCAGATTAATATTAAAACACAAACATCACACCTAATAAAACAAATGTCACTACCGCTTGGGCTTCAAATCATTCAGGCCAAGCCTCAAATAACACCCACAAAAACTATTATATTAATGAGTTCAACAGCCAATTTAGCCATGTGTGTTAATTTCTGTTACAAGAATTCTCATCCCCAAATATATGAACTATACACCAATATAGAATCAGCACTCATCAAAATTTAAATGTATGCATTCTTTTGGGGAAATACTTGATTATTCAAGTGTGATTTAATATAAAACTCATGATTTCACAATAACCGGCTCATCAATAAGCATAAGCACAAATATATCTCACAGGCCGCATGAAGTAGACGTGGTTACCCAGACCACAAGCCCTAACTTCAGTACAGTAATGGATGTGGCATGGGTGATCATTCGCGTGTTTGATATTTAAGCATCTATTCCAGTTAGAAACACCAATAAAATTTATTTCAGCAAAACATTATACAAACCAATGTCACAATGAGTATTGTTTTGACCTGGAAGTGGAGGACTGATCACAGTGCCATCTGCTGAATACAGCTAAAAACGCAAGGCCAAAAAAAAATTCTGTTTCCGGTAACCCGACCGACTGAGAATTTCCACATCGGAATTGCCGACCGTAAAGTTTACACATTTCCCTCGATATTTTAATGTAAGCGGCGTTAATTTGTCAATTCTTTGTTTCAACGCAGTCAAGTTGTGAAAGAAAGAAGCGGCGAAGCATGTTACTATCAGTGAATGGAAGTATAAACACGGAGCAGTGGAGCTCGCGCAGCTGAGCATAAGCAAGGTTGCCCGCTCAATTGAGCGGTTTTAAGTGCATTGTGGCGGGTTTTGAACATATTTTGGGCTGGAAAATGTCAGCAGTGTTTAGCAACACTGATCATAACTCAAACTCTCGTGATTTTTTTTTTTTCATTTAAAGATTTAAAACGTATGGTATCAGGGGTGTCAGAAGTGTTTTTAATGTGTCGGGTGGGGGTTCCTCCCCCAGATAATTTAATTAATTCGATGCCATTTCCTGCATTCTGGTGTATTTTAACAGGTTGTTAAACACCTAATTTTACCGAGAAAAGTCACTTAATTCAGTGACTATTTTAGAGACTCAACAATAAGTCCTCATTCAACAACGAGTCCATATATTCATCAGCCTGTTTTTAAACCCA
>JAPEKM010000012.1:71495077-71505422 GCA_027575975.1 Cathorops multiradiatus
ATTGTTTGTGTTCATTGAGATATTGTTTAAAATGTTACTTTTCAAAGGGGGTGTACTCATTTACGCTGAGCACTGTACACTGATCAGCCATAAAATTAATACCACTGAGAGGTGAAGAAGTGAATAACATTGATTATCTCATTACACTGGCACCTGTCAAGGGGTGTGATATATTAGGTAGCAAAAGAACAGTCAGTTCTCAAAGTTGATGTGTTGAAAGCAGGAAAAATGGGCAAGCATAAGGATCTGAGTGACTTTGACAAAGGCCACATTGTGATGGTGAGATGACTAGGTCTGAGCAGCTCCAAATGGCACATCTTGTGGGATGTTCCCAGTATGCAGTGGTCAGTACTGAACAAAAGTGGTCCAAGGAAGGACAACCAGTGAACCGGCAACAGGGTCATGGGTGTCAAAGACTCATTGATTCACCTGTGGCATGAAGGCTAACCCAGATGGTCCAAGCCCACAGAAGAGCTACTGTAGCGCAAACTACTGAACAAGTTAATGCTGGCCAAAACGGAAAGGTGTCAGCATTAACTTTTGCAGCAGTTTGTGCTACAGTAGCTCTTTTGTGGGATTGGACCATATGGGCTAGCCTTTGTGCCCCATGCAAATCAGTGAGCCTTGGCCATCCATTACTCTGTTGCTGGTTCACCAGTTGTCATATTTGGACCACTTTTGTTCCATACTAACCACTGCATACCAGCAACACCAAACAAGATCTACCATTTTGGAGATGTTCAGACTCAGTCGTCTAGCCATCACAATCTGGCCCTTGTCAAAGTCGCTCAGATCCTTTCGCTTGCCCATTTTTCCTGCATCCATCATATCAACTTAAAAAACTGGCTAATATATCCCACCCCTTGACAGGTGCCATTGTAACAACATAATCAATGTAATTCACTTCACCTGTCAGTGTTTTTAATTTTATGGCTGATCAGTGTAAATATTGGTCCAAGATGCTCATTGAGTCACAGTGTTCAAAAGCCTGTTTTCCCATTGCTAACACACTGGATCCTGCTAATTACCGAGTGGATTATTTGTTAGATCCTAGTGGAATCTGGACTTTCAAGAAAGGTAAAGTTCCAAGAATAGGGTTGGTGATCATTGGTCGAGATATCACTGGCTATAAAATGTATAATTCCTGAAGAGAACAATGCTGTTGTGCTGCAGATTGGAGTTAAATGTGTGAGTAAGAGAGTGAATGGTAGCCATGAATGATTTGACAAAATGACCAGCCAGATTTCAAGCCCACAGTCTAAACGGTTTCTCTCCTGTAGGGTGACAATGGCATAAAAGGTGACAAAGGCCCCACAGGAGAACCAGGAATTCCAGGAATCCCAGGACCTCCAGGCAGAAAGGGCCACACAGGCATGATGGGAATGTCTGGACCTCCTGGAGAGATGGGACTTTCTGGACCCCCGGGACCTGCTGGCCAGCCTGGTCTTCCAGGACAGAGGGTGAGCTGTCTGACACCATGGATGTGTGATAGATTAGCAAAACTGAGACTAATGTGCCGTTGGTGTTTGTTTAGGGAGAATCTCCATCTCTGGAATCAATACGCAGATTAATTCAAGAGGAACTTGCCAAAGAACTACAAGGTGAGACTGAGCATGTGGAATCAGACGTTTTCATATATTTTTGAGCCAGGTTTATGAGCAAGTTCATATTTTAGGTAGCTCAGAGGTCTGTTACTGAGTTGAACAGCTTACACAAATACTGCCTGAAAGTGCAGTGCTACCTTCAGATTGTCTGTGAAGGTTCTCAGTCATTGTAATCCATATGTGTTAAAGAAGGCAACTGGACTTGCTTGAAATCCTTGAAGACGTTTCGCTTCTCATCCGAAAGGCTTCTTCAGTTCTTTCTGACTAGTGGGAAGTTCTAGGTATTTATCCTCTAGTGGACCAAAAGCAACCCTAAGGAAAGTCATTGAGGTCACATGGGCCATTGACCCTCTCAGCCATCCTGTAGGTTGTTAGGGTCACTGGAGGCTGGGTCAGTCCTTGGCACACTTCCCAGACAACTGAATACACATCCACACCAAGACTCAGCTGACTTCAAAGACTCACATTATGGCAATGACGACCCACAGATCACCCTAATGACTCTCTAGGCTGCTATCACCGATCACACCCAGCCTCCAGTGACCCTAACAACCTACAGGATGGCTCAGAGGGTCACCAACCCATGTGACCTCAATGACTCTCCTTAGGGTTGCTTTTGGTCCACTAGAGGATAAATGCCTGGAACTCCCCAATAGTCAGACAAAACTGAAGAAGGCTTTCGGATGAGAGGCAAAACGTCTTCAAGGATTTCAAGCAAGTCCAGTTGCCGCCTTTAGCAGATACAGATTACCTCCAGATTAAAATATTGTATTTAACCCTTTGTATTCCCAGCCAAGATGGCCTACCTCATGGCCCAGATTCAGCCCACACACGTAAAGAGCTCAGTAGGGCGTCCTGGTCCACCCGGGCCTCCAGGAAAAGGAGGACAACCTGGACAACCAGGTCCACCTGGAGAGCCTGGTATGCCTGGCCAAAATGGAGGAGAGGGACCCCGAGGTCCATCAGGTCCTAAAGGTACTTTATAAAACAGGAAATTGTAGTTAGTATTGCTTATAATTGGTGAAATACAAGTTTCTTACATAGTATAACTATTTTTTAAACAAAGTTAATGGGAGTTAAATGGGAAAAACTGATGAACAAGATTTGACTGACTTTAACTTTCTCATTTATTGCTGATTTGCAGGTGAAAGAGGTGCCAGAGGGGAGAAGGGAGAAAATGGTGTTGGGCAGAGAGGAGAGCCTGGTCCACCTGGACCCATTGGTAAAACCTTCTTTATTACCTCCACCAACTTTGTTGGAGAAGGTTTTGTTTTTGCCTCCGTTTGTTTGTTTGTTACCTTTGTAAATCAAAAAGTAGTGAATGGATTTTGATGGAATTTGGTGGAAAGGTGAGACATGGGCCAAGGAACAATTGATTTGATTTTGGTGCAAATCTGGATACGTTTCTTGGTGGAGGTATGCACTCTACCAAGGCCCCTTCTGATTGATTGACTGCTCAATAAAGAAAACCTTGAGCCCCAGATCTCATGTATGGTGGAAGAATGTTGTCAAAAAACATTTCATAAAACATTGGGGGGAGGGATGATGGAGGAATACAGCAAATATAAAAAGGGTTTCTGTAAAGATAAAAAAAAAGGCAAAAGTAATCGATTGATTGATTAGTCTTCTACTTGGTCAGTGTATGCTTTGAGTTTCACAAGTTCTTATAAAAAAGCAAAACAGTTTTTGATTTAAAATGCTATTTGTTTGTGTTCCAATTGGTTGGTGTATTCTTCCAGTTTCACAAATCGTTCTAAAATATTCACCAGCAGCTGAGATCTGAGATAAACTCTCTCTCTGCTCCAGGCCCAGCAGGAATTCCTGGAGATGGTAAAGATGGTCTTCCAGGAGCAACGGGAGCTCAGGGTGAGCCTGGACATCCAGGTCCTCATGGACAACCTGGCCCACCAGGCCCTCCAGGGCAGTGCGACCCATCTCAGTGTGCCTACTACGCCAGTCTGGCATCACGGCCTCACACTAAAAACGTCAAGGGAACCTAAACCTCTCACTGCATGCCTGGGCCTATTTATGAACTTATGAGAACCTAAAGCTTTTCTTGACGAGATCCGGGGAGCTTGGGTTGGGGGGGAAGATGAGACATTTCTACGTTTTATTGACAAGTGTGTTTTCTGGGTGTGTGTCCTGCCGGTCAGATATTATGGGTAATTTGTTCACTTGGCGGGAATGGGAATGGTTTGTACTGTAAACTAAGGGAGGTGAGTAATTTAAAATGTAGCTGATTTTTTTTTTTGTATTGTATTGTCCATTCTTTTTTTTTTTAATGCAACCGGCAAAGTCTGCTCTATTTCTCAAGGTGGAGAGACTACAATAAGACCAGACTGATGGTGATAAATTAGCCTCAGGACTTCAACCAGTGTGTGTAGAATTGATCCATTGTTAAGAAGGTCTTTTTGGTGTGTGTGTGTGTGTGTGTGTGTGTGTGTGTGTGTGTGTAGCACAATTATCGAGCTAGGAAATTCATCTTCTGGAGTGGTATCGATTTGTGCCGGTCGGTAGTGTGACGGAGGAAGAAAAAACCCAAATGCATTCTTCTCTTCATTGATGCTGAGATCATTAGCAAGATGCTCCGACATGGATGGGCATTCTAAAACAAATTCTACATCACGTTCAGAGTTTATTAAGAGGCCTGGATCCAGTTTGCAAATGTTTATGATGAACAAAACTAGTCTCCATCCATTATCCACATAACCCACAGTTCAGGTAGCACCATTTCTCACCCACTTAAGCTAATTACGTTTGTCACTTCTAATTTGTCCTCTGGAGGAGCTTAAGAGCTTTTTCCGCAGTTTACACAAACATGACTAATGGCATGCAGTCGTTTTGTTTCACAGCTGGAAAACCTGGTTACTTTTGTATTGGCCACGGAAATAGAGGTTATTAAAGGATGTACTCGAATGCACAAGCACGATGCCTTTTGTTTGAGTACCTACACACACTGCACGGCATGTCCTCTCCGGGTTCGAAATTTTTTTTTCACGAACACAAATGAAATGACCTGCAGCATCGCAACGTTTTCTTTGTCATGCCCTGGTTCGTGTGACAAGATCAAAATACAAGTCAGTAATCCTTTCCAGACTTGATTAAATCCCGATTTAATTCCAATTTTTTTTTCCAGACAACTCATTTGTTAGGCTTACCTCGGATTATCAATCATGTTGTAGTCAAGACCACCCAAACCGTGACCAAGTCATGACCAAAATCTATCAAGACCAAGGCCTCGTCCATACGAGTACATTTTTGTCAAATCCGCATAAATACTTTATCGTTTCGGCCTCGCGTCCAGACGGATCTGGATTTTTCGAGGTCTGAAAGCGGTATTTTTTAAAAACGGGTCCCAGAGTGGGAAAATCCTAAAACGCCGGATAGCCCGGAGTCGTCTGGACGGCGAAGCGGATTTTTTCAGAAACGATGACGTATAAGCCCCGCCTCTCTAACCTTTAACCTCAGCCACCGCCGCTAGACACGTCATAACGGCGGACTACAGGCTTGTGCTCGTACTGCAGAAACAACTGTCTATTACAGTTGCAACAACAAAACCTGCTTTTATATTACTGCAAGGAGCAACAAAACTTCTCATGTTATGAGCTTGTTTAGTAGACAGTGTGTGACCTTTATGCGCATGCTCCATGGCTTCTCTTCTGGTTTTAGTGTACTGGTGTGGCAGCATCACAGCGCCACATACAGGCCTGGCACATGTACTACAGCGTTTTGGGTCGTTTCCAGGGAATCGAATCAACGTCGTGTTTATGGAGATTTCTTTCAAAACGACAGCGTATTGGGTGAGGCCGCGTACTCGTGTGGATGGGGCCTATGAGCTATTGGCCAATTAGTCAAAACTCAAAAGTCCTTCCTGCACCATACATGGTGCGTTTGGCAGAGCCGATCTCCGTTTCATAGCCCTCGTAGCCTATATTACATAGCTAGGGTTATGGGGTGGGGGGGAAATAGCCCTCTGGTAACCGCAAGAGTTTGACTCCCCACTCACATCTGTATTGCAGCATGCCTTGCCAGATGGCAGTAGGCATCATTTTTATGATGGCCTTTGGTATGACCTGACCGTGAGTAGAACTTGCGATCTCTCGATCGAGAGATGGACACGCTAACCACTCGGCCACTCGCCGATTAGTGACCGAAATCATAAAGTCCAAAACCCAATTCATATCCATTCAGCTCCATGCTGAACTTTAATCTAGACAGCCTTCTGATTTCGGAAAACTGGTGAAATTTAGTTCCCTCTGAAATTTGGTCATTGTGATATATTTCTGTAATATCTCACAAAACAGCAGGCCATTCTGTGGCTGGGAAGTTATTTAATTTGAGGGGATTCCCAAACAAGTAACCTGTGTGAAAATCACTCGCTTCACGTAGTCAAGCAGACAGAGGAAGTCCATATGCGCATGCGCAGGTTTACCTTGATTGTGCACGGAGAGTTACACCATTTTGTCGCTAAATGAACAGCTGATCACACCAAGGTGCTCGCTGACCACCGATATTTATTAGTTTGGTCCTGCATTTCCTTTGCAGCATAACGTCTTTTCTTCTCGTGTTCCGTTACCATAGCTGGTCTTTCACGTTTCACTCGCACGCTCATGTCCTCCATTTTTCTCTCACGTTTCATATTTTTATCCCACAATGCCTTGTACAAACGAGGAAAGCCCACCACGTGATACATGACGTAGTATCTTGAATCGGCTCATGGTAAAGCAGGAAAAAAATAGTGGCGAATTTAGGGCCATGTGGCTCTAAATTCATTAATTGTGCCATTTTAAAATAAACTAAAACTGGAAGCCTGCAATTCGAATTCAGTAGCTGTTGGTCCACTAAACAAAAATGATTGGGTGTCGGGGAAAATTATTTTCATGACCTAAACTTGACAAATCTGAAAGGCAGTCTACCTTTAAGGTTCCTTTGACTTCATGTGCAATGAGATAATCTCCAAAGTTTTCGTGTTCTCCTTGGAAACAGTATTCAAAGGACTCAAGCGTCAAATAGAACTAACCCCCACATAACCAAATGAGACAGTGGTGCTGGCAAAGTGCACCTGTCTGAAAGGATGGCGCAAACAGAAGCTGAATCACGCTGCCTTGCTCTTTAATCAAGCCATTGAGTGCCTGCTGCAGCTTTGATGGCTCACCTCCACATGACCAAAACAGCTGCTTCACGACCGACAACTCCAGTCAATAGCTTAGGAAGAAAACATGTCCTATACACAGATGGTGTCTGAGATTAGGATTAGCAAATGCATGCAATGGTATGAAGAATCAGTATTTTCGATGCGTCAAGAATAAACACGATTGCTTGGGTTGACACACTTCGCTCGAATGTGGGATGGGAGGAGCCTTGAGATATGGAGGCAATCAGTATAGCGGACCACACTTGCTGGATGACCTGGACGATGCAGGATAAGATTAACAGCATCAACACGCGTTTGTCTAGGTCAGAATGGCGAGGTGGTGGGGGCAGGGCAGGGCAGGTCATGTCGACGCCACAGATCCTTGCTGATCTGCATTATTGATTTGACACTGATGTGGACCATCTTGTAAGGCTTCTGACCTCCCCGCCCATCCCCAAGAACACATTTGCAAGAGTTCCTTGTCTGAAAAGAATTAAAATGATAGTCCCTTCCTGATATCTGGAAAAGTGGGAAAGTCATGCCGAATTGGTGCAAGTGGTGCCTGGGACAGTCCTGTTCCCACACACTCGGTCTCTGATTAGCTGGATTATGTGACAGCTGCCCCCAAACGACTGGATGAGGATAAAGGGAATGGGGGAGGTGACCATTCAACAAAGGCTTCTATCCAAAACCCGGTCCTGAGACAGAGTCTCTGGACGCTCCAGAAACATTCCTATAGCAACAAACGTGCAACCTCAAAATAGATATCCTTGCAGACTTGAGGAACACAAACCACCCCTCACTTAACAAGGAGCAGATTTTAGAAGTCGGTCTATTTCATGACACGCCTGATTACGGAGCCCGATGAGGGGAGATAGATATATGTATTTATTTACACACACACACACACACACACACACACACACACACACACACACACACACAGAATATATGCATAAAAATTCGAACCTTTAGCATGCCCTGTGATCACATCCTGCCCCATTATTACCCCACTTTGTCTCCATACTCTACACACTGGGGTTATAATAAAAGAACACCATTTACGCAAGCTACTCGTGGTTAATACACAACAGCTTTTTCTTTTTTATTCCAAAACCATTTGGATTGCCAACTGCAGCATGATTTTCAGACAGACTCTGACGGAGCAAATTAAACCTCCATTACTACTTTCGCCAACACCACCTGTACAAACTCTGGTGTACCATATTATCCTGAAACTGTGAAGGAAACTCCAGAAAAGGATAATATTGATCAGCCATGCATGGTGTATGTGGGTGTGTGGTGAAAGGAGCCACAGGTGCAGCTTCCCACGGTAGGGGGTTGGGCTCTGCAGAGGGTGGGATAGCAGGGTAAAGCTGAAATTAGAGGGGGCTGTAGGGAGTGAGGCTCTGGCTGACCCTTGAGACCTCTCATCAGGGATCTCATCGGCTTCAAAAAGCCTCCCATGCTGCCGTTCTAACCTGCAGTGAGTGCACGCACACACCACTGCCATTCAAAACTAGAGATTTCTGTGGCGGCTACAATAATTTACACAAACCATTGTTCACTCGGAATCAGAACCATCAGATCCAAAATCGCACAAAGCATTTCCCTAACTTGAAAGAAGGCAAGGTGCTCTCCCCTCTGGCGCTCCTGTCACCACCAAGCAACATCCAGGTTGAGCACTTCTCACCATGGTGACCGTGTAAAGGTCATTCCGATCACGTTCAGTCACGCGACCCGAGAGCTTTCCCATGCCATAGCAAACCTACAATCCAATGCCAGAGCGTAGAAAAGACCTGTACAAGGACAATCTTTAACAGGACAGGTGGGAGAAGGAGAGAACACTTCCCAATATCCGAGTAACTCTTACCAGGGAGACAGGAAGAACGGTTCATTTCCTGGCTTCTATTAACAGGAGGAATTGCAAAAAGGGACACACTTCCTCTGGCTGACATCAGGATCCCACTCTCCTCCCCTCACGCTCCACTTGGCTGCACCTTCCCGTAACACCCTAGAAAGACCGAGGGCATTCTCCTACCTTGCAGAGCTGATTTATTTCTTACCCAGTGGGGGACAGCGACTCGTGCCGAATACAAGCTCATGCTCCAACAGGCAGTTAAAGCTTGTGCTCGGTGTTGCGCTCAAGAGGTTTCCAGTGACACCTTTTGATGAGGGCCAGCATGGTATTTATTCATCCCAGGCCGAGTAACTGCAGCATGTAATCTTCATTAATCTGGGACCTCAATCCAGGCTTTTTAAAGTCTCCTCTATCCGCTGACACGGACTAGCTGGGCCACCCTGAGCCAACAGAGTCACTGGCCAATATACAGCAATTACAGCCAAATGTGTGACACCACCATGCCAATTACAAGCTGGTGAAAGGTTTTTTGTGTCTTGTGCCCAAAGACGAGAACGGTCCCTGTTCATTAGGTTTTTAACTGTTGTGATATGTTCTCGGAATTGCATTCTGGCAATGGAATGAATTTTTCTTTACCGTTTCGAAATGGTGTAATGGACCAGAGCCAAATGCTAGAGGCTGGTTTGTCAAGACCACAGAACAATATTTTCTCCTTGAGGGCTAAACTTTGGCTTCACAGAGATCTAGGAATGCAGTCTGTTAAGAACTTATGCAGAACCTATCGGATCAAACGGAATAAACCATCAGGGCCAAAAAAAAAAGGCCCATTCTTCCAATACCGCCATGTTCAGAAGGAAACCAGAACAAGGCTGTTATTTGTATACGGAGCTCAGTGTATTGTAGTTGGTTCATTTAACACATTTGGGGCAGAACGCCCATCTCTTTTGTGGAGCAGACTGCCATTCCGCTTAGTGGAAATTTATGGGGCTCGACTGGAACAGCCTACCACAACTCAAGTCTGATCTCTCTCTTCATCCTGGAGAAAAAAAAACTAGCATGTATGCTAATATGTACAATTTGTGCTCAGCGGACTCCAGCGAACGTCATGAAGGAGTGCTGGCCTCTCAATTCAGCACAAGGCCATGGTTGTGTCTGGAGCTGAGACTTTGTGTCATGAAGAGAAGGGCTAAGGATGTCACGAGGGTCAGAGGTTAGCTCAACGTTGATGACATTATATGTTCAATGGTGGGAAGGGAAGGAAGAAAACAGCACGCCGTAATCAATCATTGCGCCAAGTAATACGTCATCTCCTCCCACACACAGATAGAGGTCGCAAACATGCAAGGGGCAGACAGGTTGACCCGACATTCATCTTCGAGGTGTCAGAAAGAAATAGATAGAGCCATCTTCATAACCATCTTTTATTTACCAAATTTGACCTCTTTCACAAACTCTGGTTCAACCTTTTCACATTACCAGCACCCACATATTTTCCAAGACGACCGCCTCAAACTGGAGCAGCCTAATTTATGTGTCTGCTTCCGAGTGTTCCTACAGCTCAGGTAATAATAGGGCAAGAACAAGATAGAGGGACGGGGCCACATCAGAGTAAATGGCAGACAGAAATTGCTCAGGTCAGTCCTACGGGAAACGTGTGGAAAGAAGGGGTCTAGACATATTCGTGTCCTTTCCTTGCGAGAACATTTCAAAGACCCTCACCCACCCACTCATCCTTCTACCCTTGGT
>JAPEKM010000012.1:72885918-72896459 GCA_027575975.1 Cathorops multiradiatus
AAATCGCCCCAAAAGAGGCGGGACTCTAGAAGCAAGACCACCCTGATTGGACAATGATACCCAGAGACAGATTAAAATGGCCTGGAGCAGCACTGGTGAAAGTTTGTTTTAAAAAAGTGCGTCGCCCAATCGCCCTTATGCACCACCCGCCCTTGGCATCAGGTGGTATGTAATGTATACAGCAGTCACAATAACTACTGTTAGCTCTCTCAGTAGTGTAATGGAAACTTCTAATAAACACTTAAGAATGCTTAGCAGTTGTCTTTTCAGTTATTTATTAAAGTAGATCATATAAAACAGATATGTAAAATAGGAAAGGAAAGAAGAAGAAGAAGAAGGTACCACCTCTGGTGATGTCGAGAGTGCACTCTGAGTTGTGTCTAGAAATGTTATCTATTATATTCTGAAGATATTCGCTTACTGCTCGCGTCTGTACATGATTGGCTCAAGATTTTCTATGAAGCTTTGTTAAAGCGTGCACCTGGAATGCTCCGATATGTGCAGGCGAATGCCTAGTTAGGAAGAACTCAGATACCCTGCTTATCACCACCAAGGCCACAGAAAGGAGGTTACAGCATGTGGAAAAATAACTTTTCTCAGTACACTAGGCCACTTGAGCTCAACACACAGAAACACAGAGAATAGGGATGTTCATTCACTAAATTTCCCTCACACCACCTAGCAGCAGATAGCTGAGATGCTTTCTGTTCAAGCAAGAGCATAGAGACAGCATGTGGAACCAAAAGCATTAATTCACAATAACCCACAATATCACATGATGCTATGACAGCTGTGACTGCCTGTAGACAAACTGGCAGCCCTGCTGCTACTGAATCAAGTTTAGCAGAGTAATAGGCTACTGGTCAGAACTTACCGCCATGTTCTTGTAAGAGAATATATGTCATACAACCTTCTTTATTCATCTACTGTCTGAAGGAATGGATGAGATGGATCAGGAATGCCCAAGGTGGGCGTGGTTTGGAGTGGCAATTTGAAATTGACAAAGGCTTCTTCAGCTTCATCATCCACATAACAGCATCGTGTGCCTGCAAGCCTTTTCTATGAATAAGACTGCTGAGGGGAGACTCAATAACAGCATAATTAGGTATGAAAGTTCTGCAATATGACCATATGCCTAAGAATGACATCATCTGTTCCTTCGTGACAGGTTTTGGCAAATTCTGGATTATGGCCACCCTATCTTTTCTCAGCGCCTTACCTTGTGCAAAGATATCATGACAAAAACTTAACCTCAGCTTGAACAAATTGTAATTTATGCAGACTAACCTTAGCATTTCATTGTAAATGGTGGGCAACTCACAGTAGCCCTGACACAAATACATGAATGTGTATAACTTGCCCTCAAATTGAAATGCAAACCAGAATTGACTATCTGGATGCACAGAAATGCTAAAGAATGCATTTGCCAAGTCTACCACTGAGAAATGTGTGCTTCCTGGTGGTATTTGTGACAAGATAGTATATGAATTTGGTACATGAGGAGCTCTAGGCTGGACTGCAGCATTTACTGCTTGTAAGTCTTGAACAAAACACCACTCTTCAGGTTCACATGGCTTTGTGTGCTTTTTTTTTACTGGGAAAATCAGAGTGCAGACTGGTGATTGTGTGCATGGAACAATTACCCCTGCCTTCTTCAGCAATTTGAACACTGGTTGAATTCCTTGTACTGCTTCAGGTTTCAGTAGGTACTGTTGTTTGCATGGACATAAGTCAGACTTAGGAGTTATTACTACTGGCTCAGCACCTTTGATAAGGCCTACATCATGCTTACCTTGGGTCCATAACTCATGTGGAACCTCAGAGAGACATGGGAAGTCAGCCATCAGCTGTGTAAAAATTGTTAACCTACATGTTTGCCTGGCCAGGCTCTATCAGCTGTTAGTTAAATGTTTCTTTTAGTTAACACCATAAATTTTAAACTAGTTTGGTATGCTTGCAAGCTTGGACTATATTTCATGGATGGGTCAGAGGTGTATTCGCAGACAGCAGTATTCAAACACTGTCTTATCCAGGGCCCCAAATCTTTCCACTGGTCCTGCTGCCGTTTTGCCAGGGATACATGTGGCACACAACCTGGCACTGTAAAAGGACATGTTTCTTTCAATTTCATGTATGCTGCACACCTATGTCTGTCCCAAAACAACTTATCTAATACCAATTTTTCACCTTTATGGCTTAAACCACACTTGCTGAAAATGCTCATCTGGACCCCCCCTTGACACACGTGCAGTGCAATGTAGTGCATCTGTAAGCATGTACTCAGCACCAATTGGATTTGTGCATTCTTTTGCAATTTGCACCAGCAAGAAGTTCACTGATCCCACCACCGTGGGCACTAAATGCCATGCATACACATACAGCGGCAGCTCTCAACTATGCTTTACTAAGATTAAGTCAATGTCATCCCTCTCTTAGGGACCTACCACCCGTAGCCCCTGTGGTGTGCTGGTTAAGCTAATACCCAATTTTCACATTAAGTCACGGCCTATTAGATTAATTGGACAGCAATGTGATAACAAAAAATGAGAACTTAAAGCTTACCTTCCGAGCACAGCTACAATATAGGGGCATGGTGAATTTTTCATTCACAGCTTGGCCTGACGCACCCACGGCATGCAGGTACCTCTTGCTGAGCTTTGGCATCTCGGTGAACTCAAAGGCTTTGATGACAGAATGACCTGCCCCTGAGTCGACCAGGAAATCTACATCTTGGTCTACAACACTTGGTGATTATAGGCATCTTAAGCTAATCAGAATCTGTGTACTGTGCATATGTACCCACCATCTTTATCTGTTTCTGTTCTAGGTGAACATTCCCATCAGTATGTAATGTAAAGGAATCAGGGGATGATTCAGCAAGTGTGTCTTCAAAGCAAGATAGGTAAATTCATAAGAAGTGCAGCAAGCATTTCTTCATTGCAAGAGGGCAGAGAGAGAGAAAGAAGAGTAAGGAGTGTCTTCTAGTCAGTCACTGCTGTTGTATGCCCATCTATTCACACTTGCTTCAGAGCAATCCTTTGCCCAATGCCCTATTTTTCCACAGTTGTAACATCCTTATTGGCCAGCCACATTCTGTCCTCTTCCCCTGCCCTTGCCATGACCCTGTCCTCTCCCATGTCCAGCATGTGGATGCTCAGGGTGGGTATGGTGAGCATGGCTTTATGCAGAGTGTCTTCTTTCTTTCTGATAGCTTTTTCAGGCAGTTTTTTGCCTGCTTCTCTGTGTGCAATACATGGCTAATTAGTTCTGTCAATCTGCATGTTTCCCAGGTGATCAGTCAGGCATTCTTCAGGTGCACACATCCAGGCCCAGCTGCAATGCATAGATGCACTGGAGCTCAAAGGTCATGGGCTTAAATTCACCACAGAAGACTCACAGCTGCTCTCCAGCCTTCTCTCCTCCCACATCTCTGAGTCCCTCTTTGCTGTGGGTGTGGCTTGCCACAGGAGAAAAAGCTGTCCCAGCCTCTGCTGGATATGGTGGCGGGTCTTGTTCTGGTGACACTTCTGCATTTTCCTGCTGAGGAGGGGCCTGAGGAAGGCATGAGTCTAATGAGTCTAAGTCCAATTATAGTCTGGAGGATGAAACCTGCTTAACACAATAATAGAAGAAAAAGAAGGAGAAGACAAAATGAGAGCAAAAGCAGCAGTAACACCAACAATCCCTTTCTCTAATGGTTGTGAGCATCTATTTCTGGTCTGCACTTCAGCTATCCACATGTCAAAGGCGGGACAATTTATACATACTTAATCCTTTTTTTTTCTCTTTTCCCCCATCCATTTCTCATCATCTTGTTTAACTTGCTTTAATCTATCTCTGAGTGCATTTAACTGCTTCAGACTAAAACTTCCCCCTTCAGGGAACCCACACTTATCTACCCAAAATCTGAACTGAGAAACATGACTCTAGCTCATAATTGGTAGTCATAAGAATAATATTGGCTGACCATGGTAGCGGAACCAAACTTTTCTCCTGCTTGGATGCCTTTTTGTCCCATTTTATATTATGCCAATTCAATAATACCCTAGTATTTCTTGTCTGCTATCTGGAATGTGAAAGTTTATTCTCCATATCATGTCCCAGACATGTGTGGTCACACAAATACTGCATCTTCGTCAAAATACAAGCAAGATATCCAAAAACCTTAGCTTAAAGAACAGCTGATCTTCTCTCCCTTGACATACATATATGTATACAGTCATACAAATGTATCTTCATGCATTGCAACACAATTCAAGATTCTGCATGACAATCTTTTCACCATTCCAGATCAGCAGAGTAATAAAATAATAATTTTTGTCAAAAATAGCACACAAGAATTTTTCTCTCAACAAATTGTTTGATCCCAGTGGCAGTGGTGAACTTACTTTCCTTTTTATTTTCTTTTTCCTTTACCTAACTCAGTGTGTGGACTGCAAATGCAGATCACCTCTACCTAAGAAAAAAAGTTCCCTGCTGCATGTGGAATATTGCCGACTATGCCAAAACCATGGTGGCAAAAAAAGAAATAAACTCACTCATTTGGATCCAAGCAGGGAAAAAGAATCTTTATTGTTGGTTTCTGAATGCAAAAGTAATGCAGAACAATGAAAATGGTTCCGGGAGTGTGCACCTCCCTTTCTTTCCAATGGCATTTTATATCCTTGTGAAATATTTTTTTTTAAATCATAACCCAAACAGAAGCAAGGATTTAAACTCTTTTTTTAATGCATTTTATTTTGAAAGTTTTCAACATAAGGCTCAGGTACAGCTACCATGCAGTGATCACTGACAAAGCATTGGCCTAAACACAACAAACAGACAAACAAACACAGACAAAAAAACAAAAACTACAATACTGCCAGTCCATAAAAAAAAAATAAACATTGCAATATGCCAGTCCAATAAGAAGTGAAAAAAGTTCTTTACAGGTACAGTCCATAAAATGAAATGAGGTCAGAGGTCCAAATCTCAATGTCCCAGAATTTCTTGTTTTATGTCCAAAGAACAGTGAGGGAACAGACATCCAAAAAGGTAAATTATAAAATACCCAGGTGTGACTAGTTGTTCGCTCTATCTTTGTCACTGTTAATGTGTTCAATGAAGGGGCCCCAAATCTTATAAAACTTGTCACAGTTGTCTGACAGTGTGTATCGCAATTCTTCGAGATATAAACAAGACACCATATCATTCAGCCATTGTTTAAAACATGGTGGAGAGCTAGATTTCCATTCCCTAAGGATCACTCTTTTTGCTATAACCATACCAAACATAAGAGCCTTTTGTAGTGCCATTGGGAGAGTTATAAAATGGGTAGAGCAGTGTAGTATTGCAAATATACCATCTGGTTGAAGTGGTGTATTATAAATGGTACCATACAAATGAAAAATGTCACCCCAGAAAGGGCTAAGCTTGGGACAGCCCCAAAACAGATGAGCCAATGTCCCATCACTTGATTTGCACCTGTCACATAAAGCTGATACAGAGGGAAATATCTTATTGAGTTTAGTTTTGGAATAATGTAAGCGATGAATGACTTTATACTGAATAAGCTGAAGTCTAGCATTGATTGAACATTTTTTAATCCTTTCCAGCGCCATTGTCCATTGCTCGTCTGAAATCTCCTCCCCTGTGTCCCTAACCCAGGCATCTCTAATGTGTAGGGAGGATATGCTCACTGGGAAAACAGAAACAAACTGAGAAATTAAACCTTTGGTTATAGGGCTTCTAACCATGAAGTTGTAAAATATGTGTTGTTCCGGTAACTGGGTGAGAGGTAAAGTTTGCCTTACAAAACTTCTGACTTGTAGATAACGAAAGAAGTGAGCTGTAGGAATTTGGTATTTCTCTTGGAGTTGAGTAAAAGATGCAAAACAATTGTTTATATAGAAATCCCTCACTTCAGACAGACCCTTTATCGCCCAAGAAGTAAATTTAGAATCCATTAGACCTGGTTTGAAGGTAGGGTTATGCCACAAGGGGGCGTAGCAGGACAGATCTGGGAGCTTAAGCACACTTTTGATTTGTTTCAGAATTCTGAGTGAATTAGATAAAATAAAGTCAGATTTTAGCTGTTTCAGCAGTTTGGCAAGCAGGCTTGACTCAGAGAATAGAGCTGCAGATAAAGATGCTCCTGTTAATGATATTGCTTTATGAGACTCCATGAAAGACCAGCTAGGAAGGAGGCTAGACTCTTGTTCACCAGCAGTTGTGGCATGATACCAAAAAACCCATGTTCTGGCATTACAGGCCCAGTAATAGTGGCGCAGAACAGGGAGACCAAGACCACCTTCTGTAGTGGGTTTTTGAAGATGTGCCTTGGCTATGCGGGCTGGCTTGTTACCCCATATGAAAGGCATGATGATACTGTCTAGTGTCTTAAAGAAAGAGGATGTAAGGAAGATGGGCACATTTTGGAAAAGGTAGATAAATTTGGGTAGCACAATCATTTTAATAATATTAACACGTCCTATTGCTGATAGAGGGAGAAGTTTCCATTTTTCAATCATACCTCTGAGTTTAACAATAAATTCCATATAGTTATGTTTGAAGAGAAGTTTGGGATTTCTGGTGATGTTAATACCTAAATATTTAAAGTGGTCTGTTGCAAGCTTGAATGGAAGGGCATTGAGAAAAGTGGAGTCTAGGCCGTCCGACAGAGGCATGAGCAGACTTTTGTCCCAGTTGATAGTAAACCCAGAAAATTGCCCAAATTGCTTTATCAAATCAAGGAGGGGGGACAGGGATGCCTTTGCATCTGATAAAGTCAAAATCACATCATCAGCATACAGGCCAATGGTGCAATCAGCGCTCCCACATGTTATTCCACTAATCTGAGGGCATGCTCTAATTGCTATATCCAAGGGCTCCAGTGCCAAGGCAAAAAGCATGGGAGACAGGCAGCATTCCTGTCTTGTACCACGCCCTAACAAAAACTGAGGGGACCTGTCAAAGTTAGTCAAAACTGAGGACCTAGGACATGCATATAGCATTCTTAGCAATGTCATAAATTTGTCACCAAAGCCAAACTTTTCCAGGATGGCAAACATATATTTTAACTCGATTGTATCAAACGCCTGTTGTGCGTCTAGTGAGATAACAGCAGCATGAGGCAATTTAGTAGAGTACATTACATTCAACAGTCGGCGAGTGTTAGAAAAAGAAAATCTATTAGGAATGAATCCTGTTTGATCAGGGTGGATCAAGGTGCCAATATATTTGTTCAAACGGTTAGTTAACACTTTGGCTATAATCTTTTGGTCAGAATTTAGCAAGCTTAAAGGGCGGTAGGATGTCACTTCCGCCTCATCTCTATCCTTTTTCAGTAGCAGACAGACATGCGCATCATAGAGAGTGCGGGGAAACACTCCATTCTCCAAAGAGCAGTTTATCATACGAAGTAGAAGAGGTGCAATGCTGTTAATGTAAGTTTTATAAAATTCAATGCCATATCCATCAGGGCCACAAGCTTTGCCACTAGGAAAGGAGCGTATAGCAGTTTTTATTTCGTCTATTGTGAAACATGCATCTAAAGCTCGTCTAGCATCATCATCAAGGGATGGAGTTTCCCGCGCACTGAGAAAGCTTCATATCTCTGCATCAGAGGCTGTGGATTTTGGTGTATATAAGTGGTTATAAAAATCAAAAAATCTTTTGTTCATGTCTTTGGGGTCAGTTAACAGATCACCATTAGCAGAGTAGATTTTGTGTATTGCCCTATCTGCTTGCACTCCTTTTAACTGTCTAGCTAGCAGTTTGTGTGCTTTCTCACCCAGCTCAAAGTGGGTTTGTCTCAGTCTGCAGATATAATTCTTCACCTGCCCACCAAGAATCTGGTTATATTCATATTTTAGTTTCAAGATAGCATTAAGGGTGTCCTCTGAATTTGAGTTTCTATAAGATTCCTCTAATGCTGGTAACTCTGACTCAATATTTGAAAGTCGATATAGCCTAGCAATTTTGCAGGAAGATTGGTAAGATATAATTTGCCCTCTTAAAACAACCTTAAGAGTTTCCCATAATATTGAGTCTGAGACCTCCCCCGTGTCATTGGTTTGCAGGTAGTCCGCAATCTGCAAGGATACATATTCACGGAAGTATCTATCTGAGAGTAGGGTGGGGTTGAGTTTCCAGCTGTAGTGGCGTGCGCTCAAGTTTAGATTTATGTTCATTGAGAGGGGGGCGTGGTCTGAGACTAAGATACCATGATATGTGGAATTGTCTACTTTTGATATTAATCTAGCGTCAACTAAAAAATAATCTATTCTGGAGAAGCTTCCATGCACTGGGGAGAAAAAAAGAATATTTTCTGTCGGAGGGGTGTTGAAGTCTCCATATGTCTACTAAATCAAGTGACTTCATCAGACTATTAAGTGTTGGTACAGATTTTAAATTTGGGGCTGGTTTAGAAGATGATCTGTCAACCTGTGGATCTAAATAACAGTTGAAGTCTCCACCAATGATAATATTGTGAGAGCTATGATTAGCTACCAGATCAAAGATTTTGCAGAAAAATTCAGGGCAATCAAAATTAGGGGCATATATGTTTAAGAGGGCTAATGGAATAGAATTAATTGTACCTGTGACGAGGACGAATCTCCCAGATGGATCAGTGGACATAGACTTAAAAATAAATGGAACCGTTTTACGAATAAGAATAGCAACGCCCCTTGCATTGGAAGAAAAAGACGACTGGTATACATGAGATATCCACTGAGACCGCAGTCGCCCTTGTTCAGTTGGTCGAATGTGGGTCTCTTGCAGAAAAGTAATGTCTGCTGATAAGGATTTAAGATGTGAAAATACCTTCCCTCGTTTCAGTGCTCCACCAAGACCTCTACAGTTCCAAGACACAAAAGTGATAGGACCCTTTCCTGACCTTACTGCACCGCTATCCTGCATCTAAGTAAAGGCATCGTTGAGAACTCAGACTGACATATACAAATACAACATCTGGCATATTCACAAATAATAAACACATCCCCCCCCAAAATAATCCCAGGCCACAGAAGAGAACGATGTGGCATAACATACTGCCTGAAAGGAGACTGCCGGGTAACAGAGCCAGCTAAACTGCGCTAAACACTAACCTAAGCTGGCAGCTCCGCGATGTCCTCTGATGTAACATACAATGTGCTACGGCACGGCACATTATATATTTTGCCGTTCTGAATGCGCATTCGTGCATGACACACAAGTTGAGAAAGACCGCGGTAAATGACCAGAATGTAATTAGTAAATACAGATTATAACAATATCCCCTGTTAACAACTTATTGTCCATCGTGTAAGTGACAGTTGACATTAGGCGTTATCTGCTTCCGCTAGATCTAGCGGTGGCAAATTGTTGGCAAACCGTTCTGCAGCTGCTGGTGTCTCAAACTCCTTCGTAATGCTTCCGTAGACCACTTGAAGTTTGGCTGGAAAGCGAAGGTTGCACTTGGCTCCAGCATCGGTGAGCCTCTTCTTCACGCTGTAGAATAACTTGCGTTGGCTTACCACCTTTGCTGTATAGTCGGGGAATATCGATACCTTCTCACCGTTGTACTTCAGCGGTCCCTTCTCACGTCTCAGCCGTAGGATGTCTCGCACGTCTTTTTCATTGTGAAGTTTAGCGATGAAGGGTCTCGGCCGCTCGTTTTCCTTGGGCTTTTGCTTTAAGCTGCGATGTGCTCTGTCCACCTTCACTGGTTTGCTGAAGTTGTCCCGGCCAAGTAACTCTGGGATCAACTTGGAAATGAATTCGGTTGGCCGAGTGCCCTCCTCATCCTCTTTGATACCAATAATCCGTATATTGAGCCTACGAGAGCGTCCCTCCAGATCATTCAGTTTGGCGCTGAGGCGACTGTTAGCCGCCTGCAGCTCGCTACAAGTGGCTTCCAGTGCCGCGATACATTGATCAGCACTCGAAAGAGCTTCATCTATTTCACCCACACGACGTTCAACTTCTTGATGTTCGTTTTTAAGAATGGACAGGCACGACTCTATCGAGTCGAGGCGTTCTTCCATCGATTTCTTAAGACCGTCCACTAGCTTAGAAACTTTGGCTAACTCCCCACCTTGTTTCGTGATAGCAGCTAGTATAGCTTCATTGCTAGCAGCACTGGAAGATGTGGCTTTCTCTTTATCCTTGTATGGCATCTTGTCTTAAAACCGAGTTCGATAGACTGAGACAGTACTTAAACACTTGGCAGTTACAGAAAAAAGTCAGTGTGCCATAAATATTAACTATAAATGGAGGTAACAACGCGGAGCTCAGGAGATGAACGTCTTGCTCCATGACTGCACACGAGCGCCCCCTGGTTGCATGAAATTTTTAGGGATAGTGTGGAATTGGAGTTTCAAAGTTGTTATTTATTTATTTATTTATTGTTTCAACTTCATCCCAGGACCACGGGCGGAGCTATAGGCGGGGCGGGCGGGGCAACCGCCCCTGGGCCTTCTCGCCTGCGTCACTTTCGTGATGGGGCCCCCTCAATTGAGAATGGGCCCCCTCCCTACCGATTATCCGAGTCAGTAAGGATGCGCATCGTTTGCGGAGCA
>JAPEKM010000012.1:73900161-73912476 GCA_027575975.1 Cathorops multiradiatus
GCCTTTCGCCCGTAGTCAGCTGGGATAGGCTCCAGCTTGCCTGCAACCCTGTAGAACAGGATAAAGCGGCTAGAGATGATGAGATGAGATGAGATGAGATGAGATGAGATGGTGTCCCAAATTTATGGAATTGGGGTTGTAGATGGTGTGATTCCTGACTTACTTGTTTCTCTCCTCATAAGGAAAGACTGACCTGAGTTCCCCACTGAACTATCAATGCAGAGGAGGAGGGTGCTCCAGGCTGGCTCAAAGACCCAGACAACGTTGCTGCATGGCTAAGAGGGCACTGCTCACCAAGAAGTCAGAGGACAGCTTGGAAGCTGCATCTGGTGGTGAGTTGCCCCCACCATTAACCCTATATCTCTCATGTTCCAACAGATCATTCACGAGGGGAATTTTGGTCAGAAGCAGGATGACCGCATGAAACATTGGGGTCACATGTGCTTGATGGAAGGTGAGAACCAGCAGTACCTTTCAAGAGAGTAGGGATGGACCTGGTGGGAGTAAGGGTGGTGTTATAAGTACATTCTGGTGATTGTGGACTATGCCACCTGATATCCCGAGGCCATCTCCCTCAGGAAAGCTACCTCCAAAAGCATTGCAGGGGAAATGGTCCAGCTCTTCTTCCACATCATACTCCCTAAAGACTTCCTCACAGAACAAGGTATGTCACTTGTCTCAAAACTCATGTTGGATTTGTGACAGTTGTTGCAGGTGAAGCAGCTCTGCACATCAGTATATCATCCCCCAGACCAATGGGCTTATTGAATACTTCAACCAAATGCTGAAGAGAATGCTTCAGAGGGTGCCTGAATGGGATGGCCAAAATTGGGACCTCATGCTTCTCTACATCCTCTTGGCAGTCCAATAAACATCTCAAGCTTCCACTGGGTTTACCCCTTTCTAACTTCTTTTCAGAAGGAGGCCCAGAAGTCTACTTAACATGACTCATGAGGTCTGAGAGGAGCAGCCCTCCCCATTCTGGATGGTGATAGACTATAAAAATGCAAGACTGAATTAACAAAAAGTTACTCTCATCATCAGCCAACACATGATGGAAGTCCAAGCTGTCCAGCACTTGATCAATGACTAACCAGCTCAGCCCCAAGAGTTCCAGCCAGGTGACTGTGTGCTGTTGCTGGTTCCATCAGTGAACTATAAATTCCTCGCCAGGTGGCAAGGACCCTTCACTATCATGGAGTGAGTGGGGGCCATCAACTATTAATTGCACCAGCACAGTAAGTTCATAGACACCCAAATATATGACATCAATATTTTAAAATGCTGTATTGAACCTATTCCTGTGCTCTCAGCACATTTCTCCATCCACACAGAACCTGCATGGTGCACCTTGATCCAACTTGTCAAAGAACCCCCCAGACAAGATCTTGGTGAATTAATGGATCAGTTCAGGGACATGTCCTCAGTGGCACCGGGATGAACCCATCTGGCACTCAACAATATCAAGATCCTCCCTGCAGTTGTCACCAGACAATGCCCATACTGTGTCCTAGAGGCCTGCCAGCAGGAAATTGAACAGGTGCTATGTGACAGTTGAATAGAGGACTCCATCAGCCCCTAGTATAGCCCCATAGTTGCAATTCCCAAACCAGACAGCAGCCTCCTGATATATGCAACAACCATGGGCGGCATGGTGGTGTAGTGGTTTGTACGGTCGCCTCACAGCAAGAAGGTTCCGGGTTTGAACCCAGTGGCTGGCGAGGGCCTTTCTGTGTAGAGTTTGCATGTTCTCCCTGTGTCTGCATGGGTTTCCTCCTGGTGCTCTGGTTTCCCCCACAATCCAAAGACATGCAGTTAGGTTGATGTGGGGCAGCCTTGGGCTGAGGGGCCCTTGAGCAAGGTACTGCTCCCTGAGTGCTCTGGGCTGCCCACTGCTCTGGGTGTGTCTGTGTGTGCATGTGTGTTCACTGTTTCCGATGGGTTAACTGCAGAGGATGAATTTCACTGTGCTTGAAGTGTGCATGTGACGAATAAAGGTTTCTTCTTCTTCTTCTTCTTCTCAACTTCTGGAGGCTCACCCAGGTCACAAAGTTTGACAGCTACCCTCATCCCCAGGTGGATGACCTCATGTATCACCTTGGAAGGGCATACTTCATTTCAACCCTTAACTTAATGAAAGGATACTGGCAGGTATCCCTAACCCCAAAAGCTCATCCAAAAACTGCCTTCACAACCCCTTCAGGGCACTGGCAGTACATGGTCCTCACAGTTGGCCTCGACAGGACTCCAGCAACTTTCTAGCCACTGATGGACGTCGTTCTGTGCCCCCTACAACCAGTCGGCTGCTGTGTACCTCAACGATGTCATCTTCCATTCCTCCACCTGGGTTGAGCACCTCCATCAGCTCAGAGTGGTGTGAGAAGATCTCTGGAAGGCTAGATTGACAGCAGACCCCTGTAAGTGCCACCTAGGGATGACTGAGGCACAGTATCTGGGGTATGGCATCTGAAGAGGATTGCACAGGCCCTTGGATAAGATAGTTGAGGCAGTGACAGGATACCCATAATCAACTTCCAAGAAACAGGTTGGCTATTTTGGGGTTGGCGGGATATTGTTTTGGACAGCCGAAAAATTTGTGGCTGCAGGGTAGGACGTGAACAGCTGCAGTGAGTTAAATGGGTGCCACTCTCTACCCTCCAGCAGAATCAAGGGAGTATAAGGGTCTCTCTCTCTCTCTCTGTCTCTCCCCTGCCTGCCTTGGGGAAGAGTCTATGGAGACTGCCAAAAGAATCCATGGTCCACCAGCGTGCCACTGCCTGACAGATGTGCCCATTGGCTGAGTTCTCCCTCCATTGCACTCAATGGCAGTGCTGAGCATTCCCTGCATGCTGTGGGGGAAACCGGAGCACCCCGAGGAAACCCACGCGGTCACGGGGAGAACATGCAAACTCCACACAGAAAGGCCCTCGCTGGCCCTGGGGCTCGAACCCAGGACCTTCTTGCTGTGAGGCGACAGCGCTAACCACTACACCACCGTGCCGCCAGGAGTAAATCACATTCCTCATATGATGCGCAATACATGAAACATAAACTGAAGGCGATGCAAAGTTATATGTTTTTTATGTTTCTTCTATTTATTTTCCATATGGGCAGCGTAAACAAATCGGTGAAAGAAAGAAAGACGTGAATGGCACAAGGAACAAACTAGCAAAAATCAGTGTCCACAGTGAATTAATTAGTTAATGAATCAGGAAATACATCGGAGAATATAGATGTGAACTAATCAGTTAGGAAGTGAATCAGTGAATGAATCAGTAAAAAAAAAATCAGTGAATAAATTAGTAAACAAATGAGCAAATGAATCAGTGAACAAAATAGTAAGCAAATCAATGAATTAATCGTGATTGAAACATTGAACAAATCAGTGAGTAAAGTAGTGAAAGAATCAAACCATCAGTGAATAAATTAGTGAACAAATGAGCAAATGAACCAGTGAACAAATTAACGAGTGAGTCATTGAATGGAACAAGCGAATAAATCAATGACCACAAGAGCATCTGCATCTTTTTAATGAATCAGTGAATAAATCAGCAAACAAAAGTGTAAACTAATAAGTGAACAAATTAGTGAGTCAGTCACTGAATAAGTGAATGAATGAATGAATGAATCAGTGAAAAAATGAGCAAACAAATCAGTGAACAAAATAGTAAGCAAATCAATGAGTGAATGAATGAATGAAACATTGAACAAATCCATGAAGAAAGGAGTGAAAGAATAATTTCAATAATCTGTGAATAAATTACTGAACAAATGTGCAAAAGAATCAGTGAACAAATTAGTGAGTGAATCAGTGAATGGAACTGCGAACAAATCAATGACCACAATAGCGTCTGAATCTTTTTAATGAATCAGTACATAAATTAAGAAACAAAAGAGTAAGCTAATCAGTGAACAAACTAATCAGTCAGTCAGTGAATGGAACAAGCGAACAAATCAATGACCACAAGAGCATCTGAATCTTTTTAATGAATCAGTGAATAAATCTGCAAACAAAAGAGGAAACTAATCAGTGAACTAGATAGATAGATAGATAGATAGATAGATAGATAGATAGATAGATAGATAGATAGATCTTTATTGATCCCTTTGGGAGGGTGCCCTCAGGGACATTACAATTCCAGCAGCATCATTACAGGAGAATAGAAAATGGAGGACTTCTAGGTAAATAAAATTAAGTATTTACATATACAAATATAAAAAAGAATAAGATATGGGGAAAATGATGTAGAGGTAAAACCTGGAACTGAAACGGATTGAACTAGAATTATAGGTCATAAATGGACAAACTCGCCCTGGTACTTCCTCTTTAGGACTGAAATTCTATGGTTTTAAATAGACAAAGTATGGTTGATTTATTTATTGATAACTGGATGATTATAGATTTGCAATTAAAAATTTACAATTCTGATTGCATGCATGTTCACATCCTGTTGGTATAAAACCCTTAAATTAGATATTTTAGAAAGATACATATTGAGATCTGTAGATATTTTCTATTTTCCTAATAAGTCATTTATTATTAGTATTGAGTTTATTGCTCTATTTTGCCCCTGAGTGGACTGACAGAGACGAGCGCTTTTTCTTTTTTTGTGCGTCTTTCATTTCAATCCCAATCCACAAGAAGATTTTAATTCAGAAGTTGAATTCTAAATTCATTTAGTGAGCTGAGCTGGAGAAGAACCTTTATTAGGCCGGTTCCAGGCCTTGGGACAGATCTTTAAACCCCCCGGTTACCTTTTTACTGGATACAGTGGGACGTAATCAAGAACAATTGAGGAGGAGTTGAACCAAGCCGTGGGCCTGATCAAGAAACCATGGCCTGAAGTTAATAATATATCAGCCAGCAGAAACAGACAGAAAAAAGCAGGATGAGAACGGTACGGATTGTGAGCTGTGAACCTCCCTGAGAAAGAAACAGCTGGCTGAAATGAACAAGGACAGTGTGAGGAAAGATTAGAACCTTTATGAGGCCAGTCCTGAGTCCTGAGCCATAGGTCATACCTTTAAAACCTCTGTTATAGACCTTTTACTGGACATCAGTGACACATCCAGTGACATTTTACCAAGTTATGGTGAAGTGTCCAAGATTCCAAGATTGGTACTTGCTTGGTCAGGGCACCTTATCATGAGTGGCCACGCCTTGTTTGTTTTCGAACAGCTGAGCACTCTCTGTATTACACCTCCTATTACAGCCTGTTTCAGTGGCTCAGAAGCTCCACATGTGCTTCAGTGAGGAACAGCTAAACCTGCTTGCGTTGTATTAAAGCTGCACACACATTGTGAACTGTTTATACAGGCGAATAATGGAAGTGTGAACTTTGGGACAGGATTTGGTTTCAAATAAAAGTGAAAGTTGCTAAGATAACCTTCCTGTACATCTTCTCTAGGTGAGCACTCTCTATTTTACACCTACACGGCTCTGTCCCGACCCCTCAACCATCCCGGAATCTATGACTTCATTGCACTGGGAATGCTCGATGACCGAGAACTCGACTACTACAACAGTAAGAGTCAGACTAAGGTTCCTAAACAGGATTGGATGAAGGAGAAGATGCCTGTGGATTACTGGGAGAAAGGCACTCAGTCCCGCAAGAGCAAAGAACAGTGGTTTAAGGTCAACGTGGACATCCTGATAGATCGTATGAGACACAATAAGTCCGGTTTGTAAATTCTCTGTATCATTACTCATAAAAGGGTCATATTTTATGATTCTTAATGTTTTGGGTCAGACACTTATTCTCTTTAGTGCACTGTCTCCATTTCAGACCTCCATGTTCTTCAGTGGAGACATGGCTGTGTGATTGATAAAGGTCCAGATGGAAGTATTAAATTTCTGCAAGGAATTGATGAGTACAGCTACGATGGCGCCGAGTTCCTCTCCTTTGATGAGGTGAACTCGAGGTGGATTGCTCCAGTCGCAGCTGCTGAGGTGACCAAAAGGAAATGGGATGGTGTGGACATCCTGAACCAGTACACCAAGGGTTACCTGGAGAAGGAGTGTGTGGACTGGCTCACCAAGTTCATGGATTACGGACAAGAGGAGCTGAAAAACCATTGTGAGTATCCAAAGGGTTTAACTGGAGTCACTTCAGTTCCTAGTTGATATTCACAAGAAAGTAATAAAAACATCCAATGTTTCTGTATTTTCAGCTGCTCCAGAGGTGCATGTGTTTACAAACAAAGTAGTAACTGACCCCAACAAGCTGACCCTGACCTGCCTGGCCACAGGGTTCTACCCTAAAGATGTTGAGGTGTTTTTGAGGAAGCTCAAAACTTCCCTACCTGAACATCTGGTCACATCCAGTGGAGTCAGACCTAATGGTGATGGCACCTACCAGCTGAGGAAGAGTGTGGAGATCCTGAAGAATGAAGTGAAAATGTACGATTGTTATGTGAACCACATCACCCTTAAACAACCAATAATTTCTCCAGTAGATGAAGGTAAATATAACAGTTTACTTAGTGTGTGTGTCTGTATTCCTTACAGTTTGTTTAATGCCGGAGTTGGTAGAAAAGTTCCATTAATCAGTTTTGTTTGTTTTTCTTTAGAAGAACCTCGATGCCTCGATTGTACTGTACCAAATATTCAGAGCGGGATTATCGGAGGAATAGTTGGAGTTTTAATCACACTGCTTGCGGTGGGATGCGTTTGTGGCTTCCTTATAATGACGGGAAGATTGTGTAAGTCTAACCACATGATGATAGATGTTTGTGTACTCTTTGATGCTTGGACATTGTGATGTACATCAGAAGGGGGTAAATCCACCTCAAATCACCAGATTTCAGAAAATGTTTCCAACTGGCCATCTCCGATTTTTTTCATACGTTCATGAACTCATGTTATTATTCCCAGTAAATGCCATACACAATTTCAGCCTTATATCTTTATTTATTTTTGAGATATTGGGGCTTTAAAAATGGGGTGTGGCACTGATTTTACTGTAAAAAGGAAAAAGATGCTCAGTTCAATAAGTCATGGAGTTCAAAACTTTTGATTGGTACTGTTTGCTGATTCACGTTTGCTGCTGGTTTGACTTTTCTTCGACTGTCTGCTGCTGCTGTAACACTGGAACATCTCGCCTGGGATTAATAAGTCTTATCTCTTACTTTTCAGCATTCTTGAATAGAAACAGGAATGAACAGTGTCACATGAATGGAAATGGAAATGTGGAGTATAGTAAGGCTCCTACAGGTAGGTGTGAATTTGATGTGTTAAGTTTATAATGAGTAATCATTATAATCAGTATTGAGCAGGAAATAGGCATGAGAACTAACATGTCTTCTGATATTCTGAGGGGATGCGATTTAGAAAGTCTGAGTGTTCAGAGTTGGGTACCAAATACAGAAATATTGGACGTGTATTTGGCGTTTCAAAAGTTTTACAGTTTAAAACTCAACATTTATGACTTGTGTACTCCTATGTGAACTTACAGATGCTGACCCCAAGAACGGACTCAAGAATGGGGTTACAAACGGCATCTGCTGAGGTATCAATCCCCTGTTTGAATGTATTAATCTTGGTTACTGCTGTAGCTCTTCATGGGAAAGTCTTCAGGATGGAGAAGTTTACACGTTTATAGTTTCTCAGTAACATGACGAGCTTTATTTTTATTTTTGGCAGGTTCCTCAACAGGCTGTCCTTTTCCTCTTTTGAGGATAATAAGATAAAACAAGCAGCTTGTCATGTTAACAAGAAACTGAAACAAATCCTAAACTCTTCTGTCCTGAAGGTGTCCTAAAACTTGTTGGACAGCTCCAGCTTTATGCTAAGTCAATCCCCCAAATCGTGAGGCAGGGTCCAAGTAAAGACAGTCAAGCCCCCAAATTGTGAGTCAAGTTTCCAGTAAAGACAGTGAAGCCCCTAGCTCGAGAGGCAGGGTCCAAGTAAAGTGAGACCGAGTACATTCCGAAAGTTAAGGTCTCACATAGCCAGAATAACTTCATGGTTGATGACACTAGATGATTGTGAGCCTTCTGGGGATCAACTGGCATGCATTCCAGGCCCTTGCCTCAGAATCCATAAGACCCGGGGAGAACTTGGAGGGTGTGGTTTCCATCCCCGTAAAGTTTCTTTGTGTTGAAAATTGCCATGGGTCAAGTGCCAGATGAATTCATCCATCGCAAACATGAAGGCACCTGTGAGGCTTGTGTGGGGTACCGGATCATTCCATCGAGCTCAAAATGTTCATGGAACACCATTCTGCGCAAAGTGAAAAGTTTGCCAAGGGGGAGTGGCTTATTTTGTCTTGCCCTGGCCATGCCGTACTGCAGCTGTGAAAACTGGAGTTTGGCCAAATAAAAAAAATAGTGTGTTTCCAGTAACCCGACCGACTGAGAATTTCCGCGTCGAAATTGCCGACCGTAAAGTTTTTATTACAAATTTCCCTCGATATTTTAGTGTAAGCGGCGTTAGTCATAATTCTTTGTTTCAATGCATTCAAGTTGTGAAAGAAACGATAAAAAGTAAAATGTTTCACCACTTGTATCAGCCCCCCTGCATAAACATAGGCGCAGCCACCTCGCGTAGATCATCATAACCAGCGTTGCCAGATTGGGCAGGTTTAAGTGCATTTTTGCGGGTTTTGAACATATTTTAGGCTGGAAATTGTCAGCAGTATCTGGCAACACTGGTCATAACTTGAACTCTTGATATTTTTTATTCGTTTAAAGATTTAAAACACTTATTTTATGATGATGTGTGGTAATAAAGGATTCTGTGCCAAAATCCTATTTTGTAAGATGTTTACTTGTGTTCATTTTTTCGAACAAAATAAAAAAAACTTTTTCCTACCTACTGACCCTATTTTAGTACTTCATGTTACCTGAAACACACTTTTTTTTGCCTTAAGCATGCATGATGCCACCTACTATACCGGAGTGTGCATCATCATTAATTTATAAAAGAATACTGGACATTAAACCTGTTTAAATAAAGTCATTTCAACCTGCATTTGTTTGTCCAATCTACAGCAGTCAAGTTTAAAAAAAAAAAAGTCATCTGGCTAAAAATTAACTCATTATTATTGGTGCTGAAATTAAATTTAGATGTGCTTAAAAAAAAAAAAAGGTCTAAAAATCACCAGCGCTCTGTCCTACAAGGTTCCATCCTAAAATCTCAAACGGTAGCAAGCAGACAACTTTATGGTTTTAGTAATGAGTGTATTTGACTGCTACAAGGACAAAAGATATTAAAAAGCTCACCCTACTAACGGTAATTTCAGAAACATGAATAGACAACACGGTGGGTTTCTGCCTTTTCTGGCGGGCTCGTGCATGGTGATAATCCTGCTATAATTTGATGTACTCCCATATTTTCAAAGCCTTGCGTCTTTGGAAACTTCTACACCGAACCTTTTTCACAATGGAGTCGAACTCCAGCCACTATGATTGGTTGATTTCCCCTCCCTTAACTGTAGTGCTGACTGGAGCCAACCAATGACCAGAGCCACAAGTCTCAAAACCCATGCACGTGCACGATATGAACATGGAACAGGTGTGAGGGTGGTTGTCCGCTCATGAATAATAGGAACACACGTGCGCAGGTTTGGAGAATGGAGACTAATTAAATGCCTTACAAAAATGGCTACTGTTTTGCACATAGCATTTATGTAGTGGTATTGGGAGACTGTTACCAAGTTTGGTTGATGCTTGGCAGTATTTAAACGTGAGCTTTTCAAACAACAGCTTTAATGAAGTTTAAAATCAGAAATGGTAATACTGACCTTCAAGAATTTTACCGTGAAACAGGTAACCATTTGGCACATTAACTTTTCAAAGCTACGGGAAGGTCTGGACCTCCAAGAAGAGCCAAATGGTTTTTGGCTAAAATATGCTGGTATTTATTAGAACCCCTGAACCACCAGCCTCAAAACAGCGCCAAAGCCTCACTGATCCAACACCATATTTTGCACTGGGTATCAGCTCCTGTTCCTTGTTTGCAGTCCCCTTTTTGATGCCAAAAAAAATTTCCAATCCATTGAAAATCACAACACCGCACTCCATACCCTGTGAAATACCAAAAATCCTTACCCTGTCTGTTTCGGCACGGTCACATTTTCACTCAGCTGCGCTGTATTTACAGCTTGCTCCAAATTTCAGTGGTCCCTATCCACCATGTTTCACTGACAGATATACAATTGGCTATTAGTTTTCTTCAGAAACTAAATATGAAGTGCATTTTTGTAGCCAAAGTCTGAATTCCACCTCCTTCAGTTTCTTCCCATCATATCTGTCAACTGTTTATGTTTAGGTCAACTAAACTGAACTCAATTCATGAGTTGGCCCAAACCATCCCAACCTTTCAAGCACAAGTTTATTTAAACCCACTTCCATCAATACCACTGTTCTTGAGCTGAGAAACCTGAAAATTGGAAATTACAAACAAACAACGGCCTTAAATGTTATAGCGCACCATTTGGAAGGAAAACACAACACACATTTTCCTGGATCCTTGTCAAACTATTACTGATCCAGCACTGTAAGTCAGCCTAATGTGTGTGGCCTGATCATTCAAGAGGACTCATTCCATTTAACATGAGCATTGAATGGAAACACTGCCTGCACAAAACGGCTTCTTTTTTCCTTACCAAATTGGCCAAATTTTTTTCTTACCTAGCTGCTAACTGGCCAAAATGCTCGCAGAGGAGACATGCTTTTTTATATACACGTTTTTTTTTTCAAATAAGCATCTCTCTTCCGCAAGCATTTTAGCCAATTAGCAGCTTGTCTAAAAATAGTAGAGGCTTATATTTTTGAAGAAGCTAAAAGCGCAAGTTGCTCTTACTTTCTTTTCCAACGTTTTTATTCTCAGTACTTCAACATGCCTTAAAGCTAGACGGCCTTTTGATTTCATAAAATCGGTGAAATTTAGTTCCCTCTGAAAATTGGTCAGTGTTATGTTTATTTCTGTAATATCTCAAAAAGAAAAAAAAATCCAGTCTTGCATTACTGCCATCTACAGGTTTATCTTGACCGTGCATGGACCGTTACGTCATTCTGTCGCTAAACAAACAGCTGATCACACCGAGGTGCTCGCTGATCACTAATATTTATTCGTTTGGTCCTGCGTTTCCTTTCTTTCACAACATAACATCTTCTTGCTTTCCATTACTGTAGTCAGTCTTTCACATATGCACGTCCTCCATTTTTCTCTCCTGTTTCAAATTTGTGTAACACAATGCCTTGCACAAACAGGGAAAGCCCACCATGTGATGCATGACAGTGTCTTGAATTGGGTCGGGGTGAAGCAAGGGGGGGAAGGAAGAAAAAAAAAAAGAATTTAGGGCCATGTGACCCTAAATTAATTAATTGTTCAAATAAATAAATAAATGGGAAGTCTGCGATTCAAAATTGGTAGCTTTCGGTACACTAAAAAATAATTGAGCGTCAGGTAAAATTCTTTTTATGACCTAAACTTAAAATCTGAAAGGCAGTCTACATTTAAGTTTCTCATTAGCCAGATTTAGTATTGATGCAGCTTCCATTCATCCATCATCTCTACTGCTTATCCATCAGGGTCATGGGGGAAACTAGAACCAATTCCAGTTGACTTTGGACAAGAGGCAGGGTACAACCTGGGTAGGTTGTCGGCCTATTGGAAGGCTTGATGCAGGTTCACTCAGCCTATTTATCCATGTGCTGATGTAATTTATTGATAACTACAGATGGATGGGTGGGTTGATTTGTGGTTATTCAAATCTGACAAATCAAGATCTTAAATGGTGATGACCTGAAAACACCTGGTTTCTCCTCCTGTGATCACTGCTTCAATTTAACTAAGCTCTGAACTGAGGCCATGGTCAGTCCTGAGAGAGAAGTGTATTATCTGAAGAAATAATTTTACATAACAGCCAAAAGTACACAGACACCTAATCATCAAATCCATAAGTGAGCCTTCCCCAAACTGTTGACAAAGTTAGAAGCACATACAGTGCCTTGCAAAAGTATTCATCCCCCTTAGTGTTTGTCCTGTTTTGTCGCATTACACACTAGTATTAAAATGGATTTTTGGGGGGTTAGCATAGAATTTACACAACATGCCTACCACGTTAAAGGTGCACATTTTTTTTTTATTGTGACACAAACAATAATTAAGATGAAAAAACAGAAATCTGGAGTGTGCATAGATATTCACCCCCCCTCAAAGTCAATACTTTATAGAGCTACCTTTTGCTACAACTACAGCTGCAAGTCTCTTGGGGTATGTCTCTATTAGCTGAGCACATCTAGCCACTGGGATTTTTGCCCATTCCTCAAGGCAAAACTGCTCCAACTCCTTCAAGTTAGATGGGTTGC
>JAPEKM010000012.1:74678886-74689771 GCA_027575975.1 Cathorops multiradiatus
GATCTGTATATCGTGTTTTGCAAACATTTCTGATATTGCTGATATTGTGTTTTGCAAACAGTCTAGACATCGTGTCTGGTACATTGTGCCCTAAAAACATAGAGAAAGGTCACAGAGAGAAGAGAGAGAAACAGTTTCATACAATTTCATAGTTTCATAGAATTAATTAATGATTATTACATTGAATCATAATTAATAATAGGAATTATAAATTTCTCTAACAATATTTACTTATCCTCTGTGTTATGTGCCTATATTCCCCAGATGTAGCGCGAGTTCTGTCGTTGTTTGTCATGGTTGTGTTCTGTTGTTACCCAGAATCCAGTGCAGTTCACCCAGACCAGTCCGGATCATGATGATCGTTGTCCCAGTAGCTGTAGTCCAGTTCACGACAGTCATTGGAGTTTGTCCAGTTCAGCAATATTCCTGATGCAGATCACCTTGGCTTCCTCAGGGGTCCCGTTTAGTTTTATGAATATTTTACAGTTTGAAGTCCAGGTGTTTTGTATTTTCCTCTGTTTCTTGAGCTGATGCGCTTTTCTGGCTATATCAGCACTGTGTTTGGCTAGGTGCTCGTTTATGAAGACATCTGTTCCCTTTAGCTTTCTTCCTTGTTTCAGAAATGCGCTCTTGTGTTTTCTGTTTGTGAATCGCAGTATTGCGGTTGGTCTGTCGCTGGCGTTCCTCCTGTGCAGAGGGTGACATGCCTCCATGTAATTACAGTCCAACTTGATTCCTTTGGACTGTAGGAAGTCAGTCACCTGTTGCTCTGCGGAGTCAGCATCCAGCTCACCGGGCTCTTCCCCATCGCTCTTGGTCACCGCTCGAACGTATGACCGGGGCTTTATTTTGAGACCAGTGATGATCACATCATTGACCCGCGTATACTGCTCCAGGTCCGCCACTCTGCTTTCCAGGTAGTTGATGCGCTTTTCTTTTTCGGCATTCAGCAGCCGCAGAGCCTTCACTTCTTCCACCAGATTCAGTATACTCTTTTGCTGCAGCCGAACAGCAGACACTTCCTCCGTTATGAAGTCTAGCGATTTTTTTTTAATATCATCGACTTCCTCTGCCATCATATTCTTCTTCAGACCCATGTCGCCAGTTTTTATTGGCACAATAAAGCTGTTTGCCGGGAGATCTACCTGCCCCGGGTCCGCTGTATCCGCAAGGCCAGCTCACTGCTCTCCCGAAGTTTCCCGCCAGAGGAAGTGACATCACAAGCAGTTATCAAGAATACTAAAGCGCTAATCAATCAGTCCATTAGCAACAAGTGCAAGGTAGTCTTTGCTAGCAACTGCATGAGGCAGTCCATGCGGTGTCCACGTGATCCGAGGAAAAGTTGCAGTTAGAACACTCTTACCACGATGTCGAGATTCACTTTCATCAAAAATAGTCAGTCGGCTTTGCTGTAGAAAGTCCACATTCCCCAAAACACAGGAAAACTCTTCCAATGGAACTCTCAGTCCAGGCTCTTGCAGTGGGCGCTCGCCATCAACAATCCGTGTACATGTGGTCGGCGCGTGGCCTTCAGCGGCTCGCGATCTCTCCAGCAACTTAGCCAACTTAGCAAAAGAAAGTGAAGCTCTTTCGCAAAAACGTAACCACAGTCTATCGGCATAGACAGAACGGGGAATAAAACACTTCAGAACATAAAATAAAGGTCAGCCATACTCAATATCTGATGGTTTCAATCAGCTCACTGGTTTAACTCGCCAGCATGACCTTCCATCTGTCCTTCAGTCCTGTCGTCTTTTCAGCAGAAAACCGCTACAAGCATTCTGATTGGCTGATAGATCTGCAATTTCTTCAAGCTACAGTACGATTAAACTAAACTGACTAAATAGTTCACAAACAAGATGAAATACTACTTTTAATCTTATTACTCTGATTTTAACATTGTTTTTATCACTAATATGAATTTGAAAAATGATGATATTCTGCTCAATGTTATTCTAATTTATTCAGCTATTTATTAACTTATAAGCTATTTTCACCTGGGTTACACGCGACACAAACAAACAAACTTGACTCATTCAGATTATAATCCCGTAGAGTCATAGCGCTATACTACGGGTCTTTGTGCAACCAGGCTGTGCTCAAATCTTTCTTTTGTTTACAAAAAAAAAGTGTTTATCAGTAAATCAAACATCCTACTTCTGATTTTGAAGCATAAACATTGCATTTTTTTCTTTATTACTGCCGAGGCTCCGCCTCCTGTGTGTCAGTGCTTCCTTGTCACTGTAGCCCCGCCTCTTCCAGCACCTTCAGTGCTGCATTTTCAAGCTCTTTCAGTCCAGACTTCAAAAGACTGAATGTAACAGTAAAAGATATCCCAGCTGCTATAGCGCTTCCTACACCAGGCACCAAGCTGCACAGAGACTCCACCACCTCTGATCCGGCTAAAGCAGACAGCTGCAGTCTTGAAGCGGAGCCCTCTGCCAACGCCCGTACAAGAGGTGATCTTATGAAATCTCTCAGCTGTGGCTTGTTAACTCTTTCTGATAGTTTTTTAAGTGAATTATCATCAAGGCCAAATGAGTAGTAGCACTTTGTAAAGAAAGACACTAAAATAGCGGCATCACATGCCAGTGAGAGACCAGGTACTGGAGCTGCTGCAATGGCTCCAGAGCAAATCGCTGCAGCCCATGCTGCTTTCTCAAATATTTCCACTTTTTTCCTCAGCATAGCCACAGAGGCGACGGGCAGCGACTGCATCAGAGCAGACCGTTTGTGCTCCGGGAGCTCTGACATCAGAGTGTCAATCAGCTCTTCAAACTCAAACGCTGTAATATCCTTTGAGGATATCAGGAAAACTTTTGGATTTTCAATCTCCTTCAAGTGTTCCAGGCAGTTCCTTTTGATCCGTGAGAGTGTTTCTTCCCTGTTAAAGTTCCTTTTGGTTTCTTCTGCTCGAATATCATTGTCTATCTTTGATCTCACAAAGTAAAAGAGCTTTTTGCTTCTTTTGATCTCTTTGGCCAACATGATGTCATTCTCTCTGACTCTCTCAGATAAGATGATGATGAAGAAATCATATTTGCTAAACTGAGTGGCTTTAAGGTAATTCTTAGCCTTAAAATTTGGGGTTCCAATTCCAGGTAGGTCCCAGAACGTCACATTGGGCATTGTGGGATGTTGGTAAGATGTTGCCTCCATTGTGGTTTCAGTAACTCCAGTTTCAGCTGCACCTTCATCATCATCGTCCAGTCCTCTGACTGCATTGATAAAAGATGACTTTCCTGAACCTGATTCTCCAGTTACAGCGATGTGAAGTGAGATATTAAAGAACTGGTCCATTTGTGTTTGTGCTTTTTTAGTTGCTTTTTTGATGGTAGACTCTCCCGAGGCCTGGAGTACTGCGTTTACATCACGATCTGCACTGGCCATTGTGTACAGATGACAGGACCTTTATCCTTTACAGCTGAATTCTGTAAAAAAAAAAAAAGAATATTTAATGGACCATGAAAATGTGTTTAATAACAGACTGATCATCTATTTTGTGGTCTTTCCATAACTTATTTTACAAGCTGCTATTTTTTTCCCAATTTCACGATGTTCACAGTGTGTACACAACGGCTACACGAGCATCATCATCTGTCTCCCTGATGTGTATCCAGATAATTACAACCCCGAATCAGGAAAAGTCGGGATGGTATGTAGAAATCGAAATTAAAACTGAAAACAATGATTTGTAAATAATCTTTGACCTGCATGACACTCAAAACAGTACAACAGCACATGATTTGATCTTTTACCCCATGAATTTTGTCATTTTTTTAAATGAACAGTTTTAATTGTGATTCTTGTAACACATTTCAAAAAGCTTTGAACAGTAAAACATTTACCACTTTATAATGCTGCCATTCCTTCTCACAACACTTGTTCATGGCATCACGGACTCCATGAATCCTCCATTATGGCCATTTAAATCACAATCTGGCTCCTCTACCAGGAAACTAAACCTGGGTCGTCACTGGATCTTCCAGCAGGACGATGATCGGAAGCGTCTGTCCAAATCAGCACTAAAACAGTTCACTGAGCACAGAATCGAGCTTCTGCCCTGAACATCTCAGTCCCCTGAGCCGAACCCCAGTGAAACCCTGTGGGCGGAGCTGAAGAGGAGAGAGAGCGCAAGAGAGGGTCGTGAACCCTGGATGATCTGGAGAGATTGTGTAAAGAGGAATGGTCTTATATGCCCTGCTCTGGGTCTCCAACCTTATAGAATGTTATAGGACAGACTCGGTGCTGTTTTACTGCCAAAGGGGGCTGGACAGAGTATTAAATGCAGGGGGCCAATATTAGTGGCACATGTGTTTTTGTTGAAAAAAATGTATTTGTTTATGAGAGATTTGTTTTTCTCTGAATAAATTTAGTTCAGTTAAAGGTTGGATTTTTCTCTTTTTTCAGTGTGAAATGAAGCAACTTCACCAAAAGCTGGATTTTTTTCCCTAACTTTTACAATGGGTGTCAATAATTATGGATGGCGCTGTGTGTGTTTGTGTGTAATCACACACACAAATCAGGAAGAGGTTGAGATAGTATGGAAAAATCCGCCCATCCTTCCCTCCATTATCCGTGAGTGCTTTTCCTGTGCAGGGTCGTGGGCCGGAGCCGATCCCAGCTGACTATGGGCACGAGGCGGAGTTCACCCTGGACACGTCACCAGATCATTGCAGAGCCGTATGGAAAATGAAAATTTAAAAAACAATGTAATTAAATAAATAAAAGTAAAGATAATCCAACAGGTCTGGTCACTGCTGTGTCTGTCATGTTTTAGATACTTTACTTTTGACACTTTGCAAATAATCTATGAAATGTTATGAAGCAGCTGATCCTTAATCAGTATAATAATAGTGGCACATGTGTTTTTGTTGAAAAAAAAAAAAGTATACTGTGTCACTACTTTTACACCACAGTGCTGTAGAATTCTGGATTCTGATTTGGTCAGAGATGCAGCTGCAAATCATGAGCTAAGAATCAAACATCTGGAAAGAAATAAAAGTTGTGATGTGAACTGACTCCTTGTCGTCTCAGCCTCAGTCCACAGGAATCAAACATCTGTTTAACAAACTAAATGCTTCGAAAATGCAGTTGTATCTCAAACAAACTAAGGTCAAATAAAGTTGGACCACATGGGGCACAGTTCTAGAAGCGAATTGTTAATAATCACACTCTGCTATCACCCAAATGAGTCTGGTTCCTCTCCAGGTTTCTTCCTCGTGTCGTCTGAAGGAGTTTCTCCTCACCACCATCACCTCAGCCTTGCTCATTAGGGATATATTCATTAATTGGTATGTGTAAAAGTGATATGTTTCTGTTAAGCTGCTTTAGACAATGCCTACTGATAAAAACATGATACAAATAAAATTGACTTGATCAAATGTAAATTTGGTGTGTAAGAAGGAAATATCCCGCTGGAGGTTACAGGAGTGTGCTGGAACTTGACCTGTCTCGGTGGTCATTCAGGCTGTTGGCCTTTGCTACAACATCAAATGCCACATGCTCCAAAAGAGTGGTAGACCATGTGTAGAAACGTCTCCATAGTGGGGAATGTGACATGACGCAGTCATGATCTGGACTGATCCTACACGCATCACTAACAGTCGGGGGGCGTCGTGTGAGTCAAATACAGAGTGAAGGGGTGGTGCGATGAAGTTACTGTTACCACCGCAAAGTTGATTCTTTTCCTGTGACAGCATGTCCCTGAGTGTTTTATTCCTTTTACACCTCGGTAATTTACCAATGATGACCAAATTTTATTTATAAAAGTACAACGTCAAACTTTTTATCCATTTAGAGTCATGTGAAAAAATAAGCACAGCCCATGGAAATTGTAGACTTTTCTCAACATATCTAACCCAGCAAACATTAGACATAAAATAAAGGATCCACATAAAATTGTGTAGAAATGCAGGTAGAAATAACAAAGGTGCGAGATGCTAAAATAGAAATAGAGAGTTACTCCTCCCTGAGTTGGTATTGTTTCAGTAATTGTGATGTTCACAGGAAGGTTGTGGAAAGACATCCAGAATAAATGATATGTGTGCAGGTGTAAATGTAAGCGTAGTATAGATTATTGCACAGAATGCTTCTTCACAGTTATTGCATTTAGGAAGATAGCAGTGATAATCGGCAGCTTTGATGCACAGAGAGATAAAAATAAAATCTAGAGCATTAATGACCGTCCATTTTATTACATAATTCATAAGCCACAGCATTCCAGATGCAGCCATTCAGCTGGGCTGAGAGGAGAGTAGCGCTATCGGGTAAGTCTCGTGTTGGTGTCTGGTCATACTGGTTCCCCAGAGAGTGCACCACCATGTTAACTATAATAATAATAATTATAATAATAATAATAAGTTCAATTTATATAGCACCTTTCTCAAAACCCAAGATCGCTTTACAGTTATAGAGAAAAAAAAGTCCACCAAATAGAGGTCAGGATGTCATTCCAGTGATGTAGCCGCCACAGTCCCACCAAAAGGCGCCCCAAAACAAGTCCCACACTGCCGGGTAACATTGCTCAGAACATCACGCCAAGCGCTAAAGCACTGCTGCACAGAGCGCTGGACAACCACGATGCTAAAATGAGCAACGAGCTCACTGCAGTCCATCATCACCCACGGCGAACCAAGGCCTGGAGGGAACTGACGCCCAAAACTGGGTCCGGAGCTACACCACCACCAGCAGACAAAACACTCAGACATCAAACTACACAAAAAAGAAAAGCAAAATGAAATCAAAAGCTCCAGTGAGAAGCGGCAGCCAGAATGGACACGCCGTACTCTCAGCCGGAAACGGAAGCGTGTGTCCAGTATCGACATCGCTGTGTGTTACAGATGGTCTTTTGTGTTTTAGAATATTTTTAGGTCAGTGTTCAATGCATCCATTCTGTATCGTGATACTCCTGCGCGCTGTAGCGTGTACACCTGAAGGCATGCCGCAGCGGAATGTGACACCATTATAGTGTTGAATTCCACCTGGTTCGAAGTGAAGAAAGCGCTGAATGAACTCGATGTTATCAGTAATCTACAACTGGCCCTCATGTCAGTGATGGCTACATTCCATTAGCATGGTCCAGTAGCACAATCAGTTGAGGAAATACATTACACCTTTAACACCAACATACCCCACTCTACCCCACCCCACCCTGGTTGCTTGGATCACATCTCTGTTAAGCTAATTCCAGCACACAGACCACAACTCAAACCAGTTCTGAAACCGGTGAGGGCCTGGTCTGATGGGTCCAACTCAGCACTTCAGGACCTTCTTAAGCAAACAGGCTCAGACATGTTAAGGAAGGCTGCTAAATATGACGACTGGCGTCATGTCTGCAAGGCCTGAGCACCTCCTCCTGCACTCGGACCCTGTAATTTCTACCTGGGAGACCCCGGTGTGTCCAAATACACGACTGCGCTGCATATCACATCTCGATTCAAGTTTGCCGATGGCATTACAGTGATGAATCAACATTGCAGGAGGAAGTGGATCCGCTCACAGGCTGCTGCAGAGTCAACAATATCACAACGACACGACTGTTGGCTTCAGGAGGATCCATGGTAACCGGCTGTATTGTGCTAAGAAATTCATAAAGCCTCGGGGAAAACATGCAAACACAGCACAGAAAGGACCGAGTCAGCCATGAGGTTCGAACCCACAACCTCTGCACCACCCTGTAGTAGATTACTACTCAACATTTTCATGCTTTATTGATCCCTCAGAGATTAAAAAAAGCATCCATTTGTCTAGATTTTGCAGCAGACCCATTGCATAGTAGCCACCCTGTTAGAAATCTAAGAGGAAAGTCTGTAACTCCAAAGATGGCGGTTGCATGCAGAACCGCAGTATCCCCCCCCCCAAAAAAAAAGCAAATCATCTGTTGAATGTTGAAACATGTTGATCCGACTGTGTTGTTGCACCACAGTTTCACTCGCATCACAGAAATACAACCCCGTGTGGGAAAAAGTGTTGAAACCATATTTTGGGGCAAAGGCACCAAACCTCTTCAGCGGCGTTGATCCGCTTTGACGGATGATTCTGGTGATACGCAGTGTTTCTGTCCTGGCCGCCATTGAGGCTGCAAGTTTAAACATGATCTTGTTATCCTGAAATAACTGTTTGGAGACATTACCGAGGCTGCCGAGCGGCCAGACGTGCCTGTGAGGATTTAGTTGAAGATCAACACTGATCATTAATTTGAAAATGATTCAGAAACATGTCTGTGTTGGCGTCGTGTGATTCAGTGACTGACTCCAAATCCCTAAATGAATCACTGAGACCTAAAAATATGTTCAAAATAAAAAGAAGAGGAAAAGTTGATCGACGAGAGGGATCTGAGGCCTCGGACATTCTCAGCCCCTGTGAGTTCTTCTTATTTTACATTTTTGGAAAGGAGATGTATTTTAAAATGCTATGACTGAGACCTAATGGTGCAAAAGAACGAAGAGTTTATTTTTCCGATAAACATCCTGTTGTACTTTTAGAGAATTTCAGTCGACACTTCTGTCGTAAAGGGCGTCACAGACTCTTAGAACTCCTGAATGGGCTCGGAGACGTTTACTGGGTATAATCTGGCTGGAAAATGTCTGTTTCAGAAGACGGCGGTCTCGCTCCATGTTCATGACCAGGGCTGAGGGGGACAATATGGCGGACAGGAGAGCGTTTGTGATGGTAGAGTCGCCTGAATCCCAAAGCGGAGAGGAATTTCAACACCATCCTCAGATCACTGAAGGCACCAATCCAACAGCCACGCAGATATTTATGCACCCTAAAGCCAGCAGTTCCTCGATGTCGTCTTCTTGTTTGCCGCATCGACCCATGTCCGGGCTTCGTCTCTTCTCTCTGAGGCTGGAATTATGTCTGGTTTTGGTCATCATGCTTCCGTTGCTACTGGAACTCTTTCTAAATGTTTTGCATGTTGGTTATTTGATCTGCACCTTGGCTCCACTCAACTCGCCTTAACTCGATTTGAAATAGCCGTTTGTTTGTGTGTGTGTGTGTGTGTGTGTGTGTGTGTGTTTCTATTGAACTCGGTGTTTTTCTGTCATAAGCAAATGAAAAATTCAAATAAAAGATGCGGGAGTGAATGTAGTCGTTAAAACAGTGCGTTGCTTGTTTGTAAATAAATTGAATCCAGCATCATACTTCTCCACAAATCCATTCCTGCATTAATTAACAAAAAGACCAAAATGTAAAGGTGTTCTTTAAAAGTACTTTAAATGTCCTCATATAGAATAAAAAACAAACACGCTGTATAATGAAGTGTAAAATTAATGTTTATGATTAAAATGTTTTACAAATGCATGTTTTGTAATTTAGCGTTTAAAAAATCGTGAGATCTTTATCGTCTCTTGGTAGAACATGTTCTGAATCTCGTGTTTTAAAGTTGAATTCGGTCCAGTTTTACTTGTACGGCTAAAATATCAGGTGGGAAAGACGTGAGTAATTGTCCCGAGGGACGACGCTTGAATATGATTTTGTCCTGTTGATCCTCGAGTCTTTGTGAAAGTGAACACTTGTGCGTTTTCTGTAATGATTGCGTTCCTCGGTGCGATGTTAATAACTGGCACAGAGACGGGACATTGTCCCAAAGCAGCTTGGCTCCTGCCCGTGTCCCCACGAGTACGACAGTATAACAGTGCAGCAACAGCGAACACATCCAGCTGTTCACTTTAAGCGGAAGCTGCTTGTAAATCCTGAAAGAATAAACTCACCTCTGTTTGTAAAAGAAGCCCTCGGACGGCGTGATGTCGCAGTTCCTCTGTGTGAAAGTTTACTCCGAGCCTCATACGCGTCCGGACCTGTTAGATCACTGCTGTGTTCTGCTCATGTGCGCTGCTTATCAAGCCACGAGGGAGAGGTTCAGCCCATAACGGCACAATCATCAGCATAATATGCAGATGCTGTACACATCTGTATGAGGGTGGGGCAACAGGCCATGAATGAAATCACTTGTTTAATCAACGAATCAAATTCAAATTTATTTTTTACATGCACAATCATACAGAGTATGACATCCCTTATCAAAAAGAAGTACACTTCAAGTTCATTTTATAAAGTTAAAGTACATTTCCTTAAATATACTTTTGTGTACCAAGTATACTAATATCAATACTTATACTTGTAAGTAAACTAATTTAATACTTCTTGGGACTAAATTGGCCCTCATTTAGTTTATAAAAAGTAAACTTTAAGTCTAAGAGAAGTAAACTCTGAGTATACAACTAGTAATTTTTTATTTTGTACTGCAAGTAGACCACAAATAAACTTTTATAACTTTTTCCAGTTCTCTATGGTCCATCAAAATCAACAACAAAAAAAGTTTTGGTGGGCGGGGCCTTCTCTTGTCAGGTTTGTCATATTCTTTCCATTTTGCTATAATGGATTTAATGGTGCTCTGTGGGATATTCAAAGTTTGGGATTTTTTAGTCCCCAACCCTGATCCATCCTTCTCCACAACTTTGTTTCTGACCTGTTTGGAGGCTCCTCGGTTTTCATGTCGCTTGCTTAGTAGCGTTTCAGAGTCACGGTCCTTCTGGAATAGGTTGATTTATACAGATATCACGGTCGTGTTAACCATTGGCACTGAGAACTTGATGTCTGGTTTTCCCAAAAACTTGCTGAAATGTGGATTTATCTGAACACAGCACATATTTCCACAGTGTTTCAGTCCATCTGAGATGAGTTCAGGCTGTTAGAGAATTTTATAATTCCTAATATTTAATTATGATTCAATGTAATAATCATGCATTGATTCTATGAACTATGTCTTCGTATGCACCTGTCCTTCACTTTTCTTTAACCTTCGCCAATGGTCCAGGCGAAGTTAGGAGACAAAATGTTCCAGACGCCAGACGTCTAGATTGTTTGCAAAAACACCAAT
>JAPEKM010000012.1:74970904-74982128 GCA_027575975.1 Cathorops multiradiatus
TAGGACTTGTGTGAAAATCTGATGTTTTAGGTCATATTTATGCAGAAATATAGAAAACTCTAAAGGGTTCACAAACTTTCAAGCACCACTGTAATTTGAGGGGATTCCCAATCAAATAATGTGCATGAAATCGCTCACCTCGTGCAGTCAAGCAGAGGAAGTCAGTGTGCACATGTGCAGGTTTACCTTCTTTTTCTTCTTCATTTGGGTTTTATGGCAGCTGGCATCCAATGTTGCACTTACCTTTGACCGTGCACTGACCGTTCCATCATTCTTTTGCTAAACGAACAGCTGATCACACCGAGGTGCTCGCAGATGCCGATATTTATTAGTTTGGTCCTGCGTTTCCTTTCCTTCGTTTTAGTAATCCCCGATGGGGGTGGAGCACAGAAGCATGGCAGGCTGTTAGCATTTAGATACACTTTATTATGCTTTTCAGCACACCACTTTCCCAACTGGGACAGTTACACACAGACACACGCACACACTGTCGTGCTCTAGTCACAATCCACCACTCCTCTGCTCTCTCACTCCTTTTATGCCATGCCATCACTGCAAGAGAGACACACAGACACACATTAATTGACACCAGGTGTAATGACTTAGCCACTTACCTTCCCCAACCCTGCCCTCCATTCACAGACTGCTGCTTGGCCACGCCCCCACTGCCACATATCCCCACCGCCCAACTCAGGCCGGGAAGCAGTCCGGCCTGAACCTGACCCCCCCCCGACGGGACAGGAAGTCTGCCACCACCATCTGTGCCCCTGGCCTGTGGATCACCTCGAACTTAAATGGCTGGAGAGCGAGAAACCAACAGGTGAACCGCGCATTGGCATCTTTCATGCGGTGGAGCCACTGGAGGGGCACGTGGTCTGAACAGAGAGTGAAAGGGTCCCCCAGCAGGTAGTATCGGAGGGTGAGGACTGCCCACTTGATGGCAAGACACTCCTTTTCAATTGTGCTGTACTTGCTTTTGTGTGTCGACAGCTTTCGGCTGATGTACAGCACCGGGCGCTCCTCGCCCTCCACCTCCTGGGACAAAACGGCCCCCAGCCCCCTGTCCGATGCATTAGTCTGCAAAATAAAGGGGAGAAAGAAGTCCGGGGTGTGGAAAAGTGGCCCCCCACACAGTGCAGCTTTTACTTCAAAGAAGGCCTGTTGGCACTGCTCTGTCCACTGGACCGGATCTGGGGCCCCCTTTTTAGTGAGGTCAGTTAGTGGGCTGGTGACATCCGAATAGTTAAGCAGAAACCTACGATAATAGCCAGCCAGCCCCAAGAACCGTCTCACCTCCTTTTTGGTCTTGGGCCTCGGGTAAGCTGCAATCGCTGCAGTCTTGTTAATTTGGGGACACACCTGCCCATGACCCAAGTGAACTCCAGATACCGTAATTCCACCAGCCCAATCGCACACTTTTTCGGGTTAGCTGTGAGGCCCGCCTGCCTCAGCGACTTTAGAATGGCCCTCAGGTGTTCCAAGTGCCGCGGCCAATCATGACTGTAGATTATTATATCTAGATAAGCGGCTGCATAGGTGGCATGGGGCGGAGGACCCTGTCCATAAGCCGCTGCAATGTAGCGGGTGCCCCAAACAACCCAAAAGGGAGCGTGACAAATTGGTGTAAACCAAATGGTGTGGAAAAGGCCATTTTCTCTCAGGATAGAGGAGTCAAGGGGATCTGCCAATATCCCTTTGTTAGATCCAGTGTCGAATAAAAGCAAGCACTGCCTAACCGATCAAGCAAGTCATCAATGCAAGGCATTGGGTATGTGTCAAATTTAGACACCGCGTTGACCTTTTAATAGTCCACACAGAACTGGATTGACCCGTCGGGCTTGGGAACCAGGACCAATGGGCTGCTCCAGTCACTGTGGGACTCCGACTATGCCAATTTTGAGCATGGCCTTGAGTTCATCCCGAACCACCTTTTTCTTTTGTTTGGGCAAGCAGTAAGGGCGGCTACACCCTACCACCCCCGGGGTCATTTCGATGTGGTGTTCTATGAGGTGGGTACGACCAGGAAGGGGCGAGAACTCATCGGAAAATTCCTTCTGCAACTTTGCTACCTCTGAGTTGGGCCAGTGAGAGGTGGTCTCCACAAGGAACCAGAGTGGTCTGAGATGTTATCTTTTTTACCTCCAACCCCAGCTCCGCCTTCTCTGGGACTACCGACATCAATGCCATGGGGACCCCCTCATTCCAGCATTTTAAAAGGTTGAGGTGGTAGATTTGCCATGCCCCACCCCTATCCGTTCGCTTCACCTCACAGTCGACGTCCCCGACTTGCTGTGTGACCTCAAAGGGCCCTTGCCACTTGGCGACTAATTTAGAACTCGACATGGGCAATAATACGAGCACTTTGTCTCCCGGTGTGAACTCTCTAAGACACATGCCCCTGTCATACAGCCGGCTTTCACTTTCTTGTGCCTGCCGTAAATTCTCTTGGCTTAGGTGCGTGAGGGTGTGGAGTTTTGCACGCAGGTCAAGAATGTACTGGATTTCATTTTTACTCGGTGAAGGTCCCTCCTCCCAATTTTCCCGTAGCATATCCAGAATGCCACGCAGCTTACGCCCATATAATAATTAGAAGGGAGAATACCCCGTCAAGGCTTGCAGGACCTCTTGTACTGTGAACAACAGGAGCTCGAGCCACTTATCCCAATTACGTGCATCTTCACTTACGAATTTATGGATTGTTTTTGAGTGTCTGGTTAAATTGCTCTACTAAGCCATCCGTTTGTGGGTGATAAACACTGGTGCAGATAGACTTAATCCCCAGTAACCCATACAGCTCGTGCAGTGTGTGTCACATAAATGATATGCCTTGGTCTGTCAGGATTTCTTTCGGAATCCTGACCCGGGAGATAAAGCGGAAGAGCGCTTCCGCAATACTGCGTGCTGAGATATTGTGGAGAGGCACTGCTTCCAGATATCGCGTTGCATATTCCACTAGAACTAAAATAAAACAATATCCCAATGCTGACTGATCTGATGGCCTGACGAGATCCATCCCAATTCACTCAAATGGGGACTTGATTAGAGGAAGAGGGTGCAAAGGCACTTTTTGGAGTGGCTGCGGGATTTACTAATTGGCATTCACGGCATGCTGCACACCACCGATGGACATCCCTGCAAATCCCTGGCCAATAGAATTGGGCCATTATTTGGGCTAGTGTTTTATCTTGCCCCAAGTGTCCAGCCATGGGATTAAAGTGAGGCGCATGGAACACGAGTTCCCTATGGCTCTTTGGGATTAACAACTGAGTTATTTGTTCCTTGGTTTGAGTGTCCTGCATCACTCGGTACAATTTATTTTTAATAATGTGTATTTTTGTGTATATTTCCCCCAAAGCAAATCCATATTTTGCAACAAGCGATGTTTTTGAGGTAATGCAGAAACTATAGTCAATGGCACCTGAAGCAACACATTTCATATTGGGAGATTTTAATCATGTGTCACTGAAAAAGTCCTTAAAGATCTTTTATCAATATGTTACTTGTACAACTAGGAAGGACAAGACATTATACCTTTGCTATGGTACAGTAAAGGGAGCTTATAAATCAATTCGGCTGCCTCCATTAGGTTCTGCTGACCACATTTGTGTGCTCCTTCTCCCTGTATATAAAACTGTACTAAAAAGTGAAAAAAATAATAATAATACAGACCAAAGAGGTCAAAATTTGGTTTGATGAATCAACTGATTATTTCCAAGGGTGTTTTGACTGCACCAATTGGGAGATGTTTAAAGATTCCTGCACGGACATTGATGAACTCACTGATGTGATTTGTTCTTATATGACTTTGTGAGAATATGATTATTCCCACCAAAAAGATCAAGGTGTACCCCAATAACAAACCCTGGATCTCCAAGGAAGTCAGGGTTCATCTACAGCAGTAGAGACTGGCCTTTAATTGTGGGAGACATCCTGAACTTCAAGTAGCTAATAGAGAGCTGAGAAATGAAATTTCATGGGCTAAACAGAAATATAAAACTAACGTAGAGTGTAAATTAGCAGATAAGAACCTTTTCGCTGCCTGGTCTGGTATGAAGACAATGGCAGGCATAAAACAGATGAAGGGCTCCTGCATCACTATTGATGGTTTCGGGTCAAATTTGCATCTAGCCAGTGCTCTCAAATTTTATTTACGATTTGACCAGTTTGACTTCAGTGAGGAAGTTAAGAGTTTGAGAGATAATCTTAAAGATGACCAACACTTAGTACAAGAACAAAGAAAAGTGGAAAAGTGTCTCTCCTCTCTCAAAACAAATAAGTCCTGGACCTGATAAAATAAGTGGGATCTTAAGTCATATGCAAGACAATGGAGTCCAATTTTTCATTACGTTTTAATGCATCACTGAGTCAGCAAAAGGTGCCTAGGCTGTGGAAACAAGCAGAGGTTATCCGTGTTCCTAAATTCAGCAGACCTAAAACGCTAAATGATTTTAGACCGGTTGCCCTCGCCTCTCTTTTAATGAAATAATTTGAGAAAATTAAGTCGGAGCTTCTGGAGAGGACTGCGCATGTACTTGACCCTATGCAATTTGCTTACAGGGCCCACAGAGGTGTTGAAGATGCCACACTTACCCTGTTAAATATTATTTTATTTAAACATCTGGAGGGGAACAAAACCCACGTTAGATTGACTTTTATTGATTTTTCATCGGCTTTTCACTCCATACAATCTCACATTTTAGCCATGAGGCTTGTTGAGCAGTTCCAGCTTGGCCATAATCTGGTGGGTTGGATTTTAGATTTTTTTTAACAGATGGAACACAGAGTCAAAGTGAATGGCATTTTATCTGAGTCAATGTGTTCCTCTACTGGCTCACCTCAGGGATGTGTTCTCTCTCCCTTACTTTTTATCCTTTATACAGATGTGTGCAAGAGTGTCTATGAAAACAGGCACATTTTAAAATTTGCAGATGATACCGTCATTGTAAGTTTGTTGCACAATAATGATGGTCCAGTCTTGGAGGATTTTAATCAGGTGGTGCAATCTTTCTTTCTTGGTGCTTAATACATCCAAAACAAAGGACATGATTATTGATTTTAGAACTCCGGCTCCAAATCATGATCCCACAGTCATCAAGGGCCAATCTGTTGAATGTGTGGATAATTACAAGCATCTTGGGATTGTCACTGATGACAAATTGACTTTTAACAAGAACTGCAAAGCAGGATGCAAGTGTTCTAACTAATCTTGATGATGACTAAAATAATGAAGTGAGACGTCATTCCATTTCAACTGTTTACTGAAATAACGAACTAAACATATTTACAGCGAGTGGTTGGCTTGAATTGTCTGCATCCTTAACAACACAAAACATATGGCCGCCGCACGACCTTAAGGATCGCTGCGTGTATGACGTAACACGCACAATGTCCCATGGGTAATGAAGTCCATTTCCTATGTATATTCCCAAATTAAACTGACCTACAGTCTCTTTTTAATCTAATCATATCTCTGACACATGAACTGTTAATCTTAACACTAACTTATGAATGAACTAACTTATTAATGTTGCTTTTAACTGTTCTTTTACATCATCTGTTCTAAATAAATTCTCTACCTAACAAATAAATTCTCAACATCCTCCCCCCCATAAACTACTGTTTATACTATTTCCAAAGGATACAACAGCTGGATGGGCCTCCGCAGAACAGTCCCTGTGCTAGTGCGAACTGCACACGACCTCACAAGGCCATCACGACCAGGAAACAGTTCTTCGATTCTCCCTAGCTTCCAGCTCTGCCTTGGGGTGTTGTCTGCTTCTCCGATGACTGCAACATCTCCAACCTTCAGCGAAGAAGGCTGTGGGGTGTGACAGCGACGGGCTGACTTCAGATCCAGCAGATATTCTTTCTGCCAGCGGTTCCAGAAGTTGGTCACGAGTCGTTGTCTGTAGCACCACCTCTTGGTCATCTCCTCCTTGTTGGCTGTTGGATGGTTAATCTCAGCTGGAAATGACTTAGAAGGCAAGCAAGTCAGTCTCTGACCCACCAAGAAGTGGGCAGGGGTCAGTGGCTCTGGCTGGTCCACATCATTGGGCACATACGTGAGCGGCCTTGAGTTTATTATGGCTTCAGCTTCGGTCAGCATGGTGCACATCTCTTCAAAGTTGAGTTTAGCTCTGCCAAGCACCTTTCTGAGGATGATTTTGACTGATCTAACAAGCCGCTCCCAGAATCCGCCCCACCAGGCTGCTCTTTCAGCGATGAACCGCCAGGTGATGCCCTTCTCCGAGAAGAACTCTCGTAGTTGTGGATCTTTAATTCGTTGCCAGAGCTCTTTCAGATCTTGATCTGCTCTTTTGAATGTCTTGGCATTATCTGAATAGATCACCTTACATAATCCTCTTCTGGAGATGAATCGTTTTAGAGCTAGTAAGAAGTGCTCCGTGGACATGTCTGAGACCAACTCTAAGTGGACTGCTCTGGTTACAGCACACGTGAACAGTGCTATGTACGCCTTTGCCATTGAGCTCTGAATCTTCACATAGAGTGGCCCGGCGAAGTCCACGCCGGTAACTTCGAATGGTGGTGATTCGGTTATTCTGTCCCTTGGCAACGGTGCAGTAGTCTGTTGTCCAGGCCTTGCCTTGAATTTTCTGCAAAGTACACATCTGGACACAACTTTCCTCACTACCTGCCGTGCCTTTAGAATCCAATATTTCTCTCTGGTCTGCACTAAAGTGTCTTGTACACCTGCATGGCATATTTGCTCATGTTGATTCTGCACCACCATCTCTGTGTATTTGTGTTTGCTGGGCAAAATCCAGGGGTGTTTTTCTCTATAAGAGAGATCAGAATGCTGTAGCCGTCCTCCAACACTAAGCAATGCATCTTCATCCAGAAATGGTTTGAGCTCTCGTATTCTGGAGTCAGTGTTGGGGCATTTCCCTGCTATCAGCAGATCCATTTCGGAGCTGAAACTCTCTCTCTGAATCACCTTTGTCCAATATTTTTCTGCTTCATTCAGCTCTTCCGCTGTCAGTTCACCGCTCGCCTTGGCTCTTGAGCGTGTGTTGGTGATGAATCTCTTGATCCAGGCTGTCACTCGGAGCACTGTTTTTAGTTTGCTGTACTTCTCTAGACATAAGACAGGACTCAGGAAGTCTGGCTCTTGCTGAACGGCCTGTACTGCAATCTGGTATTGGGATCGGAGTTCAGATTTAATCTCCTCTTCCTGAACATCTTCCTGAGTACTCTCTGAGTGATCAGCTGTCATTAGAACACAAGGTCCATTCCACCACAATGTGCTCTGCTTCAGGTCCTGTACAGTTAGGCCTCTGGTGGGAAGGTCAGCTGGGTTAAGTTTCCCCCTGCAGTGAGACCAGGACTGTGGGTCGGTTAGAGTCTGGATTTCTGTGACTCTATTCGCTACAAACTGTTTCCACCTATGAGCAGAGCCGCAGATCCAGTGCAGAACGATCATTGAATCTGTCCACAGTCTAAGTTGTGTCTTGTCTAGCTGCAGCGCTTTCATGAGGGTGTTCCCCAACCTGGCTGCTATCACAGCACCCATCAGCTCCAGGCGTGGCAGGGTCATTCTTTTAAGCGGCGCCACTCTGGACTTGGATGCGACCAGGCTTATGGTCACTTCTCCTTCCCTTGTTTCTCCTTCAATGTAAGCAACTGCACTGTAAGCTCTTTCGCTCGAATCACAGAATACATGCAGCTTTAGCTCTTGGTTGTTCTGCTGTGCGCTGTGCATTTTGTACCATCGTGGGATTGACACCTTGTGCAGTTGAGGGAGCTCTGAACACCACTGTTGCCACTTCTTTGTCAGATCGGGTGGCAGCTCCTCGTCCCACTGGAGCCCTCTCTCCCACATCTCTTGGAACATGCACTTGATCCTAATCGTGAATGGTGTCAGAAATCCCAATGGGTCAAAGATTCGAGCAGAAGACTGTAGAACACTTCGTTTTGTGTTTTCTCTTTCCTTCAGGATATCTAGCAGCCCTCTGAGGTCGAACACGAAGTCATCAGTGGCCGGTCTCCACACCAAGCCCAGCACCTTCAGAATGGACCCGTGTGGTTCTGGCTGAGCAGCGCAATCCATCAAGCTCTCCTGCCATTTTTCTTTGAGCTCAGAAGAGTTCGTCATCCATTTGCATAGCTCCATGCCTGCTTCAGACATTATGTTCTTGGCCGTCTTTGTCACTGTGTAGGCCTCTGTCACCTCACTTGAACTTGAAATAAAGTCATCGACATACAGTGAGCTGCTGATGATTTCTACCACCTTTGGGTGTTCTGATTCATACTGTCTCAGATGCTTCCTAATGGTGGCTGCGAGTAGGAATGGGCTTGACGAAGCTCCAAACACCACCCTCGTCATTCTGAGCATGCGCAGCTTCGTGTCCTTCTCCTGTGTTGGTGGACCTGTGAACCACAGGAATCTCACGGCGTCCCGATCTCTTTCTGTGAGTGAAATCTGCAGAAATGCTTTCTTGATGTCTGCCATATAAGCAACTTCATGCAGTCTAAACTTGATCAAGACACTCATCAGATCTGGATTCAGATTGGGACCGGTTAAGAGACAGTCGTTCAGTGAGGGACTTCCATCTTCGTGAGATGAAGCATCAAATACGACTCGCAGTTTTGTTGTCGCCTTGTCCTCCCTCAGTACGGCATGATGGGGTAAGTAGTATGTCTGACTATCTTGCGGTGATGCACGCTCCTTTGGCACATCCTCAGCCATTCCTTGCTTTAAGTAGTCTTCCACGACTTCGTTGTATCTGCTGTACAGTGTGACATCTTTGCTTAGTTTCCTTTTCAAACTCTCCAGTCTCCTTTTGGCTATGCGGTAGTTGTCTTGAAGTGGTGGATGATCTTGTCGCCATGGCAACTCCACTTGGTAACGCCCGTCCTTGAGAATGGAGGTTTCTTCAAACTGCTGCAATGCTTCCGCATCCTCTGGGCTCTCAGGCTTCTCACTTGTGATGCCCAGGGACTCGAGCTCCCAGAATGCATGCAGTTGTTTGTCCATCTGTGCATCGTTGCTGAGCAGTATGTTCATGCATGTTGACTCTGTCATGCTGGACACTGCCATTGGGCCTTGTACTGCCCATCCAAATGTGCTCTCTAGTGCCACTAGGCTCTTGGTCAGTCTTTCAACTCGGCCTGACACTATCTGCCAGTAATAATCAGAGCCAATTAGCACAGAAAGTTCAGGTTTATAATCTCCATCACAGTCAGCTAATTGAAGACCTCTTCTTTTCATCTCTTTCTGTATGTGTTCACCTGGAACCTTCATCAGTGCTGTGCACACTTGTGGGGTCACAACAGCTTCTATTTCAATTCTCTGCTGCTTATCCCATACATTCTCCAAGCTGAGCTTCACTATGTTGCGACTAACCGTCGTTGGAGTAGAGGAGCCAAATGTGTGAAGAGTAAGCGTTCCTTGTCTGGTAACAGGTAGCTGTAGCTCCTTCACTACATTCTCATGCACGAAACTCCCCTGACTGCCTCCATCTAGCAAGCAGCGGACCATCTTCCTGCTTGTGGGCCCTACGGCCCATGCTTTGGCGGTCTGTAGCAGCACTGTGTTCTCTGCTTTCTCTGCTTGGGGAATTACTGAGGTTATGAGTGTGTCTGTGTTGGCCGACACATCAGGTGGGGGTGCCAGAATTTTCTCACAAATGGCTGCATGATGCCTGCCACCACATGTGGCACATGACGCGCCCTTCGCCTTGCAGAACTTGGCAATGTGTTTGGACCCCAGACACACAAAGCACCTGCCTAGCTTCTTCAGTTTTTCTTTGCATGCTGGCACATCGTGGTCTGGACATTTCTCAGATTTGTGTTCAGCACTATCACAAAACAAGCAATTGTTTACTTTCTGTTCAGTAATGTGTAGAGCAGCTGCAGATGTCATGTTTGGTTTCTTTACTTTCACGTCAGTAGCTGAATGTGATTTGCTGCTTAGTTTGTTTGTGAACTGGTTTTCTCTCTGATTAAATGATTTCATCATTTGTACAGTTCTCTCTCGTGTCTGAACCTCTGTCTGAAGGAATTTGAGCACATTGGCCACTTTCCACTCATCATTGTCACCCCTTTGACGGCTGTATTCAAGAGCCATGTCATCTGGCATCATCTGGAGCAATATTGGGCATAACATTCCACCATAGGTGTCTGATACCACTCCTAATGATTCTAGGCTTCTGGCATGAACTTCACATTCATCATACAACTGTCTTAAAGCAGTGACGTCAGAGGATTTCTTTACAGGAGTGAGATTCAGTAGCTTTGACATGTGAGCATTTACAATGAGATCTTTCCTTCCAAATCTTTTTTGAAGTAAATCGATTGCAGCATCATAATTACTGTCTGACAGTGTGAGCCCTGCTACTGACTTTGCAGCTGTTCCAGTAAGATAAGTTTTCAGGTAGGTAAACTTTTCTTTCTTGCAGAGTGCACTGTTGTTATGAATAGCAGTCTCATACTGGCTCCAAAATTCCTGCCATGAGCTTACATCTCCGTTGAATTTGTCAATTTGTAACTTTGGCAGTCTCATTGTCTGTTTATTTGCATTACTAGCATCACTTTGACGAGTGGGCGGGGGGTTACTCACAGTCTCGCTGATCACTCGGTGAGCACGCGTTTTTACCTCAATGACGCGGTCTCTGTATTCTTCTGCGAGTTCAATCTCCGCCTCCACATCTTCCAGTGAAGTGTGTTCCTCCACTATGTTGTCAAGCTCGCGCAAACTGTCCTCCTTTGCCGACAATACTGCCAACATCTCCCGCACACGGTTGAAATCCCTCTGTTCAGCTTCCTTTCGCAGTTCAATATCGATTTGGTTCATCAGTCGCGTAGTGGAGCTCCGAATCGTCCGACGTTTCCTTCTAGCCCTTTCACCTTGCTCCGCTGCGAGTGGTCTCTCTTCGTCAGACATCTCATTCTACTTCGCGGGTTTTTCGGCACCAAAATGTTCTAACTAATCTTGATGATGACTAAAATAATGAAGCGAGACGTCATTCCGTTTCAACTGTTTACTGAAATAACGAACTAAACATATTTACAGCGAGTGGTTGGCTTGAATTGTCTGCATCCTTAACAACACAAAACATATGGCCGCCGCACGACCTTAAGGATCGCTGCGTGTATGACGTAACACGCACAATGTCCCATGGGTAATGAAGTCCATTTCCTATGTATATTCCCAAATTAAACTGACCTACAGTCTCTTTTTAATCTAATCATATCTCTGACACAT
>JAPEKM010000013.1:75093-90450 GCA_027575975.1 Cathorops multiradiatus
CACTGAACACACACACTGAACAAACACTGAACACACACACTGAACACACACACACTGAACAAACACTGAACACACACACACACTGAACACACACACTGAACAAACACTGAACACACACACACTGAACACACACTGCTGTTTACTTTTTGCTGTATAAATGATTATTATATCACCAAGCAACATTCATCCCCCAACACACACACTGAACACACACACACTGAACAAACACTGAACACACACACTGAACACACACACACTGAACACACACACACTGAACACACACACTGAACACACACACTGAACACACACACACACGCTGAACACACACACACACACACACACACGCTGAACACACACTGAACACACACACACACACACACACTGAACACACACACACTGCATTGTCTTGCTGAAACTTTTAAACTCTCAGGTGAGTGAAACACTGGCGCGGCAGTGAAATAACTCTGTTTTATTCGTTTAGTTTCTGTGGCGGCGATGAACTTTAATCCCGCGCTTTGTGACTCAGCGCAGATCACATGATCAGATTCGACCTGCCTTACTGGATATAACACGCATTTCCCAAAACACCCAGGAGTGTACACAACCAGGAATTACACTGAACACAATTACTTGGATAATAACAACAACAACAACAACTCCCTCAAGCACGTTTCAGGACAGCAGATGGCGCTCAAACACAGAGCCGCTGGTTTACGACTTCTTCTGTGACTGTTGCTCATTCACAGCATGTGATTAAATACCGGCCCCTAGTGGCCTGTTGGGGAACTGCATTAAAACTCGTGCCGCAGGATCAGCGCGTTTATTCCTGATGACGCAAACACTCGTGACGATTTTGTCGGAGCACGTGGTTCAGAAACACGTTCAAACAAATTAAAATTTTAACCCATGTTCGGTTTAGTATCCCTCACTATATTTAAAAAATAACTAATCTGCAGTCCGGCTCGGAGCTTCAGAATCCCCGCTCTCCCCGGGAACCCGCGCAAGGGAGGAAACCTCTGAAACTACAAGTCCCACAATTCCTCAGAGATCTGAAGATGGCGGTCGGGCCGCGGGTCGTGTCGGAGCAGCAGCGCGCAGAATCTTTTCATTAAACTCATCCGGTCTGTTTCCGGGGCAGAGAGAGAGAGGGGTGTGTGTGTGTGTGTGTGAGAGAGAGAGAGAGAGAGAGAGAGGTGAGAGTGATGCAGCCTGCGGTCGGAGCGCTGAGAGCGGTGTGTGTGAGAGCGCCCCGGGTGTGTGTGAGTATGAGTTCTCTTCCAGGAGGCCCGGGTGAAGGAGGGCGTGGCCATGGGTTCACTGCTCAACATGTGGATGGAGGACACAGCTGGATCTGTGGTTCTTCTGCAGCAGTTCTATCAGCAGTACACGGAGATGTTCAGGTTCTTCAGAACTTCATCAGTGAAGAGGAGGAAGTGGCTCTCCTCCAGGAACTCGACCCGGGCCTGAGGAGGAAAAGATATGAATTTGACCACTGGGATGATGTAATTCATTACTGATTTATTTTCCTTAAGGGTTTGGTTTGTGTCAGGCCTGCGGGACGCTGACAGTCACAATGATTTCACATCAAAACTGTGTGGAGAATCATCAGGAATCCCCTCCTCCCGGGGGTTCGTCACTCTGTTCTGAGAACATGTTCCCAACCCGGTCCTGCTCTTCTAACACACCTGCTTCCGTTAAACAGATCATTAATAACCAGTGCTTCCTGAGCTGGTGTGTGTGTGTGTTAGAGGAGGAAAAGACTGAAATATGCAGGACAGGACCGGGGGTTCTCCAGGACCCGGGCAGGGATCACCTGAACTCCAGCATCATCTCTTAAATAAAACCTGCCCGTGTTTTTCAGGCTGTCGGTGAAACTGTGGAAACAAAATGTGAATTTTTAACAAAAGTTTCTTGTATAAATCTCCACATCATGGAATCTGATTGACGGGTTTCTGTTGAAATATGATGTGCGATATTAAACTTTGTAACGTAAACCAGTCAAATCCAGACTGTATATTGATTGTACACACTCTGTTAGATCAGACTGGGCATTGAGTTCATCTTCACACCTTAAAACTTTATAATCTATTTGATCGTGTTTTAGATTTATCAGCTTCCCTTCTGTAATTGCTGATGCAGGCAATTCACGGCTTCAGAGAGACGGAGCGGCTGCAGTGGGCCGGAGTGTGTGCCGGAGTGTGTGCCGGGGTACTGGAGCGACTCCGAGGAGCGGCGTTTCCTGAGGGAAGTCCAGTACTGGGTCCGGTTCATGTTCTGGATCTGGACAAGGCCGGTTTCATCAAACCTCATGTTGATAGTGTGAAGGTCCGCTGTTCCGTTCCGACTCCGTGTTCGGTTCTTCTGCCACTGAGGCACATTAAGGTGTGGTCACTGTGTGTTTGTGTCTCTCCTCAGTTCTGTGGAACCACAATCGCTGGTCTGAGTCTCCTGTCTGACAGCGTGATGCGTCTCGTCCGTGAGGAGAACTCGGCTGACTGGGTGGATCTGCTTCTAAAGCGTCGTTCTCTCTATATATTGAGGTGCGAAGTGATTTCAGCATTTATCTTTTCATTATCTTCAAAGAAATACAGGAAACAAAATGCGCGCGCGCGCACACACACACACACACACACACACAGTGAGGTTTCCTGCATTAAACACTGGTGAAAACTTCCTGAACCATTATGTTGGAGATGGAAGTCAATTTGTTAAAACATAAAGCTGTAAATCTGTGCAGGTCCTGAATGTGTGAATTCCAACTGAGATGTTTTCATTAACAATATTGCTGTTCCACACACACACACACACACCCCACCCAAATCACATCTGTTCACTCATGGACAGGCTAGAAGGGTGCCAGAATTTTGTACAGTTGCTTGCTGAAAGAACAGTGTGATAAACTGCCCAGTGAGTGACTTTTATAGAAAAGTAAAGTCGTGCTCCGTGTCGAAGTTTTCTGATCATTATTTCACTGAAGACCAAAATTACCAGTCAGATAAAAATCACTCGACTCGTCACCTGATGCAGAAACTCCTGAAGGTTTGGCTTTTTATTTCCAACTGTAACTTATTTCTAATTACATATTTTTATTTTCCTCCTGCAGAGATGAAGCTCGGTTTAAATTCACTCATGAAATCCTGAAGGATGAGGATTCGTTTTTCTCAGGACGCAGGATTCCTCGGCATCGGCGCATCGCAGTTATCTGCCGGAATCTTCCACTTTAGTCTTTCAATGTTGTGCTTAATCACACACGGTTAATAAATTCTGATAAATCACGTTGGAACAAATTTGTCACTACAGCTGATTTACAGTACTGTGCAAAAGTCTTAGCCCCCCATTTTTTCCCCACACAAACTGTTATAGATTCCGTCCGACGCTGAATCCGCCGCGGACTCCGCTCAGCTGCCAGGTTCATTCGGATGCTTTTACTGCTTTGTAAAATTGAGATTCCTGTTTATTTAATACAATATTAATTGCATTGCATGTTTTTATTTGTGACCTGGGGTTTATTATTATTTTATGACTTTTACATTATCGAGTCAGTGTAAAAACATTTTAGACTCCAAATGTTTGTTTTCCAGCAACAAATGAAATGCTACAGAAAAGATAAAACGTGATGAAGGCTGCTGGAGTTTGGTGTAAAATGAAGTGTGTGTGACGGTCAGAGGGTCCAGAAGAACTGGGGCTGGTTCTGTAAGCTGCTCAGGAAAACCTACAGATCATTTCCACATAAAACTGAACTCAGTGGACCGGAGACGGATTTTTTTTTGTAAAGCAAAGGGTCGTCTCACACCGAATACTGACTTTTTATTTCATTTATAATGGCTCACTAGTATTTTTCAATTTTGAAACACGTTTCATTATTTTTAAGCCATTTCTGGTCGACAGCATTTCTTTACATGCTTAAGACTTTTGCACAGAACCGTACTTTGGGCTTATTGATGTAAATTTTGAGGTCTTGGTACAGAAACACCATTTATTGAGAAATCTTTGTGACATATACTGTACATTAGAGGACAGAAACATTGTGTTGCTCATACTGTAGATCTCAGCGCGTTACGACACTGGGGTCAGCCGGCATGATAACGGTGCCCTGGAGGAGACGGGTAAGAGCGGGGTTAAAGGCTCAAAAGGGGCAGCTTGGTGGTGCGGAGTCTTAAAATCACAACCTTCTGAGTCCCCAGACTCCTAAACATATATACGATTCTTACATTTGTTTTTTCTCAACCAGAAAGTGGAAACAGACTTTATAGCTGTTTGATTATTCAATAAAGAAACAGTAGCTCACGCACGCTGGGGATCGACCGCTCACAGTTAACGTGTGGAATAATGTAAAAGAGTAAAGCAGCAGGAGACGAGTCTGAGCATCACCCAACAGCAGGCGCCTGCAGGAAAATAAATACCACAGTAAACACAGACTCGGTGTTGAATTAATACTTCATACTCACATCAGGCTTTACTCAAGAAAAAAAAAAAAACATTTTCAAAGTTTTTTTTTTTTCACTCCAAACTGCATTGTTTGAATTATTACACTTTATCAAGCAGTCTGTTTGTGGAAACTGGGACACACACACACACATCAAAAAAAAGAAAAAGTCCCATGGATACTTTACAGTGCCATCACATGGCCCCACCCACTCACTCAATCGCACCACAACTGGGTGTGACAAGCTGTTTGGTCCCGCCTCTTGCAGCAGCTCTCTTTCCTCGTTGTAATCCCTCTCTGTTTACTCCGTGAGGTAGAAGTGCATCTTGTCGTTGATGTTTTTCCTCTCGGGGTTGAGTTTCTTGAGGATCTGTGCGAGGACGTTGACCGTCTGCTCGCTGCTCAGTCCTGTGCGTTTGGTCTGGAACTTCTTCAGCAGGTCTTTTGTGGTCATGGGCTTCCGGATCAGATAACGGCGCACGGCCTCCTCCGTCAGCTGCACGTCACTGAGAGCGAGAGAGGACGTCAAAATCATTATTCTAATTACTGTTGATAGAAATGATCCTCGGCCGTGTGGCTCTAACGGGAGTGCAAGATGATACCTGGAGCTTGGCGTGGATTTCCCCGACGCCGGTTGTGGCGTGCTCTTTCCTGACGGGCTCTGAGAAGTCGGCTCCATCTTCAGCCTCTTGGCAGCGGGAGTTTCTGAGCTGGACATCGCCGCCTGACGCTTACCTGAGAATAAATACACTCAAGGCTCACAGACCCGACACTGGCGTTTCCAGTCAGAACGGCTCTGCGTGAGCCAATTTCCTGAAGGAGGAGTTACACTGAGAATAACGGACAAAATAATTCAAGCACAAATTTACATGTAGGGTCAAAACAAAGCAAAGTGAAAATATCAAGAGGAGAAACTACAGTCACCTGATAGAACATCTTAAACTGAGCATGAGGAGCTGCTCACTAAACCAACATGGTGTATAAAGTGTCCAGTGGTGTTCCTGACTGATTAACGCTCGCGAGGTTCCTCACTTCAGCGAGGACCGACAACACTGTATTACTCCTCAGCCTGGGAAAAAGGGACTGATGCCTCCCTCAGATAAAATAAACAAGTCCCCCTGGACCACAGGCACGCTCTCTTCTAATTATTGTTAAAAAATTATAACATTGAAATTTCACAGAACGTGTACAAACACGTCAGAATGTTCAGTCATATTATCTACCAGGTTAAATACTGTAAATACAGATGGCGTGTGTCAGGGTTCCCCCGGGTTCTGAAAAATATTCTCCACTTTTTCCTTGAAAAATAAAGTAAAATAAGTATTCTTCACTTTTTCTTCGCTGCCGACTCAAAGTGGACTTAAAGTGAGTGTGATGCCTTACTGTAATGCTTTAAAATGAATATCATTAGTAACGACCAAAATAAATGAATAAAGCAGGAGGAAAAATGTTATTTTATCATCAAGCACAAAACTATTGATAAACGGCGGCTTCCGGAAAAAGGCAGCCTTGCCTCCAGGCTAATCTCGCATGATGTCATGCGTGGAACCCCGGTTATCTGGGTCATTTCGGTTCCTCTGACTCCGTGCCTGTTTACTCGCTGAAATTGGATATTGTTGGAATCTTACAAAAATAATGTGAAAGTGCTGCGTTGTGTTTGGATGTTTAAATCCAGATACAACAGGACATTCAGTTCACAAATTTCCAAGAAATGACACTAAAGTGACAGTGGGCGGGGTTTGTACAAACGAAGCGGGCAGACTGTGTCGCCTCCTAATAATAAATATGATTCACCCAGTGTTCACCACCACCAGAACGACCACATGGGAATTACTGGGGCAAAAAGAAACCCGTTTATTTAGTAAATGACATTTGATCTGACGTGGACAGTTTATCGATTCTCATTATTGCCTACTTCATATTTTCTTTCAATAATTACACTGAATGTACATTTTAAAGACTATATTTCTGCATTTATTGAGGTACATAAATATCTTCCCTATATTTTGCAGCAGCCAGCTTAGAATAAAAATCCACAAACCAGTCTGTGTCCCCAGTTCTCTCTGGCTGGTGGTGCGCCATCAGCGGCGAGTGGGACTGTCGTGAACTGAGTGAACTGGCATCTGTTTCTCGTCTTGGGGGCTCGAAAAGAACCATTTACTCCAGAATATCCTTGATAAGCTTCTGCCCCTTCACCCGACATATAAGAATCCCAATAACTGTCAGGATTCTCTCCAAAACGTGATTCCATATCGAAACTAGTCTAACCACTGCTGTGCACAGAAATGAAACTGATACCTGGATCTTTGTTACACGTGTGACATCACACACCCTGTCAGGATCTTACGGGTCGGTCTTGGCAGATTCCGTGAAAATCAGCTGATCTTACTGATTTTCCATTAATTTATGGCCTTTTGGATCAGCTATGGTTTGAAAACACAGTCAAATCAACATAACGACTGTTGCTTTGTACAAGGAAAAGAGTGGGGTTTAAGGGCTTTATCTTCACTTTAATACAGGGTTATACCAACCAAACTGGCACAATTCAAATATTTGTACAGTTGCAGGTTTCTCCATTCCATATAAAAAAAAATTGACTTTGAGCAGCCGCTGCACCATCAAGCTAAAATAAACCTCTTTAGAGTTTTCTGAAGGTTATTTCATCAGAGAATTATTCTAAAGAGTTATCAGGCTCCCTTTAGCCTTCACTTCAGTTACAGCTGAACAGAGTCGAGCAGAATCCGGGAACAAACAGCAGTGAAGGAATCCGAGTCTCCCATCGATTTACGAACCGAATACAGAACAACACCGTGATTTATATCATACGTTGTTGAGACCGGGCCGTTTCTAGCTACTGAACAGCCCGGGGCTCAGTCCAGTTTTCCTGGAGCTTGTATTTTTAAGGGAGATTATCTCGAACTTAAAATAATCATCCCCCCCACACACTCAAAAGTTATGACATCTTTATTAGTGATTTTTACACTACTCTTTAAATTAATGGAGTTCACTTCAGTTTCTGTCTCCTAATTATCATCAACACCCAGAATGTCTCCAGAAATTGACACATGGTCAACTGACAAATATCACCAGCAAAATTAATCATCAGTTTAATAAATCTCATTTCTCACTCATGCATCTCTCCTTTAGGATCACAAAGACAAATTCTAACCTACATTATTATTAGATTACATTCAAAATTCCAGATGACATCCAAGTCAGTTGTTTTCTATTAATCTCTTACTTTTGGTTGAGGGCGAAAACACCTGGGGGCTGCAGCCCAGCGTGATGGAACCTAACGACACCACAGCGTTCGCCACGGGGACTCAACATGCCATGCTGCCCGAAACATGGAGCGCTACAGTCAGTCTCTGACTGACAGAACTTTCACTTTGGCAGGTTTTTTTTTTTACTGGCCCCTGTATTACTGACACTGACCGATGTGCTCGGGGCTCCGAGTGCGTCTCCCTCTGTGGCGGTTTCAGCCTTCAAATCATCTTCAGTGCTTGATGAAGCCCAAAAGCTTCACCGGTTTAGACTGCACCATTGTTTGGTTCATGCAGAGATAATTACATCACCACACCAGGCCGATTAAGATGCACTGCGATTGGTCAAAAGCTTGGCACTCCTTGTGTGTCGTTGATTTTTATTACACTCCAGCTTCCTGCTCTTCACTGGGGTTGGATTTCAGCAAACAGAGGAATTTGTGGAGGGATTTCTAGAAAAGGTGACTTATGATAACAATGACAAATGCATTCGTCACTGTGACAACTGCAAGTAATTTTCTCTTCATCACTGATGGATTATGTTCATCAATGAGGAGTGCCAGTGGGAGCCCTGCACACGTGTGTGTGTGTGTGTGTGTGTGTGTGTGTGTGTGTGTGTGTGTGTGTGTGTATATACCCTGCTCCAGTTTGGTAGCAGCAGCACGCAGCGTGTTGGAAGTTGCGGCATGGTCGATGGAGGGTGTCCCAGGACGACTTCCTGCTCTAGAACTTCCAGCAGAACCTCGGCCGCCTCGTTTAGGAGGAGTTCGCTTCTTCTGCACAAAATAAAGAGGAGAACCATCAGGAATCTGCAGGTCAGAGACACTCACACACCTCCACTCGTCCAGAATCATTACCGCCATGCAGAGCGCAGACGCCGTCTCTCCCTCGATGTCACTGTCCTCACTGCTGTCCGACTCGCCACTGCTGTCTGGAACACCATTAAACACACAATCACAAGTCAGTTTATTATTTATTTACTACTCATCTAATCAAAGGCAGGTTTGGATAAATCTGAGCTTGTTGTTCGAGTTCAGATTTCATTTCAAATATATTTTTAGTAATCTGAATTCCAATCCTTAAACAGTGAAACCCGTTTCTCTCGTCACTCGTCCTAGGATCTCTCAGTTCAAGAAAAGGTTTATTCACTAAATGTATGCATAAACAATTTTGAAAGGAGAAGTCTCAGTATTTGATGTTTTTCTCATGAATTTTGAGTGAACTGCCCCTGAATTCGGTCACTGTAACATTTTAGACACCAGAGAAAAGTTCTGCACCTTTCTTCTTCTTCTTTTCCACCTGTACAGGTGTCTTTTTGCCATCTTCCTCCTCCTCCTCCTCCTCTTTGGCCTCATCCTCATTCTTGTGCTCCTCCTCACTCTCTTCCTCACTCTCCGACGCTTCATCAATTCCTAACAGCATGATTTTATCATTTAATGACGCTCCAATAAAATAAACACATTCCGATTAGGATGGATGTGTTCTGACCTCTGACCTTTAGGTATGTCCTCTCCTTTATTGGGCTTCACTTTCTCTGGCTCCTCTTCCTCAGAACTGCAACAGAACATTCGCAGAAAGTTTTCGGTCATATTTAAAAATTGTATTTTTAACGCTCAACGAGACGTTTCTGAAGATCAGTCTGATGATTAAGTGTTTCACGTGAGTTCAGTGGATCTGTAGAGGAAAGAAACATTCTCTCCTCTGTTTTCATTTCCAGCTCTGAACATCTTCCTGTGACCCACAATTCATCTTCAACAGATCTTCACGCATCAGACACTAAATTAATTTTCAACATACATCAGAACTGAACCATGAGCTCAAACAGAGCGGATCCCACCTGCTGCTAAAGGCGATGGATTTGATAAAAACAACCAGAACTGGAACAAGCAAGGCAATAAACATGCAGGTTATTAAATACTGGCACCCTGGTTACTCCGCCATTGTCCTCAGCAGTGTGCTGTTACCTGCTCTCGTCAGACATGTAGTCCACTTCCAGGCCTTCAAAGTCTCCATCATCACTGTCCTCATGTCCCTCTACATCGCTGCCCTTCTTCTTCTTCTTCCTCTTCCCCCCCTTGGCCTTTGAGCTGGTCTCCTTCTTACTCTTTGACCGACCTTCTCCATCTGCAACATTTCAAAATAACGCTCGACAAAAAGCCAGAAAAATAAATGTGCGAATAAAGAAAATTAAACTGTGGATGTAGAATTGAGAAAAGAAAATTCCAGTTTCAGCCACCTCTGTGTTTTCTCTCATACCTTCTCCTGCACTGCTTTCACTGTGGTCACTGCTCAACTCCAGATCATCATCTAGATCATGAATACGCAGGTCTCCTCCAAGGCCTCCTTTCTTCTTCTTTTTCTTCTTCTTTGCTCCCTTTTCCCCCTCCTCCTCCTCATCATCACCATTTTCCTGCTCCTTCAGTCGCCGTTGCAGCATGATGCTGAAGTGATTCACCACTTTATTCCTCCTGAACATGGCACAGGGTTCAGTCAATCACACACAGCATTCTCTGAGATACACTCTCACATCAGCCCAAAGACGGAATCGAGTGTGTGTGTGTGTGTGTGTGTCTCAGAGTGCGTCATTTAGTGTGCGAGAGTCAGTGAGTGCAACCCTCACACAGCGAGCAAAAGGCACTATCTGATGAAGTGTGAGAGTCAGCGAGGCACTGTGCGAAGGTCATTAAAAGTTGTTTATTGAAATAAATAAGCGTCAGAAAGAGTGTCATGTTCGCCGACCCTCTGAGTGCAGGAGTTCATCACGACCTCTTTATATCCGTGTGTTTGTTGTTTAAAGTGTTCATGACCCCAGTGTTCAATGTTTATGAATTCTCACTATTACCCTCACTAACATCATTAATCGGAGTCAGAACACAACGGAACGTCCATCAGACGTTAAACTTCAGGACTTGGGCCTCAGATCCACTCGTTCATCAGACATGTCTTAAACATCACAAACACATCATTTCCTCTTGGACAGGAAGTGACGGTAACACCCCTTGTGTGGGTAAAATACCTGCCCCACTCTTCCTCAGCCTCCTCAGCAGTGAGCGTGCGGTGTTTAGCAACCGGGGTGAAATTGTACCAGGCGTGAACAGGAAAGGCCTCGAACGCTCCATCAGCGCACTGTGTGAAGATGTAGTATGACGCGTTCTCCGTCACGCCTCCTTTCTTCTGCCCCTTAAACCTGAACGCAGCAGCACAGTGGAGCCGGGTTATCATTGGTTTATTTCAGCAGAGTAACTGAACACGTACCTGTTCACTAACATCTCATGTGTCCTTGTGTGTCTCTACACCACAGACACGTGTATAATGACAGTTATACGGCTGTAATTCCACACGTGAAGAAGCCACACCTTCTCCCTGCTTTCCCGTTCACTTTGAGGATCCACGGCTGGTCCTCTGCCTTAAACTCGCGGGTTACAATCCCAAATTTCTTCCTGCGTGCCTCCTCCCTCTGTTTTTTACCAAACTCGCTGCCGGCAGCTCCCTCAGGCGTTTCCTCCTCACCGTACATCCTCCGATTACTCAGATCCCGCTCCATCCGAGCCTGAGGACAGCAGGAAGAGAAAACAAGAACAAAGGAAAAGGAGAAGAGGAGGAGGAGGAGGAGGAGGAGGAGAGTAAATAGACAGGTGGAGAAGTTGAAGAGGAAGAAAGTTAGATATGGGTGAGGGTTAGACTGTTTGGTTAGAAAAAGGCAAGAGGAAATGCTTCAGTTTTATCTCACAACAGAGACATGTACCGGAATGTTTTTCATTCCAGTCCCACCCGATCCTGAAGGAATATTTTCTCCCTCAATATTTTCTCACAAAATAAACTGATTTTATTTGTGAAAATATGAACACATTCCAACCACAGCACTGCGGCGCAAAATGAAGTTGATATTTCTTACCTGAGTCCATGTAGAACAGTTCACTTTGTCTCCAGCATTAAAAGCCATGATGCTGTACCTCTTACTCGTGTTCCTGTTGGACAGATACATGTGAGAAACAATCACTGTGTTAGAGAATTTCATAATTCCTATTATTAATTATGATTCAATGTAATAATCATTCATTGATTCTCTGAACTATGATTCTCTGAACTATGAAACTGCATGGACCCGTCCTTCACTCCCCGCTAACCTTCGCCATTGTTCCAGGCGAAGTTAGAAGACGAAATGTACCAGACATGTCTAGACTGTGTTTGCAAAACACAATATCGCCAATATCAGAAATGTTTGCAAAACACGATATACAGATCATAACATATTTTCAGACATGACGTGGTTTCAAACATGACGTGTTTTCACCGAAGGCCAAAATTCCTAATATAAACCACACCCTGATCATAGATGGATCAGGGAGGAGCTTAGCGGAGTCATTGACGAAGCTCTCTCTCTCTCTCTCTCGCTCAAATACTTCTTATCTTCCTAAATCTCTCTCTTAATTTCTCATTCTTCTAAATATTTCAATAAACCTCATTTCTGTTGATACAAGAATTGACTATTAATGTTCATTTATTGTTAGCCTTTTTTCCACAACAACTGTCACACCTGGACAGTTTGGTGTGTGTGTGTGTGTGTGTGTGTGTGTGTGTATCTGGAGTGACTGTTCAGCTGTAATCAGTCTGTTTGAGGTCTGTGTTTCTAAAGGATTATAACGAAGCACTCACTTCGGGACTCGGACAGTGTACTCGGTGGAGGAGCCGCTGTTCACCTGCATCACAAACATACTCAAATAAAGCAAAGCGTTTAAATCAATAAATACATGTAATTTAAACGTGTTAATAATCTCTAACTCGCACAGACTGGGAGAGGAACAGATTAATCTGTGACATTAATACACTTTGTCTCTGAACTGTGATTTTGCACGTTTCATGGTTCTCATTCATCATCACGTGACCTGCTACTGCACATTTTTTATTTATTTAACCTTTATTTAACCAGGAAAAGTCCCACTGAGTTCAAATAACTTTTCTCCCAGGGAGTCCTGGCCAAGACTGGCGGCAAAAAGTTTCAAAACACATAAAAAACAAGATAAAGTTACAAACAACACCACAAATCCTATACTGTACATACTAAAACACAAACAACAAGCTAATACAGACACACGACTTAAAGGGCACCTAGTTACAAACAATTACACTGTTCAGTCAGAGCTGACATTAAAAGGTCTTTAAAAGTACTGAAGAATGGAAGTGATTCTACATTTAAAGTGTTTTGGAGTTCATTCCAGACATTTGGTGCGTATGATGAGAAAGCTGTTTTACCAAGTTCTGTTCTTGCTGATGGAATAATTAATTAGTAGTATTTTTTCTGATGACCTTGTCCTATAAACACTATTATGGTAAGTAAGCAAGTTTGAAATACAGAAAGGTAATTTACCCATTAATGCTTTAACAATGAAAATCAATAAATGGAATTTCCTTCTGAGGGAGGACCATTGTACAGTTTCATACAGAATGCAGTGGAGACCCGAGCGTCTGCACCTGGAATGAAACGCAAGGCTGAATGGTATAGTGCATCTAGTTTTTTTAATAAAGAAGTAGAGTGCATATAAATTAGGTCACCGTAATCCAACACTGATAAGAATGTGCTCTGCACCAGCCTTTTCCTTGTTGAAAAAGGAAAGCACTTCTTTAATCTAAAGAAAAAAACCTAACTTGGGTCTGAGTTTTTTTTAAAAGGCTCTCAATATGGACCCCAAAAGACAATTTATCATCCAACCAAATAGTACCTAGGTATTTGCAGGAAGCTACTCTCTCTATCGGAGTACCATCTTGTGTTAAAATAGTGAAATCTATAAGAGAACGTGAACGTGTAAAAAACATTGTTTTTTTTTTTTTACATTTAATAACTTTAATCCTACCAAAGATTTTTGTACCTGACTAAAAGCAGACTGGAGATAATGATTTGCTTCCTTCAATGATGTAGCAGAAGTGTACAAAATAGTATCATCTGCATAAAGATGAATCTTTGTTTGTTTCAGATCCATAACTAAGTTACTTATATAAATAGAAAATAAAATGGGACCCAAAACTGATCCTTGGGGGACACCCATTTTTACTGCCTGCAAGGATGCGGTACAGTTATCTAATACCATACACCGAGTTCTACCACTCAGGTAATTAGAAAACCAATTTAACACAGTGCTACTAAAACCTATGCTTTGCAATCTTTGCAGAAGAAGATGATGGTCAACAGTGTCGAATGCTTTAGATAAGTCAATGAACAGAGCAGCACAATACTTTTTGTTATCCAAAGCATTAACAATATAATTTATAACAGAGGTTACAACTGCAATTGTACTGTGTCCTTGTTGGAAACCAGACTGAGTGGGACTTAAAATGCAATTATCAGCTAAAAAATGTTTCAGTTGCTCATTTATAAGAGACTCAAACAGTTTAGCCAAGACAGATAGTCTGGAGATTGGCCGGTAATTATCTACAGTAAGACCGATGGGTCTCCACTTTTTAATAGTGGGAGGACTAATGCAGATTTCCATGACTTAGGGATAGAACCACTGTATAGAATAAGATTAAAAAATGGAAGAGATCGGACCAGCAATCAAGTTTGCAGAAATTTTAAGAAAATATGACTTTTTGATTTTTATTGAGTAAATTCAATGTAAATACATACAAACAATTGTAAACCCAATAAAAATACATGGATGACACAACAAAGTGAAAAAAAAAACACTTATTTCCATTCTGGTCCATAAAATCAAGTGACAAAATGTACAGTGGTGCTTGAAAGTTTGTGAACCCTTTATAATTTTCTATATTTCTGCATAAATAGGATCTAAACCATAATGGTCTCCTTTACAGCATCAGGATGATCCTGCCATTTCTGGCCACTCAAGTGCTTAATGAATTCAACCAGTGAAGTCAGCTGCAAGACTTGTTTTCATTCTCTGCAAGTTCTCTCACATCACCCCATTGCTGCATGCCTTCCACTGGGTTCCAGGAGCTGCCTGCATTAGATTTAAAACACTGATACTTGTCTACAAAGCGTAAATTTGACTAGCCCTCACCTATCTGATGGTACTTATTACACTCTTATTTTGCACTGTCTTTGAGTCTCTAGCATGACTCAGCTGGACCCACTCTTCCTTAATGTACAAGGAAGACATGCCTAAAGACTCGTCTCTGTCCTGGCACACAGGAGGTACAATGAATTTCTCCTCACTATCCAGATAGCTGAGCCACCGACTAACCTCACAGACCTACAGTACTTCTTCACTAAGTCATACTTATTTAATGTATTTACAAAAAAAGTATTTTCATTTTTTGCTGTACTAACCTCCTAAAAGGATTTTAGGTTGATGGTATTCTTGACCCTGACCTTGTGAACTACAACATGTGGAAAGATTTTTTGATAGAGACTGCAAAGCACTTTTGTTAGTTAGTCTGGATCAGGGCATCTGCTGAATTATGTGAATGTAAATTAATTCTCATCTAGCCTATGTGCTTTTTATGGATTTGGTATTTGTTGCGGGAGGTACTGAAGGAGCATGTGGTATCAGAGTTGCAACCAATTCTCTGTATCCCATTCTCATTATCTCTAGCCGCTTTATCCTTCTACAGGGTCGCAGGCAAGCTGGAGCCCATCCCAGCTGACCACGGGCGAAAGGCGGGGTACACCCTGGACAAGTCGCCAGGTCATCACAGGGCTGACACATAGAC
>JAPEKM010000013.1:1711712-1721808 GCA_027575975.1 Cathorops multiradiatus
AGCTGGGATAGGATCCAGCTCGCCTGCGACCCTGTAGAACAGGATAAAGCGGCTAGAGATAATGAGATGAGATAATTTCATCATGTATATAAAGTGAAGACCTTCATAGTGTTTGTTTGGCCCCGCAGTCGGACGCGGTATATGGAGGAAACGGTTTCAGAATGTAAGTGATTTTATTGTAAACTGCAGTGGAGTAAAAGAACTTAAAACAACGGCAACGACCCGGCAGTGCTTTACACTTCAAACACAATATTTTAAGCTCGTTCTCTGAGCTCCGTACACCGACCTAAACCGACCCAGTGTTTGAGTATTTCTCTCTCTTTCTCACACACACACACACACACACACACACACACACACACACACACACACACACACTGTGGGTGACTGAGGACCACACTGTGATTCTCGTGGACTTTGTTCGACAGCACACACTCCTGGATTGCTCTGTGTTTGTTTACGTGTGTGTGTGTGTGTGTGTTTGCCCCGTTTGTGTGTAACTCTGATTAATTTGTTGATTTATACCCCGCTGTTCCCCGGCGTGTCTTTGTGAAGTATATGTGAGCGGTTAACGAGCCTCTTGTCTCGTTTTCTGATTCCTGTGTTTGATCTTGTTTTCGTCTGTAGTTTTTTGTCTCTGCTTTTCTGATCTTCTGAGTTTTGTCTGTTTGACTGTGACTTTACTTCACGTGTTGAATTTGTTGCCTGATTTTCTAATAAACTGTGTAATTACTGCACTTCCTCCTGTCCGTGACGGTGGTGAGGTGCTGTATCACGGGCGAGGATCGTGGAGTAAATAAAATGGAAGGGAGTGCAGTATTTGGTACATTAAACAAACAGTGACCTGGAAGTGTGTGCTGCAAGTGTAAAGTCCACGAGACACGCTGAGAACCACAGCGCGGGGCTCAGAGCGAGAGTGTGTGTGTGTGTGTGTGAGATAAGAGTGGCTGTGTGTAATTAATTGTTATAAGATTATAGCTGTTAGTAAAGGTGAGTACTCCTTTGTCCCGATGTCTTTGTGCAGGACGAGGAACCCAAGCAGGAACAGCATGATGGCGCTGGGCGTGTCCACAGTCCTGTTCATGTTGCCATGGCAATTTGGCCAGTTCGTCTTACTCACACAGGTCAGAGGAGCTCATACACACCAACCATCTCGCACACACAGACAGGTCTCACTCCATACGGAGCGTCTGATGCACACAGAGAGTTTATTTATACGCTGTGACCGTGTGGTTGACTTTGTTTCTCCTTCTCAGGTGGCGTCTCTGTTTGCATCCTACATCCTGGGTTACCTGAGTCCAGCTAAGATGCAGGCCCTACTGCTCACACACATGGTGAGGGGTAATGTGTGTGTGTGTGTGTGTGTGTGTGAGAGAGAGAGAGAGAGAGCGGTATAACACTGCAGTGTTTCTCTTGCAGGTGTGTCTGGGTGTGTGCTTCATCCTCATGTTTGGGAACTCCATGTTACTGACGTCCTTCTACGCTTCCTCTCTCATCTCCATCTGGGTGAGTGACTGACACACACACACTCGCGCTCTCAGCTCTGATGGAGTGTTAGATGTGTAGGACTCTGACTTGCCATCATGAAGTGTGGGAGTTCGTAAACATGCAGTATAACCATGGCAACCATGAAGGACCATGTCCTTAAGGGTTTTGCAGTTCTATCTGTCTGTCCATTTATGTCTCTCTCTCTCTCTCTCTCTCTCTCCTGCAGGCTGTAGTTGCTTTGAGGAATCAGTTTGCACAGATGTTTACAGCTGGATTCCTCAAATGGGTAAAAAAGCGGATGTGTGTGTGTGTGTGTGTGTGTGTGTTAATGTAAATGACTGTAATGTATATATGAGTATGATGAAGATGGTGATGATGATGCACCTGTCTGTCCAGGTGATGCAGTGCGTGGCGTGGGTCGGGACTACAGTCATCCTCAAGTTCCTGTTGGCGCTCATATTTGGGGCATCGGATGATGTAAGCATCTCAGTGAGGGAACCCCGGTCCTGTTGATGATTAGCTTGTGTACATGCTAACCTTTAACCCATCAGAGACTCTGCTGTAGTGGAGGAGACGGGAAACGCCCCCTTTACCCCCCTGTGGCCAGGCGGACTGCGCCATGCTAAACTGGCGGCTGTAGGATTCGGTTATACACACAGCACACGTCACACAGCAGCCCCTGTGTTCCTCTGTTTCAGGCTCACATCAGCAGTCTGATCAAGTCCAAGTTCACCAGCTACAAGGACTTTGACACGATGATGTACACCTGCGCAGCGGAGTTCGACTTCTTGGAGATGGAGGTGAGTCAGACGCACACCGCTGATGTCCGCTTCTCTCAGCTCCTCCTTATCTTCATCCTGAGGCTGGAGCCGCAGCTCTGTCATTAAAATGCGGATGCTAATTGGCCACGCCGTCTGTGATGCGTATTCATCCTGGCGATGATGATGATGATGATGATGAAATCTTATAAACCCGGGTTTACCTGTGAAGTCTGACACTTTTATCACAGCAGAGAGTGAATTATGTTTTGTGATTGAGTTTGTGTGGTCGTTTTTTAAAACCCCAAATAGAACCTGATCATATTGAGGTCACAAAATGGCCGCTCTCTTCCTCTCTCTCTTTGGTGTGTGTGGTGACGTCAGACGGTTCTGCGCTACATTCGAACCCTGCTGCTGCCCGTGAACCTGCTGTTGGTGGGTGTTATTGCTGTGAAGGTGAAGACTCGCTGTTTACATTAACACGCATCATCACGCTGCTGTTCCTGAGTTAAAGACGCACACAGACTTCTCGAGTTCTTCTGTGTTTCTTTCTGCAGGTGATGAAGGATGTGATTGCGTTCCTCAGACATCAGGACGGCGCTGAGGCCGAGGACGATCCGTGAGTCAGTCCTGCTTCACAGCGATGCGTTATTCATCTGTGGTTAAATCACAGGAGAGCGCTTATTTACGTATAAAACTACAATTCTCAACGGTTTTCCAAAAGTAGTCCAAGTCCCGCCCACCCAGACAGGAAGAGGACATGTGACTGAGAGTGGCACTGAGCGTTTAAACAGACACCAGGTTACTGGCAAATAAAATTATTCACTGCACCTTTTAACAACTCTTCTAGATATTCAGGGCCATTCTGGAAAGGGCGGTTGGTGTGTTGTGTTTGTTGTGTACACGCACAAGTCCTGAGAGCCAATCAGATCAGAGGAATTCCTGAGTTTTGTTCCCAGAAAAGAAATCTGATGCTAATCAGTTAGGCTTTTTTTAAAGTTACCAGACCAATCAGATCTCAGCTCAGGGAGGAGGTGGAGCCTTATGACCTGCCTGATCGGTTCTAAATCAGGGGTACTCTGGGGTAACGGTGTCGCTATGGTAACGGAGCTGAGCTGATGATGAGAAGAAAGTATAGAACATCACCTGCGTGTCATCACCACCACTGAGCTCAGAGCCGCATACGGGACAAATCAGACCATTTATTAAACGTGTAGGCTTCGATTATTTGACTTTGCGTGCTGTTTTGAGACGTTCTGTTCCACGTTTTATTTAAAAAAAATAAAAGAATGTGTTGCAGATTTGAACCTGTGTGCGTTAGGAGTCGATGGAGTTTAGTTTTATCCCTGACACGGAGTCGTCTCTGTCTCTCTTACAGGACGGAGACGCTGGTGAAGGCAGTGGTGAGGGACGAGTTATTTATGGGTTCTAAAAACTCCTCAGTCCAGCCGTGTTCACGTTCTCTCCCATAATTAATTGTGTGTGTGTGTGTGTGTGTGTGTGTGTGTTAGTTGGTGTATCACACTCTGCAGTTGGTCGCCTTTGCTGTTCTGGCTCTTCTCATCATGAGGCTGAAACTCTTCCTCACCCCACACATGTGCCTGATGACATCACTGCTCTGCTCCAGACAGGTGACTAAAAGTATTTACACCCCCAGGATTCTCCCCAGGTTTCTCATTTAACAACTCTTCTCACTCTCTGTGTGTGTGTGTGTGTGTGTGTTTAGCTGTTTAGTTGGGTGGGTGAGAAAATGAAGCAACATACTGCTGTGTTTATTATCATGTCCATGATGGCAGTTCAGGGCGTGGCCAACCTGCAGCAGCAATGGAGCATCATGGGAGAATTCAGCAACCTGCCACAGGAAGACCTGCTGGAGTGGATCAAAGTGAACACACCATCAAGTGAGTACACGTGTATACACTCACTCACACTCACTCACTCTCTCTCTCTGATCGTGTGTGTGTGTGTGTGTGTGTGTGTGTGTGTGTGTGTGTAGATGCAGTGTTTGCTGGTGCAATGCCCACCATGGCGAGTGTGAAGCTGTCAGCAGGCAGAGCCATTGTTAATCACCCGCACTATGAAGACGCAGGACTCCGGTAATGTCCCCTAACCCCTACCTCGCTAAGGAGTGCACTAGATTAGTCAATGCTCACTTGTGCCGAGCTCCTCCCTCGGTCTGTAGTTTGTCTCTTGATGAAGTGACAGCCAACATTTTTTTTTTTAGTTCTGATGAGAAGACACTCGACACAAATGTGTATTTTCACACTGATTGGTGTGTTGTGTAGTTTAAATTAATAATTCTTAACGTCATCCTGTTGAAAGCTGAAGCTCCGCCCATAAGTCTCTCAGACTGTGACAGGTTTTCTTGTAGGATTGTCCTGGATTTGGCTCCACCAGTCTCACCCTCAGTTCTTTCCCAGTTGATGTAAAACATCTGCATAACGTGATGCTACCACCACCGTGCTTCACACACACTGACACCTGGTATAGATGTGTGTAGGATATTGTGAAGCTCGGCTCTCCAGTGTGACGAGGATGTCGGACCTGTGCAGCTGGGTTCGTTCTGACTCCTTAACCCAGTGTGGATTTGGAGAAAATCTGAGGGAGGTGGTTGAATTTTTAACTAATTTTGGGCTAAAAATCCGACTTTCTCTGATCGTCTCCATGTTTGTACTGCGCAGTAAGGAGGGCGGGACAAACACGGCAGCGCAGGTTTGACATCCCCATCATCCTCCAGGAGATCTGAGCTTCACAATTTCCTACAATTTCACTGGAGCTTTTTTTATTTTATTTTTTCTCCTTTTCTATTTTTACTTTCTTTTTTTTTCTGTTTGTGTAGTTCGATGTTTGAGTGTTGTGTCCGCCGGTGGTGGTGTAGCTCCGGACCCAGTTTTGGGCGTGGGTTCCCTCCAGGCCTCGGTTCGCTGTGGGTGATGCCCGTGCTCCCAGCTGTGGACTGCAGTGCGCTCGTTGCTCATTTTAACATCGTGGTTGTCCAGCGCTCTGTGCTTTAATGCTTGGCGTGATGTTCCGGGCGATGTTGCTCGGTGGTGTCGCGGCGGCTGCGCAGGCGGTTTGGGACACACCTGCGCTCTGCATGGTGGTGCTTCTGTGCTCGCTTTGTGGATCCATGGCGTGGTGTTCGAGCGATGCTGCTGGCAGCGTCACGGCGGCTGTGCTGGAGATGTGGGACTTGTTTTCATGCGCCTTTTGGTGGGACTGTGGCTGCTACACCACGGGAATTACATCCGGACCTTTTTTTTTTTTTTGGTCTATAATTGTAAAGTGTCCTTGGGTTTCTTTCTTGAAAGGCGCTATATAAATTTAACTTATTATTAAAAGTGTTTACATAAAACTAGTGTCTGTTCAAGAATAAATAACATACTTACGGAATACATTGTTTATTTTGTGCGGCATTGTGATGAGCGTTTACTTTTAGCATTTTTTAATGTTGTGTGATGCAATACACCAAACTCGCAGGCGCCGCCATCTTGGGCTTTTTTGTGATATTTGTCACTGGTCCGTGTGGTTTTTTTTGTTTATTTGCTTCCAACTCGCTCAGCGTCGGTTCAGTCAGCTTGAAATTCATGATTCCCACCTCGTGGTTGAATCCCTCATGTTGACTCGATTTTCCAATAAAATCACCCGAACACTTTGCTGTCTCGTACCTGCAAAAGATCAGATCCCTGGGGGAAATTTTGTATCTTTCCTAAAAAAAAGAATGATTTTCTTAAGTTTTTAATGGAGAAAAAATGAGAATGTATATAAATATCAGTGATACTGTTTTGAAGAGAGTTAGCAAAAGTTTGAGTCTTTTATACACAGCGCATTCGAGCACCGCCGTCATTAGTCATGCTCGGTGTCCAAAGTTTAAAGTGAATATACAGCTAAATTCTGGCTATTAGAAGAAGCCTTTATCTGTAATTCTTACCCTGATACTCAAAATTCGAAATCTTTTTATTTTTGGCTTTTTGGTCTGTTAATATCTGATTGAGGTTTTTTTTTTCCTCATGAGTGGAAAATTAAACCAATGGAAAATGACCGCTGGTTTGTGTTCGGGGCAACGGGCCGAAATGGAAATTTTATAAAACATTGGATTTTCAGATGTTTGTAACTTTTTTCGACACATTTTCAAAATTAAACAAGTTTTCAATTCCAATCTTCGCACTCTCTAATTTGATACATTTGATACATACTTTAAAAATCGGCCGGTCATTGCTATTATCAGTTGGATGATTCACGTAAAAGTCCATGCTGAAGTGAACGTCCATGGAATGAGTCTCCAGTGTTAGGAAACATCCTACTGATCTTCTGGATGTTTACACAGTTTACACTTTGTGGTTTCTTTGGACCAAAAAGTGACCAGCTATAGGTTCTGACATCAAGAAAGGGGAAAAAAAAAAAGAGAGACGGGTCGCTGAATGGTGATCGCTGAGAACCTGCTGTCATGGAAGGACATCAGAATAAAAACTCAGTCTTGTGGACGTCAGTAGGATTGCCACTGATAATATTTCCACAACATGAAATGTAACACTAAATGGATAAAAAGTATGCATGCATGTGATTTAAATATTGGCAAATAGTGACAATATAAGAGGAATAACACACCGCAGGTCATGCTGTCCGAGGAAAATAATCAACCTGAGGACAATTTACTGCTCGTTCCTTTTGCACTGAATCCAGAACAAACACAAATACAGAGACCCGTTCCAGAGAAGTCGAAGCAGGAATCACTACAAGCCTCTCTGTGCGATGGAATATAAATACCTTGGCAAAAGTCCGGCTCTATAACATACGAAGCTCAACGCGGCGTTGGAGCCAAGTCCCGTTTCTGAGGACCGGAGGAGGCGGCGAGAAGAAAGACGGAGAGCTGATCATTCTGTATAGATTACAAAATGTTCTATTTTCATCGAAGGATCTCTGGAAGTGCAAAACCCTCCAGGAACACAAACGCGAGATGTAAATAAACAGACGCGCTTATTATGGATCGGCTGAGTTTTGTGGGTCGGGTGAGTTTCCAGTAAAACTTCGGCTCAAACTTCAGTTTCGCAGGAAACATTCTTTCAAGATATTTTCATCGTATGTAGAAAATTACAGCAGACACTCAGTGGCCACTTTAATAGGACCTTGTTTCTGATTCTAAGATCCCTGTTCTTGGCTGGAGAAGTGGAACCCAGTGTGTTCTTCTGTTCTGCTGTTGCATGCTGAGATGCATTTCTGCTCACCACGGTTGTAGAGAGTGATGATATGAGTTACTGTATCCTTCCTGGCAGCTCAAACCACCTCAAATCTGTCCATTTTCTCATCTCTGACCTGTCTTATTAACAAGACGTTTGTTTTGTTTCCACCCAAAGACCTGTCGCCCACTCACTCGTTCGATGCTTGTTTTTTGTTTTACGCACCATTCTTTCCGTGTAAACTCTAGAGACTGCGGTGTGTGAAAACCCCAGGAAGGAGATCAGCAGTTTCCAAAGTACTCAAACCAGCAGTCCACGTGGCTCAAACCAACACCTGTGCCACAGTGAAAGAAAGTCACACTTCACTGTGAGATCACAATTTTTCCCATTCTGGTGTCTGAACATTTTTAAAATTAACTGAAGCTCTGGATTTGTATCTGCATGATTTGATGCATCCTTCTGCTGTCAAGGGATTGGCTGATTGGGAATAATACTGTAAATCACTTTTTACAACCGTGGTGAGCAGAAAAGCATCTCATCATGCAACAGTGGGAAAAAAACACTGGGTTCCACTCCTGCAGCCAAGAACAGGGAACTTGGAATCAAGAACATGTTCCTATTAAAGTGGCCATTGAGTGTATACACACAAAATATGCAGAACATGGTCGTCTGGTCTGGTCTGGTCTGATGTGTCTGTCTAGTTCATACCTGTATGTGTGAAGTGCAGATCCTTACGAACTGTGAACCCGGGAATGATGGGGTGTGTCCCAGAGCCTGTGTGCCGTGTGATTGCTGTGACGTCTGTGGTGATTTTGTGAGCCTTCCTCAGATGGAAGATGTTCTGTAACCCTGAGATTTTGTTGCCAGTAATGAGTTCAGCTGCTCTCATGACTCTCTGGAGGATCTTGCAGTCATGGATGGAGCAGCTAATAAACCGGAGATGCAAACACTCAGTCATGATGCTCTTTATGGTGCATTTTAGAAGTTGGGCAGGAGACCAACCTTCCTGAGCCTCTGATTCACTGATGAGCAAATTAATATGAGGTCTGGTTGTTGGAACTGCACACCAAGGAGGAACTCGAGAATCCGAACTCTTTCCACATCAGCTGCACCGATGTATAAGGCAGTGTTGTCCTCGAGTCACTAAACCTGGAGTCCGAGTCCAGTCCCGAGTCCACAGTCTTCAAATCCAAGCCACTGAAGAAAATTTCGAGTCGAGTCCAAGAACAAGACTCCAACCGCACCATGTGATGGTGTCTGTTGCTACCTTTATGTGAAAGCGTATCTGCTAGATTAGATTAGATTCGATTAGATTAGATTAGAACTTTATTGATCCCTTTGGGAGGGTTCCCTCAGGGTAATTAAAAAACTGTGCTACTGTGTTGGACTAACGTTCCTGCTCCACTGCCCCATTTTAGTTAACAGGCTACAGATAAAAAGCTTGTTCATCACTCAGCAAGCCCCGCCCACTATCAACAGCGCAATGAACATAGCATGTCACTTCCTTCTCTGGGTGGAGTCTTACCAAATGATTGAAGTTCGAGGTCGTCCCCGTCATCTCCTCGATAGTTCTTCTACATATGGAACACATCGCAGTGCATTTTTTCCCACTGCACGAGAAGTCTGTATCAGCAAAGCGGACAATCCTAGCGGCGTCTCTCCAGGCATTTTTGCGCCGTTAACGTTAGTTTGTTCCTTAACATGACGTACAGTACGAACAGGTGACTGTGCATTGTCTTGGACGAAATTAGGACAGAAATGAATGTAGATATAAATATAAATATCTTATGCCAAATTATTATGGCACGTTACAAAAAAAAAAAAAGAAAAAATCCAAGTCCTCGTCTCCAATCTGCGAGTCCGAATGCAGTTAATGCACGAGTCCGAGTCACCAGTGCTCAAGTCCAAGTCAAGTCATGAGTCCAAAAAATTAGGACACGAGTCAGACTCGAGTACTTCAAGCCTTCTTTTACGGTCAGTGTTTTCTTATTCAAGTCCAAATGGCGACTTTTTTTGGCCAGGCGGTGCACTTTTGACACGTTTTTGCTTTTATTTCTGAATGTGAAATGACTCTAGAGAACTACAGCACTAAACTAATGAATCTCTCTCCTGTCCCGTGCTACACGGTGCTTTTAGACGCGATTTAGTCTGAATAGCAAGTTTGCTTTTATGCTAGACTGTTATTTCTCTCTCTATTCTGTCGACAAGCTGTCACCCAGCCTTGCTTTTACACTTGGGTTCTATTCTCACACAACGTGAGTCAGGACTCTCACATTCACCGTGATCGCATTGCACCGGAAGTGTGTTTTAAACCTCTTCACACATGGAATGGCCTGGAGGATTTTTTTTTTATATTAATCAAGCATACAGATGTGCATGCAATAGCATGTTAATGGCATGTACAGTAAAACCACCCGCTTTGTGATCACAGAGCGAGCGGTATTGACCAGATCAGCAACGAAGAGCCGCGTTCTGGTGGTGAGGCATCTTTAGATCTCTTAATTCCACTTTTTGAGAAAGTCTTGAATCTCGAGAAAGTGCCTTCCGACTGGTTCAAGGGCGTTATCACTAAGATTGGAAAAAAGGGCAACGCGCCGTCATAGGCGTGCACAAATAGACACTAGGTGGTGCTAAAGCACCAGGAAGTCTGCCCTTTATCAACGAAAATGCCCT
>JAPEKM010000013.1:1983461-1994414 GCA_027575975.1 Cathorops multiradiatus
TACAGAAACGCGGCGGCGCTGCCCGCACTGCAGTAATGTTTTATCATGACGCCACAACTAAACAGAAGTTTGTTAAACCCGACTGTATGCACATGCACTCATCACTCATCCGTATCGCCGAGTTTCGCGCCTCGGAAGGTTTTTAAGGACTCGCTTATTGAACACACTGTGAGCTGAGGCTCAGGACGCCGCCGCTGATTTGACCAGAAGAAAGAGGTTTTGTTCTTTCTGATTGGTTGAGAGTAGTGGTGTCCAAGATTGGAATTTCTTGCATTTGGGTAAACAGCGGCGGCGGCTTTTAAAACTCATGGCAAATCGAAAATATTTTAGTCATCATGCTTTACATCCTTCGTGGAGACTGACGAGAGGCTAACCCTTCTGTGACTGGCAGTTCGAGGCCATACTTTCCTTACTCTCATCCATCATTTGTGGAACTGACCTCTGTCATGATTGGCAGGTTCAGAGACCACGCCTCTTTCCTGGGCATTTCCTGAGTCGTACTGATCTTGAACTGTTCTTTTCCAAAGATAATGAGATTTTAATTCTCAGTGAGAGCAGTCGATTAAATCATCCTTCCAAAGAGGTCGTCTCTTCATTCCACTGGTTGGGTTTGTATTGTAATCCATATGATAGTTCTGCTTTTAATCTTATTAAACACTCGATTCTTCCGTTGTGTTTTCAGCTGCTGTCTTGTGACTTTAAATCTTGGTTAACTTGTTTCCGGAAGCCTAAGCCACTGCTTGAGCCGTGAACGCTTAAGTGAATTTGGACACCGACGAGGGATTGATCAAGAGCAGTCCGCTTCCCTTGTTTGCTGATGTGTGGTTTTTGTTTTTTTATTTGTAGGTGGCGAAGACTGTTGCACAGAGGTTAAACACTGACCCCATGCTCCTACAGTTCTTCAAGTCGCAGGGGTAAGTTTACTCCTGTCTCACTTCGTTGTCCGAATGACTGACGGAAATTAATCGCTAAATATTTTTAGAACTAGTTTTAAGGAGTTTTCCTCTTCGTCCTGGGAAGGTACAGGGACGGCCCGGGCAACCCACTCAGGCACAACTACGAAGGAACTCTCCGAGACCTGCTGCAGTTCTTCAAACCACGGCAGCCCAAGAAGCTCTACTACCAACAGGTGAGATGATCAGCATCTTCGTGGTTGAATTATGGATTGAAAAACCAGGAACGCACAGAAAAACGGTTTAAGTGAAGGTCAGAAGTCAGAGCTTGCTTTATTCGTGATGTGATGTGATGTCTTTCAGTGTTATAGTTCTCATGAGGTCAAGTGAAAAAATAGTGATTCATTGGGTGCGAAAGTACAACACATCAGCTGTAAATCCAACTTTTTGCTGATTACTCCCATGATGTTTTTGGAAGTTTGAGCTTTTATTGGTGTGTTGAGATGTATATGAAATGAGTAAAGCAGCACATCCTGGCTATGAGCATTCTCCACAGTGCTCCCGAAAAACCTGACGTGTTCAACATGGCAATCCGAGCTCCCTGGACAGGAACCTGAGCCCTGTGGTGCAGGTTCAGCTCCAGTCCTCTGATTAATTCATGTCTCCTCTCGCCTCCTGCAGCTCAAGATGAAGATCACGGACTTTGAAAACCGGAGGAGTTTCAAGTCCATATGGCTCAACAGTCAGTTTCGGGAGGAGGTAAAGCAAGTTCCTCAAGGAGCTTCCTGCGTTCAGTTCTTGTTAACTTTGCTTTTATTGAATTCCTAGACCTGGATGATTTCTGTTCACTTTGTTCCATTCTTGATCTCCACCAGGAGATCACACTATACCCAGATAAGCATGGCTGTGTTCGAGACCTTCTCGAGGAATGTAAAAAGGCCGTGGAGCTCTCGGACAAAGGCTCGGAGAAGCTCAGGTATAGAACACTGCGACTGTATTTCAACCGGAGTTTTGACTATCATTTTAATGAAATATTGACGCTGGATGCTTCCTAATATGTCTCCTGTTCGAGTGTCCCGTTAAACCTGATGAGCTCCATGTCGCTGCTTTTCATAAGCCTTTTATTGGACTTTTTTTTTTTTCTTCTTTCCCTTCCTTCTTTCCTGCAGGCTGTTGGAAATCGTAAGCTACAAAATTATCGGGGTTCACCAGGAGGACGAACTGCTCGAATGTTTATCTCCTGCAGCTAGTCGGACGTTCAGAATAGAGGTGAGATCTTATTAACGCCGCCCCTGAGGGGCCTCTCCTTGGTTTTTGTTCTGTAAATTGAGATTCATAACCGTATCAAATATTTCCAATTTTATTTTATTAGTTTTCATCCGATAGGCTTCTGTGGAGGTTGTGACGGTCTCGGGTGCTGATTTTTATTTATTTTTTGGAATCTCGTTTGTGTCCGTTAGGAAATCCCTCTGGACCAGGTCGACCTGGATAAGGAGAACGAGATGCTGATTCCAGTTGCACATTTCCACAAGGAGGTCTTCGGGACTTTTGGAATTCCGTTTTTGCTCAAGATTCGTCAGGTGCGTTCGAGTCTTGTGAAAGCGCGGGGTCTGGCGATATCGACTTGAATTGCGCAGCGAAGCGTTAACTTGCTTTTGTGTTTGTGCCACACCCACTCTGCCTCATTTATCAAACTGGTTGTGCACATTTTATTCAGGAATTGCTCACAGGAGCATTTATACTAGAATGTACATGGAGTTCTGTGTTGGTGAGCATTAACCCGAACTTGGTGTTGTGCCGTGTCCAGGCCGAGCCCTTCAGAGAGGTGATGAAGAGGATCCAGAGCATGCTGGATATCCAGGAGAAAGAGTTTGAAAAGGTAAACGCTGTTGCTGTTCGTTGTGTACAGCGTAGCGTGCAGATTTCAACCCAACCGCGGTGTGAAATGGACAAGGAAAAACACTTTCTGACGCACGTGTTGTGTAGATTATAAAACGCTGCAGTTGAGATGTTTTTACTTATTTTTGAGAACTGGGCGAACCCCAGAACATGAGCTTCGGTAATCATCAGTCTGTTGTGGTTTGTTCATGTGCTTAATTTTTTTTTCTTCAATGCATTTTGCAGTTTAAGTTTGCGATTGTGATGATGGGCCGGCACCAGTACATCAACGAGGACGACTATGAAGTGAACCTGAAGGACTTCGAGCCGCAGCCCGGTAGGTCATTCAGCTGAATATTCAGCGCTGTCGTGGATGGACAGACAAGCCCGTCGTCACTTCCAGTCACAGAATAAGAATTGGTCTCGTTCTCATTTTTGGACCGCGTAAAGGCTCGCTCATTCTCCCTTCAATTGTTAAATGTTTCCAAATCTAACCCTTGTCACGGTCACTAGCCACAGACTTCCATAGGGAGGGAAAGTAATCTCATCCCACCCCCCACCCCCACTGGATGCGTTCCAACCTCTATGGCAATTACATTTTGGGTTACAGTTCAAAGTAAAGCGGCTTCCATATGTTGTGCATGTCGGGCAGCTCTATCGATCCTGGTGATCATACTTTTTTTTTCCACCGATCTTGAATTGTTTTTTTAATAAGCTGATCAAAGACTACATGGACCCGACATGACGTATGTGACGTCACCGCAAGCCTAGCGCCTTTCCAAATCTGTAGCGGCCAGCGAGTAGCCTACATCAACATGCCGATGTGTATAGCGTGGTTGGCTGGAGTATTTCTGTACCAATAAGAAATGCGTCCCTCGTCGGGATAACCGTTACAGATCAGGGCATGTAGTCAACTGATGCTGTTCACAGGGAGAGCTGTAAGGGCGAGTATGAAGAACAAAACTTATCAAGCCTACTGCTGACAGAATATGAGCGACTCTGACTCGACAGTTGTTTCTGACAGGTTAGGCACAATTTCTATCTTTTAAAAGACAGCGAAATTTCACCTGATACTTTCACAGTTGGTAGATAATCCCAACATGTACACCCCCCAAAATACATGTTGTACAAGTTCCACAGAACTTCGTGGGATTTTTTTTTTCTTTAATTTTTTAATATAAATCAGGTCTATGGGATTTTCAATAGTAGGGCTCTCGGTTTAGGAACGCTACCACCAGGATCGCTGTTTCACTTTCCCTGCCCTTTGTTAATTTGGATATGAAGCAGTCCAGCCACTAGAGGGCAGCTCAGTCAAAAGTTTGACCATCACAAATGTTTGAAGTTTCTGAGTAAATCGCAGAACCCCGCCTCAAACTCATGCCGTTTTTAAAAAGTTCATCTCTCACTTGCACTGCCCCACGATCTCGAGTTCGATAGGCTCCAGCTTGCCTGCGACCTTGTAGAACAGGATAAAACGGCTAGAGATAATGAGATGCATGACGGAACGAGAGTCTGGACCAAAGGCTCCGCCCGGATCTGGAGACACATTTTGAGCACAAAGGAGCCCTGAAACAGTTTGATCAGAAGTTTCTGTAAAGGTTCTCAGTCATCAGGTCATAGTAAACTGTGGGTGGTAGAAGAGAGCAACTGGACTCTTGAAAGATTCTTGAAAACATTTCACCTCTCATCCTTCAGTTCTGTCTGACTAATAGGGAGTATCAGGTATTTATCCTCTTATGGATCAGGATCAGAATCAGAATTCTGATGACAGGCTCATCTAAGGTGTCGTTGAGGCATCATGTTGGTGTGGGTCACTGGAGGCTGGGTGCGAACGGCGACTCATGGTGATCAATGGAATGCTGACTCTCTCTGTCCTCCCATGAGTCACCGAAAACAGCTGGGTCCTGGTGTGCACCCAGCTGTCTGAGAAGTGTGCCCAAGACCGCATTGTAGATGGTTGATAAATGTCTTGGACCCCCACCTCTGTTCAGCGACGGCCGCTCCAGATTGACACACATGGCTTCTTTAACTCCTCGCTCATACCAACGATCCTCTCTGGCTAAAATGCGTACGTTACAATCCTGAAATGAGTTGTTAAGATGAAGGTAGACGGCAGAGTCCCGGCCTGACGAGCTGGCTCTCCTGTGTTGCGCCTGTAAAGCGGTTGTTTTGTTTGCCCAATATACGAGAAGCCTTTCGGATGAGAGGTGCAACGTTTTCAAGAATCTTCAAGCAAGTCCAGTTGCTCTCTTGTACCACCCACAGTTTGATCAGAAGGTGTTTGTCACGGCAGCTCGCAGTCATGCAGCTGTAAATGCCTCGTAATGCGTTACTTCTATAGTCACGGTTTCTCCTCACTGTAGAATAATACATCCGGGGATGTGCTTTGATGGAAAATACACAACTTGGACGTAACAGTAACTCTGCTTCATCACGTCATGAGATTTGAATTTAATGAAAAAAAAAAAATCAAGTGTCTGACTTGTGCATCTTGTCCATGACTGACCTGCAGTTTACCAAATATGGATTGATGGTTCTTTTTTTCCTTCTCTTTCTCTCCACAGGAAACATGTCCCACCCGAGACCTTGGTTAGGGCTCGACCACTTCAACAAAGCGCCGAAGCGAGGGCGCTACACATACCTGGAGAAGGCTATCAAGATCCACAACTGACGCGCTTGTGCTCTCCGCCCTAACCGACCCTGATTAAAGACTCTAACCAGAAGTTGCGTGTGTGTGTGTGTGTGTGTGCGCGTGTGTGTGTGTGTGTGCGTGCGCCACTTTTTACCACCTGCCCTGCGGTTACACAGGCCCCGCCTATGAAGTCTTCAGCAAACCAGAGTTCCTGCGCATTTTTCTTTTGTTGTGGGCTCCCCTCCCCTCCCCCCTCCTTTAGAAGCTCTTCAGTTCGACTTCTGTCGCCTGCCTGCCTGTTTTTTGTCTGGGAGATTGAATAGAATTTTAACAAACAGGGGAACAGTATGAACTTTCAAGACAGGTGTATAAATTTTTCTTTCCCCCCACCCCCCCTTTCCTTCGCATTTTTTGGTTTTCTTTTTAATTTTTGGGTTTTAAAGAATTGTTACGGCAAAGAAGCTGCTGCGTGCTTAGGGAGGGAGGAGGACGGGAAGAAAATTTGGTCGTTTCCAAATAGAGACAAACGGATGGATGTCTGATATTAACCAACTTTTCACCAAAAAGGACACCATGATGGCTCCAGCTTGCGGTTGACTCTGAAGCAGTTCCGTGTTTTCTCGTCCCTTAGCACAAAACTAGTTTTGTTTTTTGTTGTCCCCCCCCCTCCCCCAATGTTTACACAATTCTCGCTTAGTTCAATTAAGAGTTCAGTCGTATCTTTCATGGAAAACATGTATGATAAAAATAAAGATCCACCGCATCGTTTTAAAAACAAACAACAAACGAAATGAATCGTCTGTACTTCATTTTGCACGTTGGCACTTAAGGTTTTACATTTCTCCACATAGGTAAATGTAATCCTGGGTTGTGTTTTTGGGCCCTGTGGCCCCTGTGTGTTCCTTTTCTCTCTTTCTCTCTCCTCAAGCTTCACCCTCTTGTGCTTCCTCTCTCTTTCTCTGGTTTTCCACCCTCTTTCTTTTCTCTGCCCATTTTTGCTATGGGATGGGAGGTGGTGTTGCTCCATGTTCGTCCTTTGCTTACAGGAGGCTGCAGACATTCGCAAGACTGGTTCAGGATGGAGAGAAACCAGCATTTAAAACCAACCGTTGGTTTGTTTTTTTTTTCTTTTCTTTGTTTAATTTTGTTCCTTTAACCCCCACCCCACCCCACCCCGCCCTCCCCTCGGCACAGGAGGAGGCATGCTCCTGAGTGCGTAGTCTGCTTTGTAAAGACAAACATTTAAAATTGTATATTTAAAAAGAATGGACATGTAAAATTAAAGACACACTTTTGTTGGGTACAGATCGATTCAGATGTTCATATTCATTGTGTGTAGTTTTATTTTGGACAGTTTTATTTTTCTTTTCCTCAACTACTTGCTACAGTTCGTTTTCAGTGCAGATGCAGTTCACGTCTTTTTGATTCCGGTTCCCACCCTCAGTCGAATTCCTCCGTGTAGCATCAGTGTACAACAACAACTATTCCTGTATATTGCCTTTTTGCTGAAAAATGTATGTTGAATAAAATTTTCTATAAAAGCTACTGCAACTATTGATGGAACCTTGTGATCCTGATCAGACCTTTTTCCTCCGCTGATTGGCACCTCAGTGCTGCGATTAAAACGCTTAGGGTTGAAATGTTTGCGAATCTGGAGATTTGATTTCTGAGTCACCAAATTTTTGTTTTTCCTGAATTTGAATCTGTTCATTCTGCACGTTCTGTTGACGAGCTAACATCAGCAGGACGGCCTGGGTGAGTGTGGGACGTTTATGAAGTTTAAACGTGTACTCGACAAACCCAAAGGGATTTACGCAAATGTGATGCTTTATCACTTTATTCACATGGACACGTTTGTACCCCTTCACCTTTGTGCTGAGGCGACGTTACGTTTTCAGGTTTCTGTCTTGTTGGGTGAGTGAAGGAGTTAAATGTTTGTCAAATTTTATGTGGAAATAGCACAGGAGCCAACACGAACTGCTAAGATTTTGAATTTGATTGAAACGGGCATCGGTCACACCAAGGACAAATTTTGAGATGGCTTTTTTTTTTTCCCCCCCCTCAACTTTCCTTCATGTGGGAACTCGATTTTCAGGGACTTCTGATGGATAAATGAATAACTTGGTGACTTCTTGGTGGTGGATGTGTCCCTGTTGAACCTGTTAATCAGTGTACAAGGAATTAACATTCATGAAGCTCTCCAAAAGAAAAGGCACTGATGGCTGGATGGGGTTTCCAGAAAGTTGAATATTATGGTGTTCGAAAGAGTTGTGTAGATCATTCCACCTTCCTCCGTTGACTGACAAATCTGTTTTTATGGGGTAGGGGACCGGGCTGGAAAGAAAACTTAGTACCTATTCAAGAAGTTAATTTTATTTCCGTAGTGTGAAGCTCTGACATACAATTTCTAGAGTTTCTCCAGTTGTGTTTAATCCCTAAGACAATCCCAGAATTGTGTTGATTTTTTTATTTTTGTAAAAACCAAAGCTAAGTTAATACTAGAAAAGCACTCTGAGAGCGCAGACCTCTACCAAGAATCCTTTAAAAAAAAATTCCAGGATCCAGAAGGTGATTTAATGGATTGTTAGTTGTGCCTAGTCCCACCTCCTGGAAAAAATTTCAGAGCAATCCGTTCATAACTTTTTCCGTTATGTTGCTAACAAACCAACTCTACTGAAAATGATATCCTTGGTGGAGGTAATAATGATCCAAATGAATGAGCCTTTTAATTAAAGAATGCTCAATGATGTCACATCTAATTGGAGCAGTGATGAGAAATTCATTGGCTTCAACAATGACGGACTCCCCCCTCCCCCCATCGAGAAGGGAAACACTCCTTTAATGACATTCAGTTCATAAAAGTATATGTATTTTAATGACGAGGCAGAAGTTCTCAATTACTCAGATGTACACATCTGTAACAGAGTTCTACACTGCAATAAAAATAGACACTTCAAAATATTTCAGATTTATGGACAATTCTGTACAAAGCATGTGGGTTTCCTGTGACTTGTTTGACATTTTTAATCAAGTCTAATTCAACTGGTGTGTGAGTGAGAACCGGTTAGTACCGGTAGTTTAATGCTTCATCATGATGGAAGGTTTTGCACAATCAAAATCATTTCCATAACGCTGACCGAGCCCGAAAATAACCGCACCCGAGTTTCCCTGAGACAGCCTCAAATTCTGTAGTATATGATCGTAGCTATGGCGTGAGTCATTCTCGGTTGTCTTTCTGAACGCCGTATGCACGCCACGTTTTTTTTTACCTTTCGATAAAACACCAGGTTCATCTGTACACGACGTCCAGAGGAACTTAAACCCTCGGGTGGCGCTCGGCGTATTTCAATCCAGACCACAGATTTATCCCAAACGCGAGAGTTTCTGCTGAAATAACAGCCATTTTAAGAAAAGTCATTAATTTAAGAACGTATGTGGTGTTGCTCTTGAAAACAAATGAATCTTTGATCAATTTGCCTTAAAATCCTCAGTTCTGTCGCTAGATTGAATGAGCAGTGAAGATTAAAAACATAGACTTGGAAATCCTGTCAGGTTAGCTCATGCTAGCTAGCTAGCTAGCTAGCTCACAAGCATGCGTGATGAAAAATGATTTATGAGTACGACTTTAAAATCCTTCCAGTCATCTTTTCACGTGAGCCAACGTTAGCGAAATAATCGCGCACTTTTCAAAATACGACTCGGAAATCCGCAGATGTGGTGTTCGATTAGCTTATAGATGCTAGCTCTGAGCACTTTCAGGGAAGATGATGAATTTTTATGACTTAAAAAGACTCATTTTCTCAGATTAGCCTGCAAGCGCAAGCAGTCAAGAAGAATAATCAATTTACTTGAGAAATCCTTTCAGGTTAGCTGATGTGCGCTAATTAGCATGAATTTTTCAAAAAATTCTCTCAAAATTGTCAGGTTTCCTCATTTTAGCAGGCTAGCTATCATTAGCAGGGAATATCATGAAAAATTCTTCTTCGTCCTGTCTCTCAAGCTAGCTTATTTAGGTTAGCATCTTTTTAATGAACATGAACGTTTATAAGAATAACTTCCTGGAAATGCTGGCAGGAGAGCGCATGTGAGTGAAGTGATTAGCGTTAGCGGGGAAGAAGAGTTCTATTTACAGACATGCGATCGCAATCTCGTCACGTGAGCTTTCTTAGGATCTAAAGACTTTTTTTTTTATATGTATTGATTGGAGAAATTTAGGTGAGAAAATGGCAAAAAAAAAAAAATTTCTTGACTCTTAATCACGACGCGATAAACAATTTTGAAGACTTTGTTGAAATCTTGGGTCTGGGACACATTTTTGTGCTTGTTCAGCGCCAAACAAGAACACTGACCGCAGCAAAACCGTGAGCTTCTCGATCGCAAAGCGCAGAACATGTAAATCAGAACATCTGAATTTAGAAACGTCTGAAGTAAGAAAAAAGTGACGGGTTGCTAAAAATACAGAGGTTGTATATTACAAAATTCGAATGAGGATAATAACAATACATTGTGAGTGTGCTAAAGTGTGCCATAGTGTCCATGAGCTCATCTCGTCTTCAATCAATCACGTCAACGAGATGATGATGATGGGAGGTTTGGAGTGGGTTGTGTTCTGTTTTTTTCTTCAGCAATGGCGTGAGCGTTCGGCTGGGGTCAGCAACATTTTTTCTTCTCCACGTGTAGAATACGGTGACACTTGGGGCAGGAGTGATGGACGTCTTTGAAGAACTTGAGGAAGAACGGCAGGAGGCAACAACCGATTATAAACCTGAAACACACAATCATGTGGACGTACATCAATCATCACAGTTCACTGGTTTTGAACACCGGTTTCATTCAGATCTTTCGATGATCATTGAAAAAAATGTCATTTTAAAGGGGCGGTATGTAAAATGTAACAAGTGGCTGTTGAGCCATGATAATATATTTTAGACTATTTTGAACTTTTGCAGTGTTGCCATGTGGCTCGTTTATTCATTTTGAGCTTTCTGTGATTAAAAAATAAATTTCGAAATTTCCATTGAATTAAAATACGAAGTGTACATTTGATTTGCTCCGTTGTGTGCGATTCACTTTACATGATTTGAGATTGTGTTGTTTTATCATGAACGTTTTATTTTACATTTCTTCCGATAAACGCCTGACACTCACCGAACACTTCATTAGGTACACCCATACGTCCACTTACTGTTTGACGCAGCTCTCGAATCAGCCGACCCCTCGCCAGCAGCACGATGCATCAAATCACGCAGATACAAATCGAGAGTTTCAGTTAATGTTCACTTCAGGCATCAGAATGGGAAAAACTGATCTCAAAGTACGACTTTCTTTCGCTGTGGCGTGGGTGTTGGTTTGAGTATTTCAGAAACTGCTGATCTCCTGGCGTTTTCACACACAATAGTCTCTTGAATTGATACAGAATGGTGCGAAAAACAAAAAACACTGATACCCCTTTTCCACCAAATCAGTTCCAGGACTGGTTCACAACTCGTTCAACTTGCGAGCCAGCTGAGAACCAGTTTGCTTTTCCATAGCTCAGAGTGCTAAGCGGAG
>JAPEKM010000013.1:5372050-5388769 GCA_027575975.1 Cathorops multiradiatus
GATATTAAACGTGTCTAACAAATGTAATCCTACCTGAAGTCACGGTCACTTGAGTTCCTTTTCCCCAGTAGTCAAAGCTGTAGCCGTAGTCACAGTGAGTAAAGTGGCTGCGTCTCTGTACAAAATTGCCCCACGCCTCTGTTTTTGCAGAGCGGTCACTATTTTCTCCTTCTTTTTAATTATTATTTTTTACGGACGACTCAATTTTGATTTTCAATATTTGCATTCTTTAAATCGATATTTGCTTCGAAATAAAAATAAGAACATTAAAATACTTACCTGAAGTCACGGTCACTTGAGTTCCTTTTCCCCAGTAGTCAAAGTAGCCGTAGTAGTCACAGTGAGTAAAGTGGCTGCGTCTCTGTACAAAATTGCCCCAATGCTCTGTTTTTGCAGAGCGGTCACTATTTTCTCCCTCTTTTTAAATTTTTTTTAAATTTGTTTTTTACGGACGACTCAGCCTTGACCTTTTCTATTCTTCTTCAAATCTACATTTGTTTCGAAATAAAAACAAGAACATTAAAACACTTACCTGAGGTCACAGTCACTTGAGTTCCTTTTCCCCAGTAGTCAAAGTAAGTATCACGTTGGTTAAAACCTCGGAGCAATCGAGCAAAAACCAAAATATGTGTCTGCAAGCGTCAAATGGATTTTTTCTTTTCCACCAAGTAGTTTTTTCCCCTCTTTATCAGATAATACACATGTAATTGACTGTACTCCATTCTAGGAAATGGTATTGTTTGTTTATTTCATTAATACGAACGAATGAACTTCCTTGCGCCCTCTCCTTAATATAATTTATTCATTCAGAGTTATAATCACAAAAATAAGTCAATCAAAAATACTTTGAATAAAATTAATGATTTTAATTAAATATGCTTTGTTTTACAACCACTAATTGTGACCCGTCGGCTTCGTATTCGTCTATTTTAAGAATGCAAGTACCATTTCAGGAGAAAGTTAATTCAATTATTTTTTTTTCTCTCTCCGTCTGAATTTTCCCTATAAACGTTGAAATGGGAACATTTTCAAACTTGCTCGACATGTTCTGGGAAATATTACAAAGCTCTTTTCGTCCCTAAAATAACTCCTGCTTTTTTTTTTATTATTATTCACTTTTCCTCCCATTGGCTTCGGTTTATTTTTCAAAGCCGAATTGTTCCTTGAGATGAAAAGCTTGGACCATCGAAGTTGATATATATGTCGTTAAGTTGTCATGACTTCGGTCAATACTGCATTACTTTTTCTCTGCTTCTCTTTGGTCTTTTCTTTTTCATCCCAATATCTTCCCATTAGAGACCAATGGTTTTACTACTCCAACATCCTTTTGGGTAGAGTGATGAAGCTTGGTTTGTGGACTCAATGGCAAAAGTACAGTACTGAATCGCTTTTCGGTGACACCTATCTCACTCTTCTATTCTTTCTTTCATCCCTCCAGAGCAATCCAGCAATTTTAACTCCTCTTTTACATTTTAAGGTAAACTTGCAAACTGGATGTAGATTCAACTGCTGAAAAAAAGCACACTATTACTCTGTGTATCTCTCTCCATAGCTTCATCAACTTTCCCATCTCGTGCTTAATTTCTTTGGGCCTAAATTATGTCCGCTCTCATTTTCATTTCATTGGTCTTCAGTAACCACTTTTTCTTTTCAAATTATTCTGGCAACATGACAGGATGGGATAATTCACCCTGGAAGGGGCAACATCAGGCCACTATTCCTCACAGAAATGCACATGAATGTTCACCAGTGAAGCAGCAATGCCACATACTGCACTGCTGTGCCACCCAACTGTCGATGTCATTATGAAGCGTATTACAGGCAGGAGGACACGCATGCCGGGGGAAAAGAAAGAAAAACAAATTCCAGAGTAATTAAAATAGGTGCTGACTGCACCAGAACAAGTTATGGCTCACTTCCATGAAGGACCCATGTACAGTCTTTTGCAAAAGTATTCATCCCCCTTGGCATTTGTCCTGTTTTGTCACATTCCAAGCTGCAATTAAAATGGATTTTTGGGGAGTGAACACCATTCGATTTACACAACATGCCTACCATTTTAAAGTTGAAAATTGTTGTTTTATTGTGACAAACAAGAACTGATATGAAAAAAGAGAAATCTGGAGTGCGATTGGTATTCACCCCCAAGTCACTATTTTGTCGAGCCACCTTTTGCTGCAATTACAGCTGCAAGTCTCTCGGGGTCTGATGCTGTTAGCTTAGCACATCTAGCCACTTGAGAATTTTGCCCATTCCTCAAAGCAAAACTGCTCCAACTCCTTCAAGTTGAATGTGTTGCATCGGGGTCCAGCATTCTTCAAGTAATGCCACAGATTCTCAATTGGATTGAGGCCTGGGCTTTGATGAGACCATTCCAAGACATTTAAATGTTTCCCATTAAACCACTCCAGTGTTGCTTCCTCAGTATGTTTAGGGTCATTGTCCTGCTAGAAAGAGAACCTTTGTTCCAGTCTCAAACTCTCTGGCTGACTCAAACAGGGTTTCCTCCAGAACTGAGCTGTATTTAGGGTCATCCATTTTCCTTCTATCTTGACCAGCTTTCCTGTCCTTGCAGATGAAAAACATCCCCACAGCATGATGCTGCCACCACCATGCTTCACCGTAGGAATGTTGTTCTCAGGGTATTGGGTTTCTGCCACACATGGTGTTTCCCATGATGGCCAAAAAGTTCAATTTTAGTCTCATTTGACCAGAGATGTGGCTTCTTCCATGTGTTTGGGGAGTTTGCCACATGCTGTCAGGCAAACTCCAAATGTGTTTTCTGAAGGAATGATTTTTTTCCCTGGCTGCTCTTCCATAGAGCCCCGCTCTGTGGAACATATGGCTTAAAGTGGTCTTCTGGACAGATACCCCCATCTCCGCTGTGGATCTGTGCCGCTCCTTCAGTGTTATCGTTGGTGTCTTTGTTGCATCTCTGATTAATACCCTCCTTGCCCAGTCTGTGAGTTTTGGTGGGTGGCCTTCTCTTATCAGGTTTGTTCTGGTGACATATTCTTTCCATTTTGCTATAATGGATTTAATGGTGCTCCCTGGGATATTCAAAGTTTGGTATATATTTTTATAACCCAACCCTGATCTAAACTTTTCCACAACGTTGTCTCTGACCTGTCTAGAGTGCTCCTTGGTTTTCATGTTGCTTGCAGAGTGCTGCAGAGTCAGGCCCCTTCCAGAACAGTTTGATAAATACAGACATCTTGTGACAGATCATGTGACACTTTGATGGCACCCAGTTGGATCTTAATCAACTAATTATGTGACTAAGAAAGTTAATTAGTTGGACCAGCTCTTAATGAGGAGTTTCATATGAAAGGGGGTGAATACTTATGCACACTCCAGATTTCTGTTTTTTCATCTGAATTACTGCTTGTGGCACAATAAGACAAACATTTTCACCTTTAAAGTGGTAGCTATGTTGTGGAAATCAAATGGAGCAACCCCCCGCTAAAAAAAAAAAACAATTGTAATTGCAGTTTGTCATGCAACAAAATCAGATAAACATCAAGGGGAATGAAGCCTTTGGCAAGACACTGTATGTTGGGGCTGGGATGCCACTGAAGCAGCACAGTCAGAGCAGCAATGCATCTGAGCAATGTCACAAGGTACGTGGGCCAAACAATGGTTAAGTTTGTTTCTGAAAAGCCAGAGTGACAAAAGTTGCAGAATGCCAGTGTCACAAGAGTGGCTGTTATTGAAATCCAAATGAGACCTGTGTGAAAGACCATCCCAACCGTCTGTTTTTTTTTTAAGCTTCATTTCAAGGCTATGATACATGAAATGCCTGGGGAATGTGGGGGACAACAAGACAGAATGCCGGGAAAACATGTCTGGACATAGTGGACTCAAGGGAACCATGAGTTTAGAGGAGTTTAGAGGAGCAACAGCAGCAGCAAGCAAGGCCACCTAAGTGACAAGAGATGTGAAAGAACTGCAGCAGAGAAGTAAATAGGGATACCAAGAAGCAGATTGTCAGGAGTTGAGAAAACTGTTCAAGATCTGTCTGGACTCATTTGGTTGAGCACCACACATACACCAATACAACAGGCCCGAAACACCTCCACCTTCATTATCTCTCCTTGACATGTAACAAGTAGTTGAGTGAATGATTAAGCAGACAAATACAGGAAGGATTATTGACCCAACAAGTGGCACGTGGGCTGCCCCAGCCATGCCACTCAATTAGAAGGATGGGGGCATGTGGTTCTGCACAGATTACTCTGTCCTGCACAGAGTCACCAAGCAAGACTCTTGCCCACTGTCTCACACCAATGATCCCCACAGCTGTGTTGCTGTTTCCAACTGGTTCAGCTCCTTGGACCTACACACTTGGCACTCCAGAGGTGCTCCAGATGGAAAGGAGAGACAGTGAATGGTGTGCTTTCATAGGTCAATGGTACAAATTCTGACCAACTGACCAAGGAATACTGCATGGCATGTTCACCATGCACATGGACCATGCATCAATAACCTGGAAGATGTTGTTCAATGAGTGAGAGGGACAGATAGCATGCAGGATCATCATGCTGCAGAATTATTGATCTGCCACCCACCTTCATTTGAATATTATCCCCTTGTCCTGGCAAACTAGTGTTCAAGGACATTCCCATGATTATGAATGGTTGGAATCTAAGCAAGAACAAGAGAAGAAGAAATGGCACTGAGTGATGGAACTGTTCAAAGCTTCAGTAAAGGGGTTTTAGCAAGGGGAAAATGCAGAGATGGCAAGGCTGCATAAGTGATTAAAGGAGAGGTAGAGATCAGCTTATGCTCCATAAAGGAGGGTTACACTGCATTTGCAGTGTGGTTGCTTGGCTGGATGCAAACCCCATCTATGTCAGTGCTGGGTGGATATGATCTCAGGCAGTATCATTTGCATCAGCACTGCACCCAGACAGCAATGGACTTGTTGAGTGACTTAACAGAACAACCCATCACCATCCAGCTGGCCATTGAAACTAACTGGCATCAGTGCAATTGAGACAAGCATTTTCACATTGTGCTATGGGAGCCTCTCTTGCCAGTGCAGGAGTCCATGTGTTTCATGCTGGCAGTATTGATGTTCAGGCATTATTCAGGTTCCGACATGCACCTGGTGTTTGGAACACCACCAGACACAGATGGCAGATCTGAAATGCTACTGGGTTATGAACAAACCCTCAATGCCAGGATGAGAACTGTCCACTTCCTTGCAAGACAGCAGCAGCAGAGGGCAAGCAGCTACCAACAGCAGGTTTATGAAACTCAGTGAGAAGAGGAGCCTATATACATCTTTTCGGAACTGGGTGTGGAGGTTTTCCCCACACCAACACAAGGGACGCTGCTCCAAACTTTAGAGTGGCAAAGAGGGGGCTCTGTGTGAGCAGGCTCACAATTTTGTTGATCAAGCTGGAGGACTGGAGTGGTATACCATGTTCAGCTCACATTTTATCGGCCCCAAGAAAGCACTTTGGATGTAGTGTAGGACTAGTTTTGTCATCAGTTGTTCCAAAATCTCAATGTACTTTTGTACATTCATGCTGATACACGCAATGCCAGGGGAATGTGGGGGGACAAGAAGACAGAATGCTGGGAAAACATGTCTGGACATGGTGGACTCAAGGTAACATCAAGTTTTAGTCTAGAGTAGCAACAGCAAGCAAGGCTGCCTAAGTGACCAGAGAAGAGGTGAAAGAGCTGCAGCAGAGAAGTAAATAGAGATACCAAGAAGCAGATTGTCAAGAGTTGAGAAAGCTGTTCAAGGCCTGTCTGGACTGACTTAGTCGAGCACCACACATACACCAATACAACAACCCCAAAACTCCTCCACCGTCATTGTCTCTCCTTGACACGTGACAAGCAATTGAGTGAAAGATAAACCAGACAGCTACAGTAAGGATTATTAACCCAACAAGTGGCACATGGGCCATGCCAGTCCAGAAGAAGGATGGGAGCATGTGCTTCTGTACAGATTACTATGTCCTGCACAGAGTCAAAAAGCAAGACTCTCGCCCACTGTCTCACACCAATGATGACTGGGTTGCTTTTTCAACTGGTTCAGCTCCTTGGACCTGCACACTTGGCACTCCAGAGGTGCTCCAGATGGAAAGAAGAGACAGCAAATGGTGTGCTTTCATAGGTCAATGGTATGAATTCTGACCTACTGGCCAAGAAATACTGCATGGTGTGTTCACCATGCACATGGACCATGCATCCATAACCTGGAAGATGTTGTTCAATGAGTGAGAGGGACAGATAGCATGCGGGATCATCATGCCGCAGAATTATTGGTCTGCCATCCACCTTCATTTGAATATTATCCCCTTGTCCTGGCAGCCTGGTGTTCAAGGGCATTCCCATGTCGATGAATGGTTGGAATCTAAGCAAGAACAAGAGAAGAAGAAATGGCACTGAGTGATGGAACTGTTCAAAGCTTCAGTAAAGGGGTTTTAGCAAGGGGAAAATGCAGAGATGGCAAGACTGCATAGGTGATTGAAAGAGAGTTTGAGGCCAGCTTACCCTCCATAAAAGGAGGGTTACACTGCACTTGCAGTGTGGTTGCTTGGCTGGATGCAAACACCTTCTATATCGGTGCTGGGTAGATACGATCTCAGGCAGTATCATTTGCATCAGCACTGCACCCAGACAGCAATGGCCTTGTTGAGTGATTTAACAGAACAATCCATTACCATCCAGCTGGCCATTGATACTAACTGGCATCAGTGCAATTGAGACAAGCATTTTCACTTTGTGCTGTGGGAGTCTCTCTTGCCAGTGCAGGAGTCCATGTGTTTCATGCTGGCAGTACTGATGTTCAGGCATTATTCAGGTTCCCACATGCACCAGGTGTTTGGAACACCACCAGACACAGATGGCAGATCTGAAATGCTATTGGTTTATGAACAAACCCTCAATGCCAGGATGAGAACTGTCCACTTCCTTCCAAGACAGCAGAAGCAGGGGGCAAGCAGCTACAAACAGCAGGCTTATGACACTCAGTGCCAAGAGGAGCCTATATATGTGTTTTGGGTACTGGGAGTGGAGGTTTTCCCCATGCCAACACAAGGGACACTGCTCCAAACTTTAGAGTTGCAAAGAGGGGGCTCTGTGTAGTGATGAGCAGGCTCACAGTGTTGTTGATCAAGCTGGACGACTGGAGTGGTATACCAGGTTCAGCTCACATTTTATCGGCCCCAGGAAAGCACTTTGGATGTAGTCCAGGACTAGTTTTGTCATCGATTGTTCCAAAATCTCAATATAATTTTGTACATTAATGCTGCCATCACATAAGTGTAAGGTACCGGTACCTTAGCCAAGGGCCCTGACACAACCCTCTACCATGACAGACCCTGGCTTTTGGACTTGTTGCTGCTGTCTGGACAATCCTTTTCATCTTTAGTCCCGAGCATATGACAACGATTCCATTCAAAAACAACCGAGGTTCATAATAAACTGAAATTTTCAGATTTTTCAGGTGTACTTTCAAACTGTGAATTTCCAGCATTACCACATCCTAAGGTTGTTCAATAGAATTCAGATCCAGTGACTGGGAAGACCAATGGAGAAATAATTAATTCTCACGTTCATGAAACCAGTTTGAGATGACTTGTGCTTTGTGACATGGGGCACTGACATACCAGCAATTGTCATGGAAAGGTGGGCAAATTATGGCCATGAAGAGATGCACTTGGTCAAAAACAATACTCAAACAGGCTGTGGCAGTCAACTAAAGATTAATTGGTAGTAATGGACCCAAAGTGTAGCAAGAAAACCTTCCTCACACCATCATATCACCTCCACCAGCCTGGACTCTTGACACAAGGTCAGCTGGGTCCATGGATTCATGCTGTTGGCACCAAATTCTGACCTTTACTTCTGTGCACTTCAGAAATTGAGATTCATCAGACCAGGAGACATTTTTCCAGCCTCAAACTGTAATTTTGGTGACCCTGCACCCATTGCAGGCTCAATTTTCTGTTCTTGGCTGACACAAGTGGAACCTATGTGGTGTTCTGTTGTTGTCATCCATCTGCCTGAAGGTTCGACGTGTTGTGTGTTCTGAGATGGTTTGCTACTCATCACAATTGTACAGAGTGGTTATGAGTTAGTGTAGCCTTTCTGTCAGCTTGTACCAGTCTGGATATTCAGTGGCCTCTTCAGGAAACACCTGCATCATGGACAGCAGCATCTCTGTTTCCGGTGCACTCCTTAATATTACACAAATAACCCATGGTTCACTTACAACCTTCATACCACTGTGACCACTTAAAACTTTGACTTTAAACTTTAATTGAAGTTTTTATTTCCTAAAAACATAAGACAAAGTATACTGGAGTAATAATTTTCTTGTTTGCAAAGATTTTTTGAGCATTGGTTTTATATAAGTGATGTAAAAGGAGAGACATATTTTAAGAGTTTATGAACAGTTGCACTTTTCCTGTGAACCACAGCAAAAGACGGCCAGAAGAAATAGCTCCAAACTCCAACATATGCCATATTAAACCTACCAACTTGAATAAATATTTTGAACAAAAGCTCGTGACCCTCGCAAGGGATCTCCTCTCACAGAATAATAGGAGGCTCACTTCCTTACTTTTCTTCACTGTACCTGAGGAGAAAGTGCACATAACACTTGTGACAGCTGATTCACACAAAATAAACTGGAAATAAATCTCCAGTGTTGAACTGTTTGTGGTGTTCCTCATCTAATTAATTCAGAAAAAAAAACCTGAATTATTAAATTCATGACATTTTATACAGTAATATTCAAACACATTCACAACTGGGTGCAAATTAACAGCTCACCAGGGCCTTGAGTTAAAATCTGAGCTTGGGTTACTGTCTGTGTGGAATTTTGAAGCCTCTTCACATGGATTTCTTCCTGAAAACATGAATGGAGGTAAATTTGGGACTCTCCTGCCTTCCTTTCTGTGTCCTTTCTATGAATGTATTTCAAATCTGTTGATGGCATTGGAGAAAATGAAAAAAAAAAAAAGCTTTTGAATGAAGTGCAACAATGTTCAAATTAAGGCTTTTGTGACAGGATGATAAATAAACTGTCAAATATTTTTTCTTGAAGAAAATTATGATTGTTAACCTTCCTCAAGGCAGCCAGATACCCTCTGTATTTTTTCAACATGAACTCACCTGATTGATAATTTTTAAGATGAAAAATATTCATCAACTGTGAACTCCTTAAACTGTACTCTACTTTCTGAAACATTCAAGGCACTTCTTAAACATGAAATTTCAGAGTTCAAACTTGATTCACTGATGTTCATCAGGCTTCGGTTTCAGCCATAGGTTTTTGTCATGGCATAAACCACTGTGCCCCAGCCAGCACAGTGATACACTCTGTGACAAAAACTACTCCCACATGTCACACAGGAACAAATGTCCAACATTCACCACCAAAATTGCTTCAGTTCAAATTTGATTTTAGAAAATAATAAATCCAAAATTAAGTTGACTGAATAATTCAATAATTTACCTGACTCAAAAAAAAAAAACCCTATACATTGTTCTTGAAGAAAAATAAATTTAATTAAAAAAATTTTGCTCAAGATCCCCCTCTGGACATTCTTGGGCCTCAGAAGGATATTTAAACAAGATGCATTTTCTTTTATTGGCTTTTGTTTCCATGAACTATACTGTTGCCATTTCTTGTATCTCTGAAGAATAAGTGATCAATTTGCACACCTGGAAAAACACCGTCCTTCAGCATGATGTGAAAAACAAAAGGGCTTTCCAAAAATGTGGTTGACCGAAACATGAACATATCCAAAGCACAGTTTAATCAATTCATGAAGTTCTCGAGTCCACTCACAGACTCGAGCACATCCATAACATTCATGAGGTCTATCAGTCAAGATTAAGGCCTCATGGCAGTACCGAGACAGCACTTTTAAAGTGCTAAATTACCTACTGCTGGCCTCTGATCACCAGTGTTTCATTTTATTCATTTCAATCAATGAGAAAATGTTGTTGGAGTGAACAAAACAGCCCTCTCCTGGCTCAGGTGTTATTTGACTGATTATTATCAGGTTGTCGATAGAAATGGTGGCTTCTCCATGGAGACGAAAGGAAAGTTTGGTGTACGAAAAGGTTCTGCATTAGGCCTACTGCTTGTTTCCTCTATATACGTTATTTCTGGGTACAGTTACTCAAATATTATATTAGCTTCCACTGTTATGCTGATGACACAAAGCTATATGCTTCAGCCATATGAGTGATGCCATATTAATAAAGTTAAGGAACGTACAACGGACATGACACATTACACATGACTCAGTCTTTAAGTCGCAGTTGAAAACCTCTGTTTATTCAGGCTTTTTGTTCACAGCTTTTCTCTTGGGTAAAGGCACAGATCTGGAGAGTTCATGGGCTTTGAGTTTTGGGAGAGTGGTTTGGCCCCCCCTGGCTTTGTGACAAGGTCCATTGTTAAAAACGCAATACAAATGAATTGAACAGAAACAGAAAATGAATTGAACAGAAACAGAAAATGAATTGAACAGAAATCTTCAGTAATTAAACCACAAACCATTGACAAACTCATCTTATTAATTCTTGCAAATCTGTGTGTAGGGAAAAAAAAAAAACCTCTCCCAGTGCCTCATGTCCCCCTAAATGCAAGGTTCTGCACGAAGCCCCTGTTGTATTCAGATCAGGATCTTATTGCATTTTTTTTCCTCCAAAATTTTACTATTCTTGTCATCATGACGATACAGTGAGGATGCAGGGCACAGTTGCTGTAATTGATAGTACTTTTCAGTTAGTGCAACGTGCAAATGGTTTAAAGGCCACATCAGGAAACACCTGCATCATGGAGAGCAGAATGACGAATTTCCAGCAGTCTGCGTAATATTACGCAAGTAACTCAGATACTTAACTGACCATTTTATCAGCGGGGTTTTGCCATTTATTCTGTGAAAGATTTCTTAAAAAGCGGCCCCCCCAAAACAACGTGAATGTTGTAAGCATAAGTACACAGCAAAAGTAATTTTTAATTTATTTCCTGTATAAACCATTTTTAAAAACTAGTAAATAATTTTAAGAACTCAAAAAGACAGACAGTGTAAAACTATCATTCGGCATTCCAGTAATGCAGTCTGCAGTAGACTGATGTCCCATCCGGGATGAATTTTCCCACCATGAGGCCGATGGCTCCATGGTGTTGCTAGAATAAAAATATAAGATAAGGATTAAATCAATTGTAGGTAATTCATTTTACAGTTTATAATACCCAGTAATTCTTACCACCTGATACAACATGGAAAGAACAACTGTAGATCCACTTTAGATCACAATATGCAGTCTTGGGGAAAGTGATTAATAAAAAATTTCCATCAGTCAGAAAGAATTATATTTTTAAGGCACACTGTTTCAATAATCTAGTAAACTGACTGTTGTTAACATTATTCAAATATTCTGGAATGTTGTTTTCTTTGAAAAATATTAACTATTTGTATTTTAAACATGAAAAGAGACTGAAAACATGATCTGCACAGGCCAATGGGTTTTTGTAATGGCATGAAACACTGTGGCCCCCACTCCATCACAGTGATACACTCCATTACAAAAACCACTCCAAATGTGCTTTTTAATAAATTAATTCATATGGCATTTTTTGAAAATATTTTTCATCGAAATTCTCCAAGTTTAGCTGAATTATTGGCATCCTAAATAATATTTTAATAAAAGGCAAATCAGACCTGAAGCAAACGCCTTTTTTCATCTCTTGTTTATCTTCTTATTTACATTTTTTTCATTCTTTGCTCCAAATGTTGCTCTCAGTCTCTTGAAAAAATACAATATTATTTAAAAATTCAAATTAAAGTCTATCACGCAATAACTATTCTATGTAAGTTTATATCTGTCTGTCTGCACATATATTTATTGATCCTAATACTCTAATGACAGACTCATATTTCAATCGGCCTGTCAACTTTTATATGCATTTCACTTTGATGTAAATTTGCACTTCTGATTGGATCCCAAATGCATTTCCTGTTGAAATACTTGCACTTGTTCAATGCCAAAGTTGAATCTCAACTAATAATCAATATGAAATTGCATCGCTGTAAAATCCATCCAACACGATGTGAAAAATCAAAGAGGTTTTCAGTCCAAAGACAGATTGTCAGAGCAGTACACAAAACTCAGTGCATGTAATTCACTCAACATCACTGGAAATACAACAGGAATCATGTGTTAGATGGAGAACTTTTCGGCCACACACACTTGTGCGATTTTGGTGAATAAAAGGGAACTGCATCGATGAAAAAGCACCTGATAACTGCTGGAAATTATGAACGCGTTGTGGGCTGTTTTGCAATGAGTGCAGGGGTGCTTGTGAAATTGATGGAGTGAATTCTGCTGAGTACGAGTGTATTCACACTCCAAACCTGGTTGCATCTGCCAGAAGATTAAGACTTGAAGGATCAGTGTACGGTCAACGAGACTGCAAGATGCCAACACATTGAAACAGAAATAGTTTCAGGAACAGAGTTTCAGTCCACAGACGAGACTTGTAACATTGTGATTGAAATGTGTTGAAACATTCTTTCATTTAACAAGTTTCAAGCAATACTTGATGAGACACACTGTCAAAGTATATAGATTGAGATCGTTTCAGTTATTTATTCATCTTCACGAACCACTTTTATGATAAAGTTACTTATAAAACTCCTCAAAGCACACGGTTACTCATAGGTGAACACTATTAATCACTTCTCTCAAGACATTTTATGAGTCCACAGAAGTTCAGTCTCAGCAGCAGGTTTTTGTAATGGCATAAAACACTGTGCTGCCACCCCATCACAGTGATACACCCCAGTACAAAAACATCTGTCTGTGTGAATACGTTAACTATGGCTTTCAATTCTAATTCATTCTTCAAATGCCAGAGTTACTGTTTCCAAAGACAAACTGTGGCTAACTGCTCCTTACATTAATAAACTGCTTTAAAACATTATTAAAGCATTTTCCCTTCATATAATATCTTTCAGTCGCAGTTGAAAACCTCTGTTTATTCAGGCTTTTTGTTCAGAGCTTTTCTCTTGGGTGAAGGCACAGATCTGGAGAATTCATGGGCTTTGTGTTTTGGGAGAGTGGTTTGGTCCCCCCTACTTTGTGACAAGGTCCATTGTTAAAAACGCAATACAAATGAATTGAACAGAAAACTGTTATTAACCTATCTTTAGTAATTAAACCACAAACCACTGACAAACTCATATTATTAATTCTTGCAAATCTGTGTGAGGGGAAAAAAAAACTCTCCCAGTGGCCTCATGTCCCCCTCAATGCAAGGTTCTGCACGAAGCCCCTGTTGTATTCAGATAGAGTCTTTTTGCATTTTCTCCTCCAAAAATGTACTATTCTTGTCATCATGACCATAAAGTGAGGGGGCAGGGCAGCAGGACACAGTTGCTGTAACTTGCAGTACTTTTCAGTTAGTGGCATCATGCAAATGGTTTAAAGGCCACATCAGGAAACACCTGCATCATGGAGAGCAGAATGATGCATTTCCAGCAGTCTGCATAATATTACACAAGTAACTCAGATATTTAACTGACCATTTTATCATCAGGGTTTTGCCATTTATTCTGTGAAAGATTTCTTAAAAAGTCCCCCCTGAAAACAACATGAATGTTGAAAGCAAAAGTACACAGCAAGAGTAATTTTTAATTTATTTACTGTATAAACCATTTTTAAAAACTAGTCAATACTTTTAATAACTCGATAAGACAGACAGTGTAAAACAATCATTCGGCATTCCAGTAATGCAGTCTGCAGTGGACTGATGTCCCATCCGGGATAAATTTTCCCACCATGAGGGCGATGGCTTCATGGTGTTGCTTGAATAAAAATATAAGATAAAGATTAAATCAATTGTAGATAATTCATTTTACAGTTTATAATACACAGTAATTCTTACCACCTGATACAACATGAAAAGAATGACTGTAGATCCACTTTAGATCACAATATACAGTCTCGGGGAAAGCGACTCATAAAAATTTTACGTCAGAAAGAAAGAATTATATTATTTAAGACAGACTGTTTCAATAATCTAGTAAATTGATTGTTAGTAACGTTATTCAAATCTTCTGGAATGTTGTTTTCTTTTAAAAATATGTGTATTTTAAACATGAAAAGAGACTGAAAACATGATCTGCACAGGCTGATGGGTTTTTGTAATGGCATGAAACACTGTGGCCCCCCGTATATCACTGTGATACACTCCATTACAAAAACCACTCCCAGATGTTAACTAAGCAGGACAAAGTCAGTGCCAGAATGTGAACTCAAAGAATTAAAATAATAAAGAAATGATTCTCATGTTTGTCCTTTTTTAAATAAATTAATTCATATGGCGTTTTTTGAAAATATTTTTCATTGAAATTCTCGAAGTTTAGCTAAATTATTGGCATCCTAAATAATATTTTAATAACAGGCAAATCAGAGTTGAAGCAAATGTCTTTGTTAATCTCTTGTTTATCTTCTTATTTACATTTTTTCATTCTTTGCTCCAAATGTTGCTCTCAGTCTCTTGAAAAAATACAATATGATTTAAAAATTCAAATTAAAGTCTATCACGCAATATCCATGTCTAATTATATGTGTTTATATCTGTCTGTCTGGATGTATATTTATTGATCCTAATACTCTAATTACAGACTCGTATTACAATCGGCCTGTCAACTTTTATATGCATTTCACTTTGATGCAAGTTTGCACTTCTGATTGGATCCCAAATGCATTACTTGTTTCAGTACTTACTTGTTCAATACCAAAGTTGAATCTCAACTAATAATCAATATGAAGTTGCATCTCTGTAAAATCCATCCAACACGATGTGAAAAATCAAAGAGGTTTTCAGTCCAAAGGCAGATTGTCAGAGCAGTACACAAAACTCAGTGCATGGAATTCACTCAGCATCGCTGGAAATACAACAGGAATCATGTGTTAGATGGAGAACTTTTCGGCCACACACACTTGTGCAATGTCGGTGAATAAAAGGGGACTGCATCGATGAAAAGGCACCTGATAACTGCTGGAAATTATGAAAGCGTTGTGGGCCATTATGCAAGGGGTGTTTGTGAAATTGAGCGAATTCTGCTGAGTACGAGTGTATTCATGCTCCAAACCTGGCTGCCTCTGTCAGAAGGTTAAGACTTGAAGGATCAGTCTATGGTCAACAAGACTGCAGACAAGAAGACCTCAAGATGCCAACACATCGAAACAGATAGTTTCAGGAACACAGGGTTTCAGTCCACAGACAAGACTTCTAAGTAATATTGTGCTTTAAATGTGTTGAAACATTCTTTCATTTAACAAGTTTCAAGCAATCCTTGATGAGACACTGTCAAAGTATATAGATCGAGATTGTTTCATTTATTTATTCATCTTCACAAACCACTTTTATGATAAAGTTACTTATAAAACTCCTCAAAGCACATGCTTACTCATATTATAGGTGAACACTATTAATCACTTCTCTCAAGACATTTTATGAGTCCACAGAAGTTCAGTCTCAGCAGCAGGTTTTTGTAATGGCATAAAACACTGTGCTGCTACTCCATCACAGTGATACACCCCAGTACAAAAACATCTGTCTGTGTGAATGCATTAACTATGGCTTTCAATTCTAATTCATTCTTCTAATGCCAGAGTTATACAAATAAAAATTGTGGCTAACTGCTCCTTACATTAATAAACTGCTTTAAAACATTATTAAAGCATTTTACCTTCATATAATGTGTTGTTTTATTTTTCATTTTCTCGTGATCTCGTATTATTCACAGGAATTATCGGGTTTATTTAAGTTTACAGTAGAACATGTTGAAATAAGCTTTATGGGATCAAATGTTCCTTGCACGTGAAGAGCACAAGATCACTTATGAAATGCGTTTTCCCCGAAAGACTGATGCTCCTGATATCGGTGCAGGATCAGAGATGAAAATGTTTTCTACACACTCCGTCCTGAGCCACATGTACAGTGAGGGGACTTGGGAATTAGCCTCTTTCTTTATCAGGCTTCCAGTTTTTTTTTCTCCTCTCCTGATGTGAAACTGCTTGTGACTGGAGGTTTTTGTGCTTGTGTACATCACCGTGGTAGTTGTTCCCACAACGGTAAACTGCTGGACAAAAACCTCTGTCACAGCTGGACTTCGGGCGGCAGGGAACTCAGGAGAGTCAGGTTTAAATCCGGATGCACTTTTGGAAGACGAGCTTCAGATTATTTTTCATAATTATTATTTTCCGTTTCATGCATTTATTTGGAATGAATTTTGAACATTTTTGGGTCTAAGCTTCGACTGAATGGAGGATTCATTAATGTATTCATTTGGGTTGAAGGATTTATGACAAGATATTTGTAAGTATACAAGAATTTATAAATAAATATGAATTTATTCATTTATATGATTGCCTCATCACGCAGGTTATGTTTTCACTTCCGTTTGTTTGTTTCCAACATAACTCAAAAAGTAGTGAACGTTTTTTCATGAAATGTGGTGTCCATTTATTTATTTATTATTCCCACCATTTTACTTCCCCAATGAAAAGTATTAACCAGTTACAGAGGCAAACTACTTAAGTTTATAATAATTTGTTACAAATCCATCCATCATCTACCGCTTAATCCGGGCCGGGTCGCGGAGGCAGCAGTCTAAGCATGGAAGCCCAAACTTCCCTCTCCCCAGACACCTCGGCCAGCTCTTC
>JAPEKM010000013.1:5431844-5442283 GCA_027575975.1 Cathorops multiradiatus
GCTTCATCCATGTTGATTGGGTCATCAAGTTCTACAGTGACCGGGAGCTGTTCCAGCTCATCCAGTATGCTTGGATCAACTTCGGTGGTTTGGTTTAAAAGCTTGTCAAAATGCTCAATCCATCTGTCCTTGATGTTGTGAGGTGAGAAGAGCAGTAGTCCACTTTTTGATTTAACTGGATTGAGAGTTTTTGGCTTTGGACCATAGATGGCTTTAATGGTGCAGTACCTTGACTTTAAGGTTGCTCTCTTTGGTGTATTTGTCCGCTTCGTCTGCTTTACACTGAAACCAACTGTTTTTGAGACCCCTGATCTCATTTCGTAGTGCAGCTCTATCACCCTCCCGTCTTTTGTCTTTGAGAGCCTGAATCACTTTAGCTTGATTGTCAAACCAGTCCGCGCTTCTGGCTTTCTTTTTACCAAAAATATGGCTCTTTGCACTTTGAAGAACTTCTTTCAAAGCATCCCATGCTACCTCACATTCAGGAATGTTTTCACTAAAGAACCTTCCCAGTTTCTCTTTCTTCTCTGCATTAATTGCAGTATCCAATCTAGGTGGTTGTCTTAACCCTCTTTTCTTATTTTTTACCATTATTGAGCATTTACATTTAAGGAGCTTGTGATCTGTGAAACAGTCAGCTTTGGGATCAACCTTGACTACATTTATGAAGCACCGAGCATCTTTATCAGCCAGTACATGGTCTATCTGATAACAGTGTTTGGATCGCATGTGCTGCCAGGTATTCTTAAGATGGTTTCTGAGTTGAAGCATTGTACCCATAACTGATAGTTTGAAATGGGTTTAGAACTCCAACAGCATCAAGCCATTTACATTAATTTTGCCAACTCCGTGTTTTCTGATGACAGATGGCCAGGATTCACAATATTTTCCAATCCGGGCATTAAAATCTCTCAAGACAATGATATTATCACCCATATCAACCATACATTCCCCAAGCTTCTCATAGAAACACTCCTTCTCAATTGCAGATCTTTGCATTATAGGGGCATAGACACATAAGTGTTAAGTACTTCCCATCTCGGAGTTGAATGTGGATGGTCATTAATCTGTCATTGACAGGAACTTGGATAATGTGAACCAATTTGTTAGAGACTGCGAAGCGAATGCCAGCGGTCTTGTCTACTCCACCACTCCAAAAGATGGTATGGCTTTTCTCCTTGATATTACTGGAGCCAGGGCATCTAACCTCACTGAGTGCACAGATGTCAATTTCTGACTTTTCAAGTTCTTTGCAGATGATGGCTGTTGCACGTTCAGGTCTGATGCCTGTGTCACTGTCATTAGTAGTGCAGACATTCCATGCTGCAATGTTAAAATACTTTCTTCTCCTAAGAGGATTGAATGTCTTATCTGATTCATTGGTTGATATAGCATTCACATTCTCATATGGACTTCGCCTATTTCTCACCACCGCCATAGATTGTGGTGCGTCTGTTTCCTTGGATGCAATAGTATTCTCTAGAGATGCTCTTGACAAACTCATCTTAAAATTGTGGGGCTGTGCCTATGAAAGTTGAAATTAACAGCACAAAAAAGTGTCCCTTGGAAAGTCCTGCCTGAAACACGATGGGACAGCAAAGCTGACACAGTCGTAGGAAGCACATGTTGCAGATGCTAGGACAGCTGCCAGGTTGACAAACTGAACTACCATTTGCCAGAACAGCTGCCGGGTTGACAGACTGAACTGCCATTTGCCAGAGCAGCCGCCAGGTTCACAAACTGAACTGCCATTTGCCAGAGCAGCCGCCAGGTTGACAAACTGAACTGCCATTTGCCAGAGCAGCCGCCAGGTTGACAGACTGAACTGCCGTTGGCCGGAAGAGACGCCAAGTTGACATAACCCTGGCTAGGGAGGCTAAGAGTGTGCCAATGCTTGCTTAAGGCATACACTCAGACTAGTGGAGGGAAGGAGTCGTCTTACTTCTCCATTCTAGATCAGCTCCAAGCCAAGTCTAACCACTGCCCCCTCAATAAATAAATGACCAAATATAATATTTTTGTCTCATTTGTTTACCTGGGTTCTCTTTATCTACTTTTAAGACTTGTGTGAAAATCTGATGATGTTTTAGGTCATAGTTATGCAGAAATATTGAAAATTCTAAAAGGTTCACAAATTTTCAAGCACCACTGTATATTAACAAATCATTCATAACAGGAGAGGTGAATCTGTGCCATGTGAAGTCATTTTCCTCATGAGGCTTGTATATAAATGTTAAATAAAAGCTTAGTCACATATCAGTGACTAATCAGTGAATGTTTAATGTTTTCTGTACTTCTTGGAATTATAAGCTGCATATTGCTAAGGCAATGCATGCTTATATAACATGTCCTAATGTCCTAATCATTTATAAAAAACATCTAAATGTTTTGTTCATAATTAGTTCATTGTCTAATATTCCTGGATGCCGTGGATATAGACATTCAGTAAATGTTAATTTAACATATTAGTAGGTGATTTATGCATAATTTAGTTAATGCTTCCATGGCTTTCATTTAATTTCTACTGTTCTCATCTAGCATGAAACAGCAAGTTAAACTCGTTTCCTCATTATCTTCCCCAAGAAACAGGTGGAGTGTCGTATTTAGACAATTTAATGAAGAAAAGGTAAAATGGGTTTGCTGCACGAAAACACCAGTATTAGATGTGTAGGCTGAACATGAACTTCCATCTGCTGTGTCAGTACATGTGTCTCGTTCACTACTCAAACCAAAATGGCTGCCTTAACATGAACTAGAGGTCACAGGTCAAACAACAAAATATTCAACTTAAGAGTCCTGTTTTTCAAAATACATTTTCCCTTTCCCTTACATTACCCTCCCCGCCTGGCACCTTTAGAGTGCCACATCTCTACCTAAACGACCTCTGACTCCAGGAGTAAGACCACTTCAGAGACAGGTCTCAGGTAAGTCTTGGGGGGCTGGTGGGACACATCTTTCACTTCAACCTTCCTCACTAGTCCATCGGTGCTTGGGATGGCCTTCATGATTCTTCCCTGTGTCCACTCATTTCTTCTGGCTTGTTTGTCTTTCAACAACACTATGTCTCCTTCCTTGAGGTTTGGCTTCTTGCCGTGCCACTTCTGTCTGACCTGAAGCATGCTCAAGTACTCTTGCCTCCACCTGGGCCAGAAAGTATTTGCCAAAGTCTGAACTCTCTTCCACTGATGTTTCAGGACTTCAGCCTCTGCAAAGTTTCCTGGTGGAGCAGGTGGTATGACAATCTTCTGCATAAGCAGTATCACTGAGGTTAGTATCAGAGGTGTCTCAGGATCTGAGGAAACCCGAACGAGTGGCCTAGAGTTGATAAAAGCCATAACCTCTGACAGCAGAGTGCACAACACCTCATGAGTAACCTTTGACTTTCCAGCTTGGAGTAACATTGAATTAAAGATGCATCATGCTGTTCTGATCATACGCTCCAAACTTCTGCCCATGTTAGAGGCATGTGGGGGATTAAAGATCCAAGTACACCTTTGGGTGCGAAGGTAATTCTCTATGCTGTCCTCGTCAGAACCCATTCCCAACTTCAACTGTGTGTTGACCCCAACAAAGTTGGTTCTATGGTCTGACCACAACTGTTTCACAGGTCCTCTAACTGAGAAGAATCTGCGAAGGGAATTTATACAGCTTGAAGCACTCATGGACTCAATCACTTCTATGTGAACAGCCCTTATGGACATGCATGTGAACAATACTGCCCATCTCTTGCTGTTGGAACTGCCTCCTCTTGTTTGGCGTGTGACAACCTACCACAGACCGAAGACATCCAGACCTATGTAAGTAAATGGGGATTCTTGTTGCAATCACTCTTGGGGTAGGTCTGCCATTTGCTGTTGTTCCAATTTGTCATGTAGTTTCCTGCATGTCACACACTTGAAGATAAGACTGTTGATGGTTCTCTTAGCTCCTATTACCCATAGGCCACTTGCACAGACAGCACCTACTATGAAGTGCCTTCCTTGATGTTGGACTCTGTCATGGTGGTGACGGACAACCAATGTGGCAACATGTTGCCTACCAGGAATCAGGATCAGGTGAATCTCATCTACAGGTAAGTCAGAGTGAGTGATGTGGCCTCCTACATGTAACAAACCTTCTTTGTCCATTACAGGGTGGAGTTTCTTCAGAGGACTGGGTGAAAGTAAATCTTGACTCTGCTGAATGCACTTAACTTCTTTTGCATACACCTCATGCTGCACAGCCTTGATGATGACATGTTATGCTGTTGTGAATTATGTGCTTGTCATGCCTTTTCCACAGAAATGCCAACCAACACATTGTGGATTTTGCAATGGCCTTTGGAAACTGTGTGCAATGTGCTTCAGCCATGCTATGGATCTTATCAGTCTGCTCCAGGATGAAAACCTTTCAAAGTGCTCTGTGTCCAACCGTGTTCCTGGAACCTTTATCAGGAAAGCTGTAACCTCAGGTTGAAGCTCCACATCTGAGTCTGGATCAATCAGTTCAAAGTGAGCATCCAATGTTGAATTTTCCAGGTTCAGCAAAAACTTTGGTCCAGTCAGCCAACTGGAACTTTGCAGCTGGTTAGCTGGCAAACACATTGTGGCATGGTCAGCTGGATTGTTTTCAGTGGACACATATCTCCACTGACTTGGGTGACTTGACTGATGGATTCTTTGTACGCAGTTATTCACAAACACAGAATCGCCGAGATGTATTATTTATGTAGCCCAACACCATCTTACTGTCTGTGAAGAATGTTATCCTATCCAGTTCTTGACCAATGACCTCTCTAACTTGATCTGTGATCTCTATTGCCAACACTGCTGCACAGAGCTCTAATCTAGGCATGGTGAGTTCTGCTAGAGGTTCGAGTTTTGCCTTGCCAAAGATGAAGCTAACATCTTTGAGACCCTCTGCAGATTCCACCTTAAGGTAAGCTACTGCTGCAATGGCCTTTACTGAGGCATCTGAGAATATGCACAGTTCTGTGGCCTTAGCCCTTGTTAACAGAAACAAGGCATAGGTACATGGGATGGTCAACTCGTTCAGCACTTGCAGAGAATTCTGCAATCTTTGCTATTTGATTAGTTTCTCATTAGGCAGAGGTGTGTCCCAGTCTGTACTTTGAGAAACTAGCTCTCATAGGAAGAGTCTGCCTTGGACCATCACTGACGCCAGAAAGCCCAATGGATCAAACAGGCTGTTTATCATTGACAAAACACCTCTGTGCATGAAGGGTTTCTGGGATTCAAGAATATTGAAGGTAAATTTATCCTCCATCATGTTCCAGACCACACCTAGACTACACTGAACAGGTAAGTCATCAACTGCAAGATCCAGGGTTTCAATGCCTTTGGCACAGTCCTTTTTAGGGAAAGCATCCATGACTTGTGCCCTATTAGAGGTGATCTTGTGAAGCTTTATGTTGTAATGTTCCAGCAACTTCTGCGCTCTCTTCAAGACATCAATTGCTTTGGCCTCAGTTGGGAAGGATCTGAGGGCATAATCCACATAAAAGTCTGTCTTAATAAACTGACACATGTATTTGCCAAAGTCCTCCTCACCTTCCTGAGCAGATCATCTTAGCCCATACGTTGCTACTGCCATGGATGGACTATTCCCAAATACATGGACTCTCATGCGATAATCCACCACTTCATTTTCAGAGTTGTTGTCCTTGAAACACAGAAAATGTAAGACATCTCTGTGTTTTTCATGAACTAGAAAATAGTTGAGCATCTGCTTGATGTCTGCAATGATGGCAACAGGGTCTCTCCTAAACCTCATAAGCACTCGCAAGAGTCCATTGTTGAGGTTTGGCCCTTGAAGCAAGACTTCATTCAATGACACTCCTTCAAAGCAGCCACTTGAATCAAATACTACCCGAATTTTCCTGGGTTTCCGTGGGTGGTATACCCCAAACATGGGAAAGTACCACACTTCCTTTCCCTCCCCTAATGATGGTGCTGTTTCAGCATAGTTGTTTTCCAGGATCTCGTGCATAAACTCCATGAAATCCTCTTTCATGCAGGGTCTCTTCTGGAACGAATGCTGCAGAGACTTGAAGTGGTCATACACATACTGCCAGTTGTTGGGCAGATGCCTTCTTGGATTCTGAAATGGCACTGGTGCCATCCAGCTGCCACATTCATCTCTGATGAACCCCTTATCCATTATCAGTAGGAAAGACAAGTCATCAACTGAAGGTGCGAGGTGATTGTCTCTCTCAGACCTTTGCAAGACTGCTTTGCCTAGATAGTCGTCTGGCTGCACTGGAGCACATGACCAAGATAGGCAGCTATCCTGATTGCAACACCAACTGAAGTCTTCTTTGACCTTAACAACATTGTCACAGGGTTACATGTAGCTGGGACGTCCATTTTCTATCAAACATGTTTTTAATGTGTTCAATCTCTTTGGCGAGTGAACTCCACTGAAACATACATTGCCAATAATGACCCAACCAAGGTCATGCTTCTGGGCAAATTGAGTGTTCTGTGGCCTGTTGTACTGCTGACGTACTTTGTGGACCTGGAGTATGTCTCGGCCCAAGAGAAGCCAGATGTCTGCAGAATTATCCAGGGCAGGTATCTCTTTAGCCATGGCTTGCATGTGACTATGATGAAATGCTGCCTCTGGAGTGGGAATTTCTTCTCTTGAGTTTGGCACATTATTGCACTCTATCAGAGTTGGTAGAGGAATGCTAAGTTCACCTTTGAGTGGCTCAATGACCATGGGCTCTTCTTTCAGACACGTTAACAGCTCCTGCACATGTTCTTAAGATGTTTGGCACTGATGGTCCTGGTATGTGGAAAAACTCAAATGACTCTGTCTTGGCTAATGATATGTTGCTTTGATCATCTAAGATCATGTACATCCTTTTGTTCTCTGAACGACAGCCTTGAGGGTATACATTTACCAGGCATATCTTAGAGCATGACTTTCCACTGAAGCCCTTGCCACACACCTGTGTACATACAGTTGTCACGGATGTGCTTGACCATTTCTTCAGGTACATTCTCTGGCTCCCCGCCATGATCTTTGGTGGGGCTCTGCATCTTTGCTGACTCCTTTTTTGCTGGTCCAGGATGGAGAGTGGCTACATGTTTCTCACTGTCGCACTCTGCACATTTTATTTGAGCTTCACAATTCTTAGCAGGTGGAAGACTTAAGCACAACAGCAGAAACATATGCCTTTCTCTTTAAGCAGCTTCTTCCTGTCTTCAAATAGCATTGCCCTGAAACTCTTACATTTCTTAAGCAGATGAGGGTTTTTATTGATTGGACATGTGTTTGGATCCTCACTTTGCTTCTTCACATTATCACTGGATTCTGAACACAGACTGGTTTTATGCACAGTAACTTGGTTTCTTAAATTTTCATTATTTTTCCTTTTTTGAGGTAGATGCTATATAACAGAATGCTTTGAAACTTGGATCATTCCTTGCTTTAGCCTCTCTTCTCATAAACTGAGAGAAGACTGAGAATGGTGGGAAAGGCACCTTGTTGTCTTCCTTGTATTTGGACCGAAATGTTATCCATTTTTATTGTAGATGGAATGGTAACTTCTCTGTGATGGGACCAACTCCTCATGCTGTATCCAGATAAGTTAATCCACTTAGATAATCATCTTCCTTTGCAGCTTCTAGCTCAAACAGCAAGTCACTGAGTTATCTGTGCTTTTGATTGTCTCTGTTGGTGATCTTTAGAAAACTATCCAATTTAGCAAACAGAGCCTTCTCTATTGCTTCAGGAGCACCATAGCATTCATACAGCCTTGTGCAAATCAAATTAAGACCCACTGATGGATGTCTGATATTAGCTGATTTTATCCTGCGAGCTCACCATCTTGATTCTGGACCTAACCACTTTATGAGCAGGTCAATCTGTTCATGGGCTGAGAGATCTAAGTTGTTCACAACACTTGTAAATGTTGACCTCCAGCTGAGGTAGTTTTCAGGGTGGACATCAAATTTGATTAAACCACCTGATAATAATTGACTTCTTATCAGAAACTTGGCCATATCGGATGTACTGCTACTTACATCATGGCTGGGTGAAGAGTTTGGTGAGTAATGACTTGTCACCTGTTCTCTTTGACTGGTCAACCTATCAACTGGCCGAAGACCTTGAATGCTGGGCTCTGAGACCTCTTGCTGGCCGCCTAGCCCATGCGACCAAGAGTGGCCACAGTGCACATGATGCAGGCTGAAGTGTTGCTGGATCCCCTGGTCTAGACAATTCCTCTGCTGTGGTGGACCAGGAGAGCCATACACCTCATCCAGGGTAAGTCGATTGGATGGCTGTCGAGACAGTTGGCTCAAGTCTAATTCAACCTCCTCTGGGTGGCTATTCGCCATCTGCGTATGCTTTACTACATATTCACTGACTTTCTCATGAGCACTTCCAACCTTTGGCAGCACTTTAAACTCTTCCAAGCTTCCATCATAACCATATTCAATGGCAGCAGCTTCCATAATAACTGCTTTGGCAACAGCTGCTTCTGCTTCTCTCAACTGGTTGAGTGCTTCTAATTCTGCTTCCAGTCGGGCCTTCTCCAACTTAATCTCCATTTCCTTTCTGCTAAATGACACACTAGCCTTCATTGCAAACTTTATATATCCCATGGGTGCGGTGTCTCTTTGTCGGCAGCATAGCGGCGGAAAACTTGTTTATTCAAGGGAGAAGCTGCTCGCACTCCAAACAATGGGACGAGCCGGCATCATTCACCCCATACCTGAGGAGCTGAGGAGGAGGCGCCGAGGCCGCAGAGCCGGGGCTAAGGTGAAGGCTAGGCTAGCGGCTAAGCGGTGGAAGTACAAGCCCTCAGTTCCTTCGATAATCATGGGGAATGTTAACTGTCTGACCAACAAGACAGACGAGCTGGCCGCACTTGTGAGGACCGACAGGACATTCAGGGAGAGTAGTCTACTGTGCCTCTCTGAAACTTGGCTCACCCAAAACACACCGGACGCTAACGTGGATGTACCTGGATTCACGACGGTGAGAGCGGACAGGGACTGCAGACGCAGCGGCAAATGCAAAGGTGGGGGACTTGCACTGTTTATTAACATCAGATGGTGTAATCCAGGGCATGTTACGGTGAAGGAGACTGTGTGTAACAGAGAGATTGAGTTGCTAGCAGTAGGACTTAGACCGTATTACATGCCTAGAGAGTTTTCTCACGCCATTGTTGTCTGTGTTTACATCCCTCCGCGGGCACACGCCGAGACTGCGTGTGACATCATCCACACCACCGTATCGAGGCTGCAAACACAACACCCAGACGCATTCATCGTCATCTCTGGGGATTTCAACCACGTCACACTGGATTCAACGCTACCAGACTTTCACCAGTTTGTAGGCTGCCCCACCAGGAAGAACAGGACACTAGACCTCCTGTATGCCAACGTGAAGGAAGCCTACACAGCCACTCCTCTGCCCCCACTGGGAAAGTCTGACCATAACCTGGTCCTGCTCACACCACACTACAAACCAAAGATCCAGAGACAGTCCACAACCACACGCTCCTTCAGGAAATGGTCTCCTGAGGCAGTGGAGGCTTTGAGGGACTGCTTTGAATCTACTGACTGGAATGTCCTGCAGGACACACATGGTGAGGACATCGAGGGGGTCACCCACTGCACTACGGACTACCTGAACTTCTGTATGGATGTTGTGGTTCCCATTAGGACTGTACGCTGCTATCCTAACAACAAGCCCTGGATCACCAGCGATGTCAAGGCCATCCTTAACAGGAAGAAGAGGGCGTTCAAGGATGGTGACAGGGACAAGCTGAGGCGCGTACAGGGGGAACTCAAGGTCCAGTTGAGAGAGGCAAAGGAAGAATACAGAAAGAAGGTGGAACAGAAGCTGCAGAGGAACAACTTGAGGGAGGTCTGGGATGGCATGAAAACCATCACAGGCTGCAAGAAGAAGGGCAGCAGCACAGAGGAGGGGGATGCTGGGAGAGCAAACCAGCTAAACCTGTTTTTTAACAGGTTTGATACTCCAGCTCCCACAGCCACTAACTGCCCACTTCACACCCCTCACACCCCCGCCACATCCATCATCACCTCACCCGCCACACCCACGGACAGTTCAACCTCCTTTCACACCCCCACCACAGACAGCTCAACCCCCCTCCCCACCACCTCGGACAGTTCAACCCTCCTCCCCACCACCACAGACAGTTCAACCCCCCTCCCCAACACCTCGGACAGTTCAACCCTCCCCCCCTTCACCATCACCAAGGAGCAGGTGAGCAGAGAGCTGAGGAGGCTGCGCCCAAGGAAAGCGGCTGGCCCGGACAAAGTGTGTCCAAGGATGCTTAAGGCCTGTTCTGCTGAACTCGGGGAGCCACTTCAGCATGTCTTCAACCTGAGCCTGCAGCTGGGGAGGGTCCCCGTGCTCTGGAAGACTTCATGTCTTGTCCCGGTTCCAAAGACGAAACA
>JAPEKM010000013.1:5532901-5543653 GCA_027575975.1 Cathorops multiradiatus
CCGTCAGCATCACACAACAGTTTAGCTTTCTCTCTAGCAAACACTGACAACTCACTGTGTGCGTCTCTGATCCTGGGTCACTGCTGCTGGATGACACACTGCTTCACCTGCTGCAGTAGGGGATCCTCCTCTTGTGCCACCCTCAAGTCATCGGGAGAGATCTGCTGGACTGTGTCATTCTGCGCTTCACTGCTCACCACCGCGATGGCTGTTGTGATGGCCAGTGGACAAAGGAACAGCTCTCTCTCCTCCTGCTGGACGGACAGACCTTTGGAGAAACTGGACAAGATTTCAAGCTGTATCTGCTGGAAACAGGTAAGCATGTACTTCTCTATGTCAAGGGGCATTCTGGATAGCCCGTCTGCATCAGAGTTGGACTTCCCTGGCCTATACTTAATTGTAAATCTGAAGTCAGCTAGTTTGGCCACCCATCTCAGCAGTTTTGCATTCAGTTTAGCAGTGGTAAGCACATATGTTAAAGGATTATTATCTGTATATACTATGAAGTCTGGAGCATAATACAAATAATCTCTAAATTGCTCACAGATGGCCCATTTCATTGCTAAAAACTCTAGCTTACCAGAGTGCAGATGGTAATTCTTCTCTGGGGTGGAGAGAGTGCGGGAGCCATAAGCAATGACCCTCAGCTTCCCATCCTGTCTTTGATAGAGCACTGCCCCGAGTCCTTCTTGTGAGGCATCACTATGTAGGACAAAGGGCTCTTCAAAGTTGGGGTAGCCCAGTATAGGGGGGCTAGACAGGTGATCAATCAGCTGACTAAGTACTGCACTATATTCATCTGTCCACTTGATTCGCTTATGTGAGGGCACCTGATTTCACTTTTTCTTTCTTGCCACTACTTTTTGCTTCTTGTGATCAGCCTTGGTGTCCTGGCTTGACACGTCAGAGCACAACAAGGCATAAAGATGCTTGGCAATGCGAAATAAATTTGGGACATATGCTCTGTAGTATGAGATGAAGCCAAGTAGTTTCCTCAACTCACCCATGGTAGCTGGTTTTCGTTCCTTCATATCTTGCACTGGGGCTACCTCTGCCGGATCCATGGTGTAGCCTTCTTTCGTCACAATCTTTCCTAGGAATCTGACCTTGTTCTTGAAGAGCTCACACTTCTTGGCAGTCAGTTTCACCCCATGTTGCTGATAACATTGAAGCACTTTCCTCACATCGTTCAGGTGATTTTCAAATGTTTGACTATGTACAAGATTGTCATCTAAATAGGGCTCACATATTTCATCTCGAAGGCTGACCAGGCATTCCTCCATGCTGCGTTGGAATTCAGAGGGGGCAGCAAACAAGCCGAATGGGATTCTTACCCACTCGTAGAGTCCCCAGGGTGTTATAAAGGCAGTGAGGGGCCTACTCTGGCCTCTGCCTAACACTGAAAACCAGGCACTACCATGTAGGCTGTTGAGCATGTCTCGAATGCGCGGGATAGGATGGCGATCAGGCAGTGACTTTTGGTTGAGCTCCCTATAATCACAGCATAGACGGAGAGTACCATCTTTCTTCCGCACACAGACAATGGGTGATGAGTAGTGTGATCTTGATTTCTTAATCCAGCCCCTGTTTAGTAGATCTTCTAAGTACTGCTTGAAATCTCTGTGTAGTGGTTTAGGAACAGACACATAAGTACGCCTTACTGGTGTTGGGTCAGTGAGTCTGATTTTGAGTTGCAGAGAAGGGATGCAACCCACATCATCTTCATCTCTTGCGAATGCTTGACACTCTTCCCTCAACATCTGTTTCACTTTTCGCTGCTGAACAAAGGGGAGGTGAGTCAGATCAATTGGTGGATCATACCTGTCTTTGTCATCCAGCTCCTTTTCAGCAGGTTGAAGTTCCTCACTGCAGACTTTTGGGGGTGCCACAGGAGAGGCTAGTGGGGCAACAACAGCCTTGACTAACTGGACTTGCCCCAGTACTGTGCGCGGGCTCAGAGTGATGTCATGGCATGTGTCATTGGCAATAGGCAGGGCTAGGCAAGAGTATGTCCCTTTACTCAGTGTTATCATGTTCTCAGTCATACTAAGACCATCTGGCCAGGGGGCATGTTCGTCAGGCACAAAAAGTGCTTCTTGTCTGGCTATCAGAGGCTCTGTCCTCACTGAGCACTTCACACTTTTCACTTGGCCAGCTGGTATCACCTCCTTCTGCCTTCCCATTCTCACCACACAATCACTGCACTCAGGGTCACTGGCTTTTATCATTTTCACAAACCATTCAGTCATTTTACAGTCAAAAGAGAAAGCTGTGCTAACAACTTGTGTTATTACCTCCTGTGGGTGGTCCACCCCACTCTTCAACAGCTGCTCGATGACGTTGTAGCCAATGATCAGCTCCTCGGCTGCACCCTTCTCACTGGTCACCAGCATAGGCACTTGAAGCATGAACTGTGGGGCTTGGGCTAGCTCAAGCTGGAACTTCACTTCCACCCACCCCCGAAATGGGATGTCTGTCTGGTTGACTGCTTTTCCCACCAGAGTGCCGGGGCCAAGCAGCTCTTCAGTGTTGCGGACTCTCACCTTTGGGATGTACTTCTTCCTCCAGGCTTCACTGATGAGGCAAACTTGCGATCCTGTGTCCCATAAGGCTTGAGTCTTGACGCCATTGAGGTAGCAGTTCACCATGCACTTCTTCCCAATGAGACATAGCAGCTGAGATTGATGTTGCGGAGAGATGTGGCTGACATACACCGACCCCGCAAGATGCTCACCTGGTCCTTCTGCTGCTAGCAGTCTCTCTTCTAACTGTTGAATGCTGTCTCTTAGGATATCCTGCATGTCATGTGACTGATTGAGCTGTTCTTGAATAGCAGGGGATACACCTCCTATGCTTTGGCCAGAAATGTTCACAGTGTCACTGTTACCTTTGTAGCTCCGCTGACCCCTACAGCCTCGAGAGAGATGTCCAGCCAGGCCGCATTTGAAGCAGTGGTCACATTGCTCCTCATTGCCTCTCTCCTGACATCCTTTGCATGCCCGTCTGGTTCTGGGTTGGAACTGATTAGGTGGCCGTGGTGACTGGTGAACATTCTTCCTCAGCTCTGCTACCTCCTCTCTCAGTTGCTTGACAGCATCCATCAGTTCCGTTTCCATTTTACTTTTTGCAGCTGTGACTTTCTGACTTTTGGCATTGGCCTTAGCTGAGGCGCTCTGTCCAAGTAGCTCAACTGTGTCTGCTTGCAACTGATCCAGAGCTGTCCCTTCTTGTAGCTCGTTTACTCTAGCGGATTTGACTGGGAGACTCCTCTTCATTTTCTGCTCTCTTTCCAAGTCAACAGCAGCCGCATCATTCATTTTCTCTATCAGAGTCTCATCAGTCATATTCTGGTCATCCATGTAGCATTTCAGTTGCAGCTTGTTATTATCACTCGATAGCCCTGTGCTAAGTGACCTGAGGAATTTCTTCTGAATTAGGTCGGGGCTATACTGTACATCAGAGCTAGAATCAGAAGCAGCTGCCGTCAGTCTTTCTTTGAGCTCACTTGCACAAAATAGAAAGTTCTGAGGTGATTCTTTTGCATCTTGAGTAATATTAGCAAGTCTGTGGAACATATCTGTCATGCTGTTTTCTTTGAAGTGAGCTTTCAGAATTGTCTTTAAATGTGTGAGTGTCAAATTACTTTTGCTTTCCAGCATATCTCTTAAACTCAGTTCTGGAGAAGCATCTTTCACTACAGCTTCAACAATTTCTGCATCAGTATGGCCTTTACATTTTCCTGTATCAATTTGATGCATGAGACTGATGTATGATAGCTTATCCTTCTGTCCCAGCTCACCTATTTGGCCACTAATTAAGAACTCATGTCTAATGACAACTTCGGAAGCTCGGGGAAATGGAGATGGAGGGTCGGTGGGCAAGCTAATTGGCTTATTTACTTTCTCTCTTAGCGTATTAATTTCTTCCTCGATCATTTTAGTTGACTCTTAGAAGCTTGTCTGTATTTCAGCATATTGTTTCTGCAAACGCTGTAGCTCACCCTCGCTCGAGCCATTTTCCCCATCCACTTTCAGTTCGCTTTGTCTCAATCGCTTAGCTGTAGTTATTAACTCTCGCACAAACCATTCTGCCGCATTATCATCTTCATTTTCTATTGCTTTTTCCACAGATTCATTTATTGCACAGATCAACGCGTGCCTCTTTGCCATGTCTGACAAAACTTTAGCTTGGCTACACACCTGTTTCAGCTGCTCCAAAGTTAGCGGGCACAGTAGCTCAGTTAGCTGGTCTTGTAGCTGCTCCAGATTCATCTTGTGTGTTCAAACTTTGTTTCTTCAGACATTTTTCTTCATCACGTTGATTGGCCCCAAGTTGGGCACCAAATTTTGTTGCACACTTAAATTAAAAATGTCCTCACGAGTGTGCTGATTTTCGAGGGTTCATTTTTTATTACATTCCTCAGAACAGTACATCTCCTGCACACTGCAACTGCTGCCTTCAGTTCGATTCAGTTGCTTAAGTTTCGTTTTTGTCACATGCTTCTCTGGTACAGGCTACTCAGATTCAAATCTGGTCTTCCACTGCCATCTACTGGTCACAAAGTGCAACAGCACAATTAAGCTAAAAGAACACACAACTCATAACAGGGCAACAAAAAGACAGAAGATGAGAGTAAGGGAACAACCAAAAAGACAAAAATTGGGGGGTACACTACACATGCTTATATAGGGTGTTGGAATAAAGAACATATGTAATCCCATCAATACTTGGGAGAGGGAGGGTGCTGTGGTGCTTGGGAGTTGTAGTCTGTTTCAGCCATGCTTGACAACTGCCACAAACTTGTGCAGTCACTGACAGAACACCCCCTGCTGAGGCACTCACTTCAGTTGCACTATCCTTCCTGGGTGCCCATGCTTTCTCAGTGCTGGTTTTTCAGGGTGCTGACTGTGATTCTTGGGTTAATAAGGGGTTAAGAATGTCCCTGGCTGGTATCTGACTATGATCCTCTGGACCGTAACCAGCCCGATCCACTGGGTATTCCAGATTTCCTTGTGTGCATCAGGATTTGAGGATCTTATGTACTTGGTACACCACACCACCTTCTTTCTCTCCACTGGGGCTGAGGTTTCACTGGTAGCTGTGTTTTCAGCTAGTGGTCCCAGGATGGCAGGTTTGAGGCAGGATACATGAAATGTAGGACAATGTGTTGGCAGCAGCAGTGTGGTGGCAGCAGCAATGTGGTGGCAGCTCCAGTTTGTAGGACACTTTGTTGACCTGGTGAAGGACTTTGAAGGGACCAATGTATTTGGCACTGAACTTCTTGCAAGTGTTGGGGTTATGTAGGTCTCTGATGTACACCCATACTCTGTCCCTTGGGGTGTATATGAGGGTGTCTCCACTGTGTCTATCCACAAATTTCTTGTATTTGCTGGCCACTAGCTTAAGATGTTGGTGAACTCTCTCCCATGCCTGTTTGCTCCTCTTGGCACAGGCATCAACTACAAGGACATGTGTGGGTGAGTCATCCTAAGGAATCAATGGAGGTTGGCATCCAAGAATGCATTGAAATGACTTGAGCTGAGTAGCTGAGTGTCAGAGGGAGTTCAGAATGTACTCTGCTCATGGAAGAAACTGTGACCAGTCCTCGATGTTGTCAAGGCAGAATACCCTCAGGAAGAAACCTATTTCTTGGTTGGCATGTTCCACTTACCATTAGACTGAGGGTGGTGTCCTGAGGTCAGACTCACCGAAAGTCCAAGCTTATTCATGAAACTGGCTCATAATATGGATGAGAACTGGGGTTCCCAATCAGTCACAATGGCCTCAGGGATCTCAAAGCACCTGAACACTTGGTCAAAGATGAGCTCTGTCATTTCAAGGGCCGTGGGTAGATCAGACAGGGGAATGAGTCTGAGCTCCTTGGAGAACCAGTCTACCACCACCATGATGACTGTATTACCTTATGACCTGGTTAAGTCTGTGATAAAGTCAATAGCCAAGTAGGACCATGGTCTCTGGGGTATGGGCAGTGGCATGAGTTCACCTGTGGGCAGAGCTCTAGGGACTTTAGCTTGTGTACAAACTGAGCAGGATGATATGAACTGGCTGATACCTGTTCTCATGTTCTCCCACCAATACTTGGTTCTGATGGGTTGGTATGTGTGCCTACTATTTGGGTGTCCTGTCGCAGGAGATAAGTGAGCTCAGGTGATCAGGCAACCCTGGTACTGAGGTGGGACTAACATGAGTCCTGGGGGACAGTTCCTAGACAGGTGGTGGGGTTGATTATGGGCCAGTTCCTTATCAATTTCCCTGGACAGAGCATTCACAAAGCACTTGGGTGACATGATTGGTGTGGACTCAGTGCTAGTCATGGTGGAGGCATATAAGCATGATAGAGCATCAGCTTTAGGATTTCAGGAACCTGGATGGTATGCAATGGTGAAGTTAAACCTGGTGAAAAACAGTGCCCATCGTATTTGTTATGGATTCAGATGTTTAGCAAATTTGAAATACTTCAGGCTCTTATGGACCTTGTGCACCAATGTCACAGGTCAAGTTTGCCTATCTGCCATATTGAGTATCAAGCCGCAGCTCACTTCACATGGGTAAATTTGGAGACTGATTAAAATTTTCAGCGAGAATGGATTGTTGTGTGGCAGTAGGGTGCTCTAACAGAAAAAGCATGAAGGGTTTATCGTTTTACCAGTTCCCCGCTGATTGAGAGTGGAGGAAGAAGTGCGCGAAACGGAGGAACTGAGGCGCGAAGCAGAGGAACCGCAAAGTGGAGGAACTGAGGTGTGAGGCGCGAAGCGGAAGAACCAAGGCATGAGGCAGCATGAGGTGTGAAGCAGAGGAACTGCGAAGCAGAGGAACCAGAACCACGAAGCGGAGGAACCGAGGTGCGAAGCAGAGAAATCTCAAAGCAGAGGAGGCGTGAGGCGCGAAGCGGAGGAACCGTAAAGCAGAGGAACTGAGGCGCAAAGCGGAGGAAATGCGAGGCACGAGCCAGAGCCGCGCGAGCTGAGAGGCTGCAACAAATGGTGAGTCTACTCCAATTTAGTCAATACAAGTATACAAAACGCTTTTCACGCATATGAACTAGCATGTTCCGTACCCATCCTGAGGAGAAATATCTGTAGGCTTTTAGTGACTGACCACTGCAACCCCCTGGCGTGTTGATTAAATAGTGACATACGTCGGGCAGCTCATTATTGAACAATCAAGTGCAGATTTGGTTTCACTCTTACGAATGATATATGGGTCGACCCCTAAGACAGCAGTCTTACCTCTATCGTGATATTTTTGCTGTGACATCCAGGGATTCAGCACAAATTTAGAAGACGACAGGATGTATCCAGATCAAATTTGCAAAAGCGTGATCCCCAGCATGCCGGTGTAACCTGGAAACACCTGGCCGTGACGTCGCACGTGTTAGGCGCACAAGGTCCATACCAGTTTGGCAGGAAATGTTGAATAACAATAGAAGTGTTTCAGAATTTGGTGTAGGGTGCTCTCTTGTGGTCTGGAAGGAGGCATTTCAAGATGAGATCAGCACTCACAAACCTGGAAAAAACATTCCAGACATCCAGTGTGTATATTGCTTCTTATTCAGAATGAAAATCACTCAAGATGCAGATCCCTTTTGTTTTCAAGGATAAAAATCTTCAAAGCACTGATAATACTGTTGAGAAATGAAGGAGACAGTCAAACAGTGTGAGGTTATGATATGTCTGAACCAAAGCAGGTCGAATTGACAAAGTACGATCAAGGAATATCAACCTCTGCCACCTTAGAGATTCTGCCTCATGTATCGATCCAGGAGCAAACAATCACTGACACAAACACAGCTGTTCAGAGATGTTTCTCAGTTTATTGGAGGACAAACATGAGTTTATATTCACATTCAAGAGTGTGTTCTATCAAAATGACTGGATAATGATTTAAGAAGGTGAGTTGTCTGTGTGTGACAGAGTACTGTATGACGATGCATTACATCACTGGTTTTGAATCCGATACTTTCTGAAAGAAGAGAGAGACATGATCTACCATTACATCACTCATCAGGATCACAATCTTATGAAAAGAAGAAAGACATTACTGGTCAAAAGATCCTTTATTAAGCAGTGATCAGAATGTGCAAGTGAAGATAAATGTCAAGGATTTAACTAACCAAAACCATCTATCCATACAGTATCCGTAACTGCTTATCCTGTGCGGGGTCACAGGTAAGCTGGAGCCTATCCCAGCTGACTATGGCTCAAAGGTGGGGTACACCCTGGACAAGTCACCAGATCATCACAGGGCTGATACATAGAGACAAACAACCATTCACACCTAGGGTCAATTTAGAACCACCAATTAACCTAACCTGCATGTCTTTGGGGTAAACAGGAGCACACCCATGCAGACAGAGAAAGAACATGTAAACTCCACACAGAAAGGCTCCTGTTGGCCAGTGGGCTCAAACCCAGGACCTTCTTGCTGTGAGGCAACAGTGCTAACCACTACACCACTGTGCTGCCCTTAACCAAAACCAGTAGCAATCAAAACAGCCTATTCCAGTTTCAAGCATGCTCAACATATATTTCTATCAATTCCCTCTTTGACCCAGAAAAAAATCTGATGCATGCTTGCTCACGATGGACTTTCTTCATCCATGGAGAAACAAAGACCCCAGACACACCATCTAATTCCATGCCCAATTAACTAATTTAACCCTGATGAGCAAGCCTGCGGTGATCATGGCAAGGAAGAACTCCCCCTGACGACATGAGGAAGAATCTTTGAGAGGAACCAGACTCAAAAGGAAACCCATCCTCATTTGCGTAACAACAGAGAGCATGGTTATAAATAACTTGACTCAATAACAGTGTCCTATACAGTCACAAAGTACAATTTTGCAACCAGGAAATTCACTATAGTTTGAACACAAAGACTTTTTTGTTGAAGTATACTTGGTGATAAGTGGCATTCACAAGTCATGTCAGCATATGGGCCATAAGTGAGTGTTATGAGAAAGCTGATTCAAAGATTCATGTTTATGTGAAAAGGTGGGGTGAGAAGAGGTCCCCTAAGGACTTCTTGATTGCTAAATCAGTCCTGTCAAAGGTGAGATGTCAACAGGAAGGAATGACACTTTTTTAGACAACTTGCATGTATCCACTGTGGCTGGGAGTCAGTGAGGACAGCTGTTCTTGTCAGCCCTTCTCGTTCAGGCTGTGCACTAATCCTCAGTCATCTGCAAGAAATGTGTGAGTGGGCTTTTCTGTGGGTAGAGGGAGACACATGGTGACATCACCAAGTATACTGTTCACGTTCTCAATCAAAGCCTCAGTAATCGCCAACAATCATGTCCAGATCACCGATCAATGAAACACCAGAGTTACTTTTGGTCCAAGGAGTTGGGAATGGTCGGCTGATGATTACCTCAAAAGGAGACAATCTGGATCTCAAATTGGGAGTTATTCAGAAACATATGGGCAAGGTTTGCCCTCTTTGACTGCCTGCTGAGCAACTTGTTCTGCTAAATGGTTCCCACGAGCATCAATCGAACCATTGGAGTCATGGCCATTGATTTCGATGATGGACTATTGTTTTGGGCAGGGAACATGCTTTTAAAAGATCTGCGACAAGAGAAGTGTGTGATATACGCTTACCATCAGTGGCCTTAAAGGCATGTGAGTTCCAAATTTTCTACCCCAAAGATGTAACAGGAACCTGGATAAATAGAGAATATCCATAAAGAAAAACTAAACCATTCAGTTTTGAACAAGAGCTGTCAATAATCAAATGCATACCATGCTCACTGACAATGTGGAAGTAATTCAATCGATACAGTCATGTTCCAACCATGCTGGATCTGGGTTGCACACCTCAAGTTTGGACTTTTCTGACAATTATTTCATCTTCTTTTTTTTTCAAAATGAATAATTCAAAGCGACCAAGGCAAGGGCAGCATGCATGCTTTTATTCTCCAGGGACACGAAAGTCAGCCACGCAAGCACTGCTGTTAGCTACGGGAGGAAGTGGAAACCTCTTGAAGCGGTGAGGGAAGCAGAAGCCTACTGGAGGCATCAAGAAATCGTGGGCACTGTGTGTCAGGGACGTCTAGGGCTTGGCAACTACAGCGTCAAGAACTGGGGGAAAAGCGGCACACAAGACCGAAGGGACTTGGTGGTGCAAAGGGTCCGGGAGACAGCCGAAGAAGACCGTCGAATTAAAGCGACGGGGCTGGGCTCCCAGGCGCGATGGATGCAGTGGGAGGAGGCGCTCGAGAGACCCCTGTCTTGGAAAGAGCTCTGGGTTACTGACCAAGGGAAGCTGAACTTCCTGCTGTGTGCTGTGGCTGATCTCCTACCCACACCAAGCAATTTGAAGATCTGGGGCAAGGAGCAAGAGGCATCCTGCAGTCAGTGCGGCGCCAGCCTCTGCACACTGAACCACATTTTGACCAGCTGCCCAAAAGCTCTCGCGGATGGGCGCTACAGGTGGAGACATGACAAAGTCCTCACCGAGGTCGCCAAGTGGGTCGAATTGCAGAGAAGCAATGTCAACAAACAGCCGCCAGCACCACCAAGGTTCTCAAGCTTCCATCTAGAGGGCAGCAAGGTTCCGAAGGATAAAAGATCCAACAGCCTGCCATCTATGCTGCACCGTGCAACAGACTGGGAGCTGCACGTGGATCTGAAGAAGAAGTTGGTCTTTCCTCAGGAGGTCGTGGCAACTACCCTCCGACCGGATATGATCCTTCTTTCTAAGAGCACGAAGACCATCATTCTAGCCGAACTC
>JAPEKM010000013.1:6939237-6950468 GCA_027575975.1 Cathorops multiradiatus
TAAAGTCTCTGTGAAAACAGTGTCCTTATATGCACATGCTGATTGCACTCAAATCAGCATCAGGTGTTTTCCATAATGGTTGGATCCCAAGCGTGTGCACAATGCGCTCTGAAAGAGTAAGATTAATAAATCATTAATTTTTATATATTCCCTTGAACAGGCAATGTTTTCTCACCAGACTGGTCATTTACAGAGCTTCTGGCACAGAAGAATATCATATATCTGTCAAATAATCAAGAATATGAAGGATTTGTGGCTAAAAACGAAAGGTTACTGTAGTAAACAGGATTGCAGTACATCATATGTCCACTAGGTGGAAACCTACCTCCTTTAGTAACTCAGAGTATTCATATACCAGTGTTCTATGACAATTGGTTCAGTTGTTCGGTACGTGAAGTTACGTATGCCATGTTTCAGTAAAGTCAACAGAAAGCTAAGTCCTGTGTTCGCGTCAGTTCTTATATCAACAAAGATACTACATTTTGGCGACGAGGAAAATGGTGAACTCGTAATATGCTGTTGGGAATGACAACAGTTTGAGAGTTTTTGAACGGTTTTAAGCGAATGTAGGAACGTGAGGGACCAGAAGCGGCTCGAGTGGCTACAGCAGCTAGCACTGGGGCTAACAATGCGGGAGCTGCTGGCTCTTCAGTTAACGGCACGGGAATGGCTACAGGAATGGTAGGAAACCTGACTGCTTTCGACAGTCAAAGTTGGGAAGAATACTGCGAGGTGTTGGAACACTTTTATGAGGCAAATGGGATCGCTGACGCAGGGAGAAAGCGAGTGATACTATTAAGCTCAGTGGGTAGCAAGACGTACAGTTTGATGAGGAACTTGCTAAGCCCGGAAAAGCCAGCCGATAAAACATTTGAGCAGTTGACCGCATTGCTCCAGTCACATTACAACCCGAAGCCCAGTGAAATAGTCTAGAGATTTAAGTTTAATTCGAGGACAAGAGCGGCTAATGAGACTGTTTTAGAGTATGTGGCTGTTTTGAGGGAGCTGGCGAAACACTGTAATTATGGTGACAAGCTGAAGGAGATGCTAAGGGACAGGCTCGTGTGTGGCATTGGGGATGATCGCATGCAGAGGAAATTGTTAGCAGAGACGGGGCTGACGTTTGACAAAGCCTTGGAGTTACTACAATACATTGAAGCAGCGAACAGAGATGTACGTGACTTGCAGTCCAAAGTGTTGGAAAGTGTAACAAACATTCAGCGGCACAGGCAGTGTACAAGATGAACAAAAAAACACAGTGGCAAAACAAGGGTGCGCCAGTAGCATGTTATAGGTGTGGGGGTGAACACTTGGCACGGGACTGTCGTTTTCTGAACGAGAAGTGCCATGGGTGTGGAAAGAAGGGGCATGTAAAGAAGATGTGCAAGTCGGCACCTCCCGGCGACCAGCAGTGGCTGGTTAAGGGGGGAGGGAAGCCAGAAAGGAAAATGGCAAAGAAAAAAAAAGGCAGTACGCACATTACGTGGAAGAGTCCCCTGATCCACAATCCAGTGATGAAGAAGTGTTTTCTATGCACAAAATCAAATGCTCAAGAATGACAAAAGTTGACCCCATTACCACACATTTAGACTTAAATGGACACTCTGTTAAATTCGAAGTGGATACAGGCTGTAGTGTTGCCATAGTGACAAAGGCTGAATATGGCAAATTGTGGGCTGCTGGAAATGCACAGGAACTGCAGAACTGCTCAGTTACCAAAACATACACAGGTGAAAAAGTTGCAACCTTAGGGACAGTCAATGTAGCCGTGACATACCAAAACAAAGTCAAGGACTTACCAGCAGTCATGGTAGAAGGCACCGGACCAAACCTGCTAAGCCGTGCATGGCTCAGGGAGTTAGACATGAACTGTGTGTATGTCAATAAGCTAGACCAGCCTCAGCTAACCTTGCCGAATGTGCTTAAGCAGAACGAAGAGGTGTTCAAGGAGGAGCTCGGTACCTGGACAGGCCCACCAGCCAAAATATACATCAACGAGGCTGTGACGCCCAAGTTCTACAAGCCCAGGCCCGTGCCCTATGCCATGCGCCAGAAAGTAGAAAGGGAGCTGGAGAGGCTCACCGAGCAGGGAATCATAGAGCCAGCCAAGTTTTCGGAGTGGGCTGCACCAATCGTGCCGGTGCTAAAGCCTGACAATACAGTGCGCATTTGTGGAGACTACAAGCTCACAGTAAACTTAGTCTCCAAGCTCGAGCAGTACCCAATACCAAAATTGGAAGACTTATTCGAGAAGCTGACAGGAGGGGAGAAGTTCACAAAGCTAGACCTCAGTCACGCTTACCAACAAGTCACGCTTGATGAGGCCTCAAAGCCGTATGTTACCATTAACACACAAAAAGGGCTCTTTCAGGTGAACCGCTTACCATTCAGCGTGTCATCCAGTCCAGCAATCTTTCAGCGGATGATGGAAGGGGTGGTGGCAGGCATCCCGAATGTGGCAGTGTACCTTGACGACATCCTCTTGACGGGGCGGAGTGATCACGAGCACCTGGAGACACTGAAGGCAGTCCTACAGTGGCTACGAGAGGCAGGTCTTCGACTGAAGCGCAATAAGTGCGCCTTCCTGGAGAGGGAGGCAGAGTTCCTGGGACACACCGTGGACGCCTCGGGGCTCCACCCTCTGCCGAACAAGGTAAAAGCCATACAGCAAGCACCCGCACCAAACAACATCACAGAGCTGAGAGCGTACCCAGGCCTACTCAACTACTACAACAGGTTCTTGCCAAACCTATCGACACTGTTAGCTCCCTTGCACAAGCTGCTATGTAAAGAGACCAAGTGGCACTGGCATGAGGAGCAGGAGAGAGCATTTGAGGAGTCTAAGAGACTCATGCAGTCGTCTGAGGTGTTAGTGCATTACGATAGCGAGAAGGACTTGGTCCTGTCCTGTGACGCATCGCCTTATGGGGTAGGGGCGGTGTTGTCACATCGCATGCCAGACGGGCAAGAGCGACCAATTGGCTTCATGTCAAGAACCCTCTCAGTAGCAGAAACAAATTACTCACAACTAGATAAAGAAGGACTGGCGGTGATGTTTGGCATACAGAGGTTTCACAAGTACTTATACGGGAGGAAGTTTGTTATTTGCACTGACCACAAACCCCTACTGTCACTCTTCAATGAGATGAAAGCAGTGCCACAGATGGCATCCCCTCGCATCCAACGATGGGCCGTGACCTTGAGAGCATACGAGTACGAAATTGTGTATAAGCCAGGCAAACACCACAGCAACGCAGACGCTTTGAGCCGACTCCCTCTGCCACAGTCGTCCCCCAAGAAAGAGCAGGAGGAGTGTGTGTTGATGATGGAGGAGGTGACGCTTGTGTCAGCCAAAGACATGAGCCAGTGGACCCGCAAAGACCCGGTGCTGTCACGAGTGTGCCAGTTCATCCAGCAGGGTTGGCCGGCACAACACACAGACCCAGCGTTCCAGCCCTATGCAGTAAGAAATACGGAGTTAAGTGTGCAAGATGGGTGTGTGTTGTGGGGGTCACGGGTGGTGGTACCGCCTCCAGGTCATGAAGCACTGCTAGGCCAGTTACATTACAGTCACCCTGGCATCACCAGAATGAAGGCCTTAGCCCGTAGTTACTTCTGGTGGCCAAAGTTAGATACCGACATAGAAGCAGTAGTGTGGAGATGAAGCATGTGCCAAGAACATTGCCACGTACCCACTTCAGCACCACTTCACCCGTGGGAGTGGCCCAGCAAACCATGGCAGAGGCTACACATTGATTATGCTGGACCGTTTATGGGTCACATGTTTTTAATCGTGATGGATGCATATTCCAAATGGATGGACGCTTACCCGGTACATTCAGCCACCTCAGCCAGCACCACTGAATGTCTGCGGAAGAGTTTCAGTAACCAAGGATTACCTGAGATGATCGTGTCAGATAACGGCTCGTTCTTTGTGAGTGCAGAGTTCCAAAAGTTCCTCAGTAACAATGGCATCGAACACGTCACCTCAGCACCATACCATCCTTCCTCGAACGGCTGTGCTGAAAGGGCAGTCCAGACCTTCAAAGCCATGATGAAGAAAGCAGGTGAGGGCACCATCCACACCAAGGTGTCGCGGGTGTTGTTCAGTTATCGTATAACTCCTCAGTCCACCACAGGGCGGTCACCTGCTGAAATGTTACAGGGCAGACGGTTAAGATCAACATTAGATTTGGGACATCCAGATCTCAGAGCCAAAGTGGAGCCAAAACAGTGCAGTCAAAAGCAAAATCACGACAAACACAGAGCAGAGAGAAGTTTTCAAGTAGGTGACGCAGTAATTACACGCAACTTCAGTCATGGGCCTAAATGGATTCCCGGTTTCATCACCCAAGTCACAGGACCAGTATCTTACAAGGTCATGTTAGGAGATGGGACTGTAGTGCGCAGGCATGTGGACCAGACTCTGGCAAGGCCTGAGGACAGAGACTTTAAAGAACCTGAAATGCGAGAACCATCCACAGTGCCTCTGTCATTCCCAGACCCTGCTGCCGTCATCGCGAAGCCGGCAGCAATGGGACAAAGCTGCATTGCAGATGGACATCTGCAAGACAACACAACATCACCAGTGTCAAGCATTCCATCTCCAGTTGCAGTGAGCGAAACGGCATCCCAACAAACAGCTGCACCTGTTCGACGGTCCCAAAGGACTGTGTCGAAACCTGCTTACCTGAAGGATTATGTGGAATAACACACACGCACACACACACGCACACACAAAGGGGTGTAGGCGGATCGCTGCCCTAATTCATACTTACCTGACACACCAGCGCACCACAAACATATACATGCACTGAAATTGCTGAGAATCCAGAGAAGAGATGAAGACAAACACGAAAGGGTGTAGGCGGATCGCTGCCCTATTCGACAAAAAAAAAAGAGAAAGTGGGAAACAAAAGAAGAAAGAAATGCATTGTGAAAAAAAATGCCTTGAATGTGAAAATGACAAAAGAAAATTGTAATGATTGTAAGGTTGTTATGTGGTAAGGGTTATGGTAAGTTTTCTTGATGTTTGTTATAGTATAGGATGTATTCTATACTTGGTGTTAGTTAGTTTTGTTAGGTTACAGAATGTAGCAAGGTAGGCATTGACGCTCCTTTTCCATTACGTCACGTGCGTCATTACGTCACGCTGACCTATCAGCTGATTCCACAGCTGATTTTATTCCAGCTGAGATGCCGGCTTTCGCGAGCTAGGAGGAATAGCTGACGGTCAACGTGCCTTTCCTCATTCATTCATGCGTGCACTTTGGTCTGCTCTTTGCGGTAGTTTTTTTTTTTTTTCACATTGCATTGGTGGCTTGGTATTTTTATCCCATTTTGGTGGACTTATGTGACCTTATTGTGTTCCTAGCTCCAATTCGTTGCAAAGTTCAACTTGGCGTGCTAACGCTCCCCGCTTCGGACAAGTGTGTCCATCTGCTTGGTGCCATTATTTGTTTGTTGGGTACCCCTGTTCATCTACCAAAGCTCCGAGGCTCTCTCCTTCTGGCTTAGGTAGGCCACCCTCGCGATGTTAACCGCTTGCTAAGTGTTTGCATGTTGACTTGGTTTTAAATGATGTTTTTTTTTTTAGTGTGGGTTTATGAATTTTCTCCTGCACGCCGGCCTATATTGTCTCCTTCCCCTCCTCCTCCTGCATTGGAACGCGCCTGGGTGTAGCTGCAGACTCCAAGTTCACTCAGGATTGTTGCTGTTTTGTCCCCCTCGGTAATTGCTTCGACTTCACGGGAGGTTTCTGTCCTCCCCGAGCTCGCCTTAGGACACCTGCATTATGCTTTGACAGGTGTACCACCCCAGTCAAACTCCCCACCTGCCACAAACCCCTGAGCGGGTCTATTATTCCTGAAACTATCATCAAGACATATAATATTTACAGAGATTGTCTGCTCTGCTCTGTATAACATCCCTAACTTTGGGTAAGCTACCTTGCCAGGCTAACTCAAAATAGCAACAGATAACCACTTGAAGTGGTGAAAAATAATCCTTGGTAACATTGCTAATTGGAGCTCACTTCAGTGCATGGAGGCAAAGAAATTTATCAAAAATCACACAAAAGGGAGTTGCTTCTCATGCTAATACTCTGGTCAATTCAGACAATGTAGCCTCGCAAACTACATAGTTTTGATCTAAATTTAGCATCATGGAAAGAATGCTAACGTCAGCTAACCGGCTAATGGGTTTTGTCAGGGCTTTGACTGGTTGTGCAAGCGAACTAAGGTTCAATCCAAAAGGGAAATTTATTACAATATCCAATACAGTGTTTAACGTTTGCCTTTTTGGAAATTTTGAACGTTTTAGTTACGGCTTATGGGACGGCGGTCGACTCCAGCAGAGTAGGCGCGGCTCCATCTTCTGGATCCAGATTCTAGAAGTAGTGTCCAGTTTGAGGTCATATCTTAATGAGGGGTAGCACCATAAAAAATAAGAGAAAGAAGCATGCACTTTTGTACCTGGCCTGTTCTCGCCACATATTCTCTTTCAGTGGCCGTTACAGACTGGAAAGGTCAGCTTTGAAAAGCACAGTACATCCCCAAGTAACATCCATCCATCCATCCATCCATTATCTGTCGCCACTTATCCTGTTCTACCAGGTTGCAGGCAAGCTGGAGCCTATCCCAGCTGACTATGGACAAGAAGCGGGGTACACCCTGGACAAGTCGCCAGGTCATCGCAGGGCCCCCAAGTAACATCAGCATCTTCATTAATAAGATTATTATTATTATTATGACCTCCATCAATTCTGCTGGAAGAGGTTATGTTTTTACCTCAATTTGTTTGTCTGTTCCCAATGTAACTCAAAAAGTTGTGGACGGATTTTGATAAAATTTGGAGGAAAGGTCAGCCATGGGCCAAGGAACAATTGCTGAGATTTTGATGCAAATCTGAATATGTGGCTTGGCAGAGGTATGCACTCTACTGAGTGCCCTGCGAGTTATTATTCAATTCTTAATGTGTTAGATTGTTTTCTAATATTTTGTTAGAGATGTTGTATATGCAGTCCTTACTGCACTTATAGTGCAACAATGTAATCTTAAAATGTTTGGTAGGTTGGGTGTGGGAGTGTGTGCACTCAAATTTCAGAAAACAGCAGTTTCATTTCCATGCCAGAGGCCACTTTGTTCCTTGTGTGTGTGTGTATGTCTGAACAGTACAGGAAGACTTCCATTTTTCTCATGTAATTCTATACAATGATCTCATTAGTTCGAACACGTGTACAGTCATTTTACACCGTTTCTCACGATGGAGTTAACCACAGTTGCCTCAGTCCATATTCAGGTGGCACAGAGAAACACTGATCTGCTGCAATTAGATATTAGATATCCAATTTAATTCAGAAATGAGAGGCAAAAGTTGTTCCCGGATTTTGTCCTCCTTTCACATTGGTCTTACTTGACAAACTCTTAACTTTGAACTGATCAGATCAAGGCTTGGATTGCACAAAGAGTAGCTCAAACTCAGATTTGCATCCAAATCTAATCAATTATTCTTTGGCTCATGGCCCACCTTTCCTCCAAAGTTTACCAAAATTCGTTCAGTACTTTTTGAGTTACGTTGTGAACAGTCAAAAAACACCTGGACATGCATACATATCGGGATCCTGTATACTTATACATATTCAGAGTTGCATCAAAACCTAATCAATTGTTTCTTGGTCCATGGCCCACCTTTCCTCCAAATTTTACCAAAATCTCTTCACTACTTTTTGAGTTACGTTGAGAAGAGATAAAAAAAAAAAAATCCTGGATCTGCAAACATATCGGAATCCTGGATCCGCATACATATCCGGACGTGCATCAAAATCTAATCGATTGTTCCTTGACCCATGGTCCACATTTCCTCCAAATCTTATCAAAATCTATTAACTATTTTTTGAGTTACATTGGGAACAAGCAAACAAACAGATGAACAAGCAAATGGAGGCAAAAACATAACCTCCAATTAAGTTGGTGGAGGTAATAACACAACACTTTACAACAGCGTAAACATCCAGAAATGTTTTCAGGTGATGTATGTCTTGCCATGAAATAAATTCAATGACACTTTCCTACTACATTTGATCTGTAAATTATTAGTATAAACTTAACTACAGATCACGAGTGATAAACTATTTAGCTAGTTAATTTGAGTTCGCCACCTCACAGTTCCATGGTCCTTATTTTACTACTGAGTTTGGGATACTGTTGACATGGAGTTTCTCATGTTCTTCCCAGGATCTCCATTTTCTTCCCAAGAACATGTCGATAGGTGGACACGAAATTTTTATGAATGAGTGTGTCAATATATAGAAAGGGTAAGTTGAATATAGTATGGTAAAGTTGAAAAGATATTCCAAAACCACATTTGGTAGTTTCACTAGTTGTCACTCATTGTATGTTTTCCTTGTTAAATACCAATAAACACTTGCTAATCAATTGAGTCTAACGCAGAGCATCTGCCATGTTAGCACCACAGTGTTAAAAATGATGAAATAAGTTGAAATTAATGTGAGATTTCTCTCATATTGAATCACTTAAAGGAAAATTCCGGGTTTTAACACTTTTAGCCCCTTTTCTGGAGTGTCCAGGATGAAATCGAATGGTCGACACAATATATTTATCATGTAATATCAAATCATGTAATTTCATGAACTTCCATTAAAAGCAGACGGCCTAGCCTAGCCGACTGTATAACTTGGCTCGGGCAAAAACACTGAGCAAAAACATGGCTGAATCCTGAATGACTCAGTTTTGTATAAATAGGGCACTAAATAGGCTGCAAAATGTAGTGTTTTTCCTGCCATTGTAGTGCACGCGTATACTGAGGGGTGACAATTTGCATTACAGCCGTGAATGAGCATTCATTGAATGCTTTACAAAACTGAGTCATTCAACTCAAAACTGAGTCATTCAGGATTCAGCCATGTTTTTCTCGACACTGTCCCTCTGAGAAACAAACCCAGATTGTAGACAATGCCCCTGTGCACAAAGTGAGCTCCATGAAAACATGGTTTGCTAGAGTTGGAGTGGAAGAACTGTCCTGCACAGAGTCCTGACCTCAACCCTAACACCTTTGGGATGAACTGGGATACTGACGGAGCTCCAGACCTCCTTGCGTGACCTTAGTAATGCTCTTGTGGCTGAATGAACACGCATCCCCAAAGCCACACCCCAAAATCTAGTTGAAAGCCTTCCCAGACGAGTGGAAGTTATGATGACAGCAGAGAGGACTAAATCTGGAATGGCATGTTCAAAAGCACGAGTGTGATGGTCAGGTGTCCGCATACTTTTGTCTGTATAGTCTATCTTAAACACTATTTTTATACATTGTTTGTTTGATACTTGTAATAATAAAGGAGCAGCAGTTAAACCTAACGTCATAAATCGTGTCACTGTTATGACCTTTTGCTTTTTGGTCATCTGCTTTTTGAGCTTGTGATGTGATGTGCAAACTTTTTCACTCATAAACCGTGTGAGATATTCATACAAAACAATTATTCCATGAAATCGAGTCGTACATGAGCCGATTGCCGATGAGGCACGTAGCACCGAGTTGGCTCTAAGCCATGTGTGATGAGATTGAGTGGAATAATTTTCATTCTATCCACATTCACTGGATTTTGAGAAACGGAACATTTTTTTTTTGCAAATTTGATCATTCTTAATCCAAAATGTCTGACAAAATGATTTCCACTTAGTCGTACTTCTTAAAAGCCTATCGATGGCTGCACGAATTTGACTTTAGTGTTGTTTTTGTGTAGAAAGTGCCGTCTTGCTGTCGTCGCCGAGGTATAGAATAGCTTTAGACATTTATTTAATTCTTCCTTGCATATTTCAATTATGTAATTTTCAAATTTCTTTGAATTTTTGAACCAGTTTAAAAAAATTCAACAAGTTTTAATGCGTAAAGATGAAGAATGTAAACAAACCGGCAAAATGACGGGAGCAATTTGTAGAAAAAAAACTCTGCTATAATAATTATGGAAAAATAAAAAAAAAAGGTATGTTCTTACCATCAAATACTTTTATTCCATTTTTTGGGGGGTTTCGTTTTCGAGTCGAGTTTTTATTTCGTCTTCAGTTGGTTCAGCAACATGCGCCGCCATTTTATTTTGTTTTTCTCTACTCCAGGTATATAAGCTGATATCCTCGTAGTAGAGTAGCCAATCAGAGTGCACAATTGTTCATATCCAGTGAATGTGGATAGAAGTGTGTGTGTGTGTGTGTGTGTGTGTGTAGATATATATATCTCTCGGTGGTGAACCGTTACTATTGGAGCTGGGACTTGAGCTCAACCAAAACTTAGCCAGACACCAAAAAAGCAACAGGGCAAAGGATTTGGTAAGGGATTAGTGGCAGGCTGCCAGGTCGCTCCGTTGTGTGTAGTTGTTATTAAAAGTAAGTCAATTATACAGGGAAATGAATACTCAAGTCTGAGTGAAAAATACTGTAGCGAGCGTGCAGCGTGGAAGAGTCTGGAGACAGAAATCTTAGTTTCTCGGTCGTTAGCCTGTGCTACTTGCTCTCGATAATACTGGCTTGACCGCTTTATTAGCATTCGTGAACACTACTGATGGACGCTACACCAGCTGGAAGGTGACTTCACTGCCGTGCTGACAGCGCCGAGTCGCGGTTAAGCTCGTGTTGGCCTTCGAGAAGACAAAGGGTGATCCATTTTTGTTCCCCCCCATTATAAATTAACATCTGATTGGTTAATTCATGTCACTTCCTACATAAACATACACTGCCATGGCTTTCTGTCCTGGCAATGAAGTCCTAACCAATGAGTGAGCAGCTTTAAACTCTTCTCAGCTTAGAGACAACAAACAAACAAAAAAATCTCATTGGAGAACTCGATTTTAATGTTTTCAGGACAGTAACCCTTTCATTTCTGAAGCAGATTTGATAGAAAATGAGGCCAGATTAGAAGAGAATAATTGTATCCCCCGTACGCCGTAGGGGGATACTAATGGATTTGCGTTGGTTGCGCGTCCACCGCCGTGTCCGCAGACACTTGCTTTTAAACGCTCTACAACTTGCAATTCTTGTTGGATTTCTTTCAAACTTTCACAGCACACTTATATGGGAAAGGGCTCAATGCCTATCGAAAACGGTGACGATATCTTGAAAATCTCAACTTTGATGGCCATTTTTGTACAAAAATGAAGTGCACAATGGCCAACATCCACTAGGGGGCATCCAAGAAATAACTCATTCCCCTCAAAAAAAAAA
>JAPEKM010000013.1:7589283-7603489 GCA_027575975.1 Cathorops multiradiatus
TATCTTGGCCAACCGTTTCAAAACAAAACAGAAAAACACGCGCTAAGATTTTCCCGCGAAATCGTATTAACCGGCAGTCCCTCATTTTTACTGACATAGTGATAATTGGCTGATGGGGTCGATTTAAAAGTAAAACCATGTTACCCAAATTATAGATTAAATAATTATTAATGAAAAATATAATAATTGGAATGTCATTAATGTCCTCATAGAATTAGCATAAACCACAATTAAAGTTTAAACTATCAAGTGATTTAGATATGTCCAGTGCCATGTTTTCTCTTTATAATGCTGGCTGGCTCCCAGACTTTAAAAAAATATTTCGCCCTTTCATTCACTGATTCCTGCATGTCTAATGCCAACAGGATACTAATAAAAAATGTTGTTAAGGTGTGTGTGTGGTGATGGTGGTGGTGGTGGGGGGTCTGGGAACACAACTCCAACCTGTAATAGAGATTGGTTGTTTGGCAGGTTTTCAAATGAGCCAGGATGAGGAAAATCAGAACTGTGTCAAAAGAGTCAAAAAAGCCATGTCACTGGCAGAGTCAGCTTCCCGCTGCCCCATCCATCAGTGGACTGTGACCAGCTAAGGACGAAACTATTAGAGGAACCAGATTGAACTCATCATCTTCTGGGTGACAGTGGATAGTGGGACTGTAAATCATTGCATTATATAGGTGTAGAAAATTAAAGGCAAACATTACTTTTGTGTTGAAAGATTGTTCAGTATTTTTATCTGAATGCCATAACAGAACAGTGTTCACGCTATCGGCCAGAGATTGCAAGTTCAAATCCCAAGACAGCAAAATTGGCTGTGGTCTCAGGGTGGGGCAAGGTGTCTCTCTCTCTCTCTCTCTCTCTCTCTCTCTCTCAATCATGGGTATTAGTGAGCACATGCATCTGGAAATGGGTGGATAGTGCTTACCTCAAAGCGTGTTATGCCACCCCCAGATGCAGCATGAGTAGCAGTTCGAAAATATGCCATTGGCTCACTTTACATGATTTGGAGGGAGCATGTGATAGCTTCTCTCTCAATGAGGAAAAAAAAAAAAGGATGTTCAATATGAGCATATTGTGCATAAGAGTCCTTGTGTTAGAACAGGACAGTCTTTATAGTAGGTAGCACTTAAAGGTATAAATCTACAGTCTCCTCTGCAGGAAGGATGAGACTTGGGCATAAACTGCTTTAGGGAAATTATTTTTTTAGGGTATCCATATGGGGCCATTAGATAGATAGATAGATAGATAGATAGATAGATAGATAGATAGATAGATAGATAGATAGATAGATAGATAGATAGATAGATCATGCTATTTACTACTCTGTCGTGCACTCGCACATTACAGCTTATACATATCTACAGCTCCACTAACCGGTCCTTTAGATGCTACTTGCCCTCATTTTAACATTTCAGCTGTCTTTGCCTCAAGCTCGCGTTTGAGTATGCAAATGAGCGCGTGGCAAATGTTTTTTTTTTTTTTTCCATCCGGGCACTGGCTTACGTAGCCTACTATTTCTCCGTATCCTCTTGAGCAGGCCTGCTGAGAGTGCGCATGGCGTTTTAGGGCGTTTTGATGATTTGGCACGAGAACCAATCATCACTGTGCTCCACTGCCGCCCTGACCAATAGGACAGAGAGAGAGTTTTTGGTGGCTCTGTGACGTCATTCACAGGTGAAAGCGGGGACGGTCTGAGCGTTGTGTGTTTATGTGTGGGGGTGTGGACGACGCGCGTGTGCGTGTCCGCGTCTCTCTCTCTCTCTCGGACGCAGGAGCGCGCGGTAGCGACGTGGACCGAAATGAAAGTCGCGCGCCACCGTGGATCGTGGAATCATGTTGGACAAGAAGGGCGCGTGAAGAGCGGATGAGTGCACGAGCCCAAAACGAATTGGTCTCACTTTTCCATTTGACCTTAAGTCTATTCTCGTAGGCTTATTGTTTTTTTTGTTGTTTTTCTCTCTTACGCGCGTGATGGCCGTGCGGAGCAGCTCGTTGATGCCTTTCTCCATTCAGGCCATTTTAAACAGAAAAGGGGAGGAAGAAGAAGAGGAGGAAGAAGAAGAAAAAGACGAAGGAGGAAGGCGCCGTCTGAAAGAGCTGGACATGTGTTTTTCGAAAAGCGCGTGCTGGAAAATATTCGGAGGAACGCACGAGGAGGAGGACGAGGAGGACGAGGACGCCCGTGAGGACAGGGACAGGGGGAAGAGGGAGAGGGAAAAAGAGATGGAGAGAGCGCGCGTGGCGGCGAGCCACCACAAGAGTTACGACTCAGACTCTGGGCTCAGCGAGGACCACCATCACGACCACCACCACCACCACCATCTCGACGATGAGCGCGAGACGAAAAGCATCTCAAGGCGCGAGGCGCGGGACGGCTGTGACTCGCGCGTACTGGACGAAAGCTTTCAGGACGAGACAGACCGAGAGTCCACGGCTGCCGAGCACGCGCGAGAACTGAGCGACTGCGAGCTCTTAGCCAGCGTGTCCGGTAAGTGCCTCCTGCACGAGGCCACGTTTTCACTAGGGCTGCTTTAATTTTTTTGGGGGGGAACATTAAAAATCTGTCTCTCCAGTCACATCAAGAGTAAGTATTTTTTGCAACAAATTAGTTCTCGAAATGTCTCGGTGTTTGCAACAGTGCGCGTGCTTTATCGATGTTTCGTTTACTTTTCGATTATTATTTTTTTCCCCCACCCAAGTCATAGCGCGCGCACCGATTTGTTGTTTTCATCCGATGCAAGAAAAAAGAAAACACTGCTGGATTCGTGTTTATTTAAATGCGAAAGAAAAGCACTGGATTAATCCATTCGTATTTTATTCCTTCCGACTTGAAATATAAACACAAGTGAAATTCAGAGCCTGAACTGATCAGTGTTTGGAAATCAGAAAAGAGAGAGAGAGAGAGAGAGAGAGAGAGAGTTTTCGATGTGTGGTTTAAATCTCGGTGTAAATTATTGCTGAAATTGAAATATTTACCCGAGAGATTTGTACAATGCTGAAAATGTAAAAGTTGAAAAATGGCTCCTGGAAGAGGGTGTTTCAGGAGTGGAACCTTTTCAAAGTGGCTCGGGCTGGGGAACTGATCTACACACGAACGGTTCTTGATTCCAGCCAGAAAAAGGTTCCTTGTGTGAAAGTGTAGCTATGATTGTGGGTCAGTTTGATGCCAAAAGTGCGCATGAGGTTAAAAATGCAGTTACAGGATTGATAAACTACTTTGAAGGTGATATATTATTCATGCTTTTTCCCCCCTTCTTCTTCCCTTCTTTTGTGCAGACTGTAACACCGCGGAGGAGAAGGTCTCCGAGCAGCCCGGAGGAAAGCAGCGGAAGAAACGCTCTCGCGCAGCTTTCTCTCACGCGCAGGTGTTCGAGCTCGAGCGCCGCTTCAGCCACCAGCGCTACCTGAGCGGCCCGGAGCGCGCGGACCTGGCGGCGTCGCTGAAGCTCACGGAGACGCAGGTGAAGATCTGGTTCCAGAACCGCCGCTACAAGACCAAGAGGCGCCAGATGGCCGCGAGCAGCGCCGCGTCCGCCGCCGCTGCCGCCGCTGCCGACCTGCTCCTGCCCGCAGCCAAGCGCGTGGCCGTGAAAGTGCTCGTGCGAGACGACCGCAGGCAGTACTCTCCCGGAGAGCTGCTGCTCCTGCGCCCTCCGCCGCTCCTCGCGCTCCAGCCGCCATCTTCTTCCTCATCTTCCTCTTCCTCTCCTTCATCATACTGTTACTACTATCACCCGCACGCGTACTGCGCACCCGCCTGGACCCTGTCCGCGTGCGCTGGGAACCAGTGATGCAGTGGTTCATTGGGGAAAAAGAGAGAAGTGTTTTGTTTGTATGTTTGTCTTTGTTTGTTTTTGTTTGTTTGGATTTTAATCTCCAAACCAATCCAAAAAAGGAGGGAGAAACGATAGACATTGCGTTCAACTGTTTTAAGCTGAAACAAACCTAAAGACTAATGACATCACTTTATTTTATTATTAATGTGATACTTTTTGGTATTATTATTGTTTTTGTTATTTGTATTTTTTCCCCCTGAATGTATATAGGAAGTTACACGTTTCCGTTCATGTCACTTGCACACAGGGAAAGACAGATGTGTCAGTGAATAAGTGAAAACGGTAGGACTCCAGCACTTCCGGTTTATAATCTAATTCCTGCGCAAACAAAAACACCAGAGTGCGTGTGTGGTCACATGTGCAGACTTTAGTATTAGTGTTCAACCTTGTTGCTGTTTACAGAAGAAGAAAAAAAAAAGACAGCGAACATTAAAGCACACATATAAAAGTGTGTGTGTGTGTGTGTGTGTGTGTTTTGTACACTTGGTCATTGTTTGAGCAGAAAGGTTTATTCTATTAAAGGCGTTTTAAGTGACAGTTCAGATCTTGGGTGTCGTTACATTTGTGTTTAAGTGCACTTGGTTCATGTGAAAACAGACGAAGGAATTCGGTAGAATGAACGTTAACGAGCTGATTAAACGCTTTTACGTTTTCATGAGACTGAAGTTACCTTGTAAAAAAAAAAAATCACCACGTGTAATCAATAGCTGAGAGAGGTCTTGAGTTGCACTTGGTGTCTTGTAATAGGGTTTGTAGCCTTTTAGGCTGAATAATAATAATAATAATAATAATAATAATAATAATAATAATAATAAATTCCAGCTATTTATCCAGAGCGACGTGTAACAGGACCCTGACAGATCCACAGCAGAAGGCAGCAGTTGAGGCTGAGGTGCTTTGCTCAAGGCACTTCAGCCATTCCTGCTGGTCCGGGGAATCGAACCGACAACATTTTGGTCTCAAAGATACTTCTCTAACCTTTGGGCCATGGCTTCCCGTTGGCTGATAATAACAATATAATGTTTTTTTAATAATAATATCTAGGCTATTCAAGCCCTTTAAACCTACTCAACTTTGTCTGACTGAAGCATTAATGCCAAATGAAACATTTTAAAGAAAAAATAAATCGAGTTTAATTTGTGCATTACTCCCCATGTGTGTGTTGTTAGTCTTTATTATTGCATCAGGCTTGGAGAGTTAGAAAGTGTGTGTGAGATGAATGCTCCATCGCAAGGCCCATGCGTTATTTAAAAAAATGTTTTATAGCCCTGCATGTGTGTCCTGCACATCCCTGTGAAAGTGTTGTTCAGGTGATTTAAAGTCCCCGTTCTGCTTTACTCAGTGATTTAATGCGAGCCTGCACGCGCCGATGAGCTCCACGAGGCGGAATGGAGAGAAGCCCAGCACCGGATGAGTTTCATCAGGCTTACAGATTGATCGTCTTTTCAAACCAAACGATTTTCTCACTTCTCTGCATTGATGCCGAGGTGCTCGGAAATTGTTTGATGGCTGAACACATGGTTATTCTTTAATTTAGGAAGTCTTTCACTTGATTATGGTGTTGAGCACTGACGGGTTTGTTTTTTGATCGAGAGATTGATTGTTTAGTCAGAGTAATATTTTCAATCACGTGTTTTGTTTTAAAATACACAAATGAGTACTTAAAAAAATCCCAAGTGTTAATTTTCTTTCTTTTTTGCATAGAACGCGAGATTACAAATTAACCTACATTGTACCAAATAATAATAATATCGCAATTTATACAAAAAAATCCAGTTTAAATCTGACAAAAATTATTATTATTATTATTATTATTACACTGGAATGCGCATGCTCCTCCAAGGCGCGTGCTTCTCAAACCTGCGCAACAAAACACAATGTTACCTTCATTAACTTCTTCTTCTTCTTCTTCTTCTTCTACTTCTTATTATTATTATGAAAATGTGCATTTACATGGTTTAGGTAACACTTTTTTGGTCCAGTTTACATTGCAGAAAATTTTGGCTGTCTGAAATAATTTCTTCAGACACTCATTTGTCATCTGGATATATTTATGGCTTGTTTCGGGAGTCTATTAATATATTTCAGGCAACGTTCAAGGCATTTCTTAAGCACTAAATCGCAATTTATGTTTATTCTTTTTTGTTGTTTGTTTTATTTTTAGTCAGTCAGAGAGAGAGAGAGAGAGAGAGAGAGGTGAACTGGAAATGTTCACATTTCTGCGTTTTTTTCGTGTAGTAATTGTGACGTTGTCGTTGTGTCCCTCTGGAGCAGAGCAATCCCATAATTCTCTGCAGCGCCCGCGAGCTTTGTTGAGTCTGAAACCGTGGCGAAGAAGACAGTCGTTCTGACTGAAAAGTTGAACAGTTCCGCCTGATATTTTCTTCAATTAGCTCAATAAATAACAGTAATATTGTTGTTTTATGGCTGCATAAGATGTTTTACGGCCATGTTTGCCTTAAAACCGTGTTATTTACGAATTAACTGAATAATTTCTCGTCAGTATTTGTGTCACGCGCCGAGCGCGAGGCCTCTCACTCGCCCTCGCTGACACAGGCCTCGCTGTGGAAATCACTTTGTTTGGCTTGGTAAGAAGAAATAAATATTGTATTTTATTTACGTATTATCAAATAAATATGACGACAAAGCCGACTGGATCCGTTTAAAATCATGGAAACGTGTTTCGAGTCCGTTTTTATCCGTTCATCTCGATAAGAGCTGTTTGTTAGCTATTAGCTGCTTCATTTGCTGAGTCATTGTTTTCCCTTCATGTTTCAGACAGAAATGTGAAACAAAATAATTAGCTAAAGAGTATAAACATCTACAACTGATATAGTCACTCAGTCTTAACAGATTTCTCTCAGTTCCGGAGACCTTTTTTTAGTTTTTAGCTGATTTATGAGTCTATTATCGTGTGTGTGTGTGTGTGTGTGTGTGTGTTAGTACAGAATAGCGTCATCAGACTTCACATCATAATGACAATGTTTTCACCTGTTTTCACAGAACTGAGTCATTTGATCCTCATGTTGTTCAGCGTGTGCTGCTTGGGTTACTGTTCCTGAATGAACGTGACCGTTTTCTACGTCCATTTACAGTACACACACTGAAAAAATTGCCCCGAACTGGAGCGCACGAGCTAAATACCTTTGATTTTTGCCAAGGGTACTGTCAAAGGTACATGTTGTACCTTCAGGATGTGTTTTTCACCTGGAAACCTGGATTTTAAGGTCTAGTATACCTTGACTTGGCCATAATTGCCTGTTTCTTTCAAGATTAAAAAGTGTACTTTCTTGGAAACATAGCCCCTGAAATGTAGCGTTGAAGGAAGGTGACAAGGAATAGGATGGTTTAGTACCCTTTAATTTCGAGTGTAAAGAGCGATGAATTCATCTCTCGACACATCGCTCTATTTAGTGACTCGGACACAACTGTATTATCGACATGTTAATTTAACTCCGCATTGCTAGCAGTGCTTGCCTACACACTAATGGCTGACCAAAAGTTCCAGGGTGTTTCTTCTCAAAGAGTTTTGCCACAAATACTCCGAGAGCACCTCAGACGATGACTAATTTAGCACACAGAAAGATGAAACTCCTCCCAGTATCACCTCAAGGGATTTTACTCCACCACATTGAACTAGCCTACAATTGTGGCTCGAGTAACCAAGACCTCTCAGAAAACAATTGAAACCGCCAAAGTTAACAAGCAGTTGTAATAATAGCCATTATGGCAATTTGAGTCATGGCATATCATGGCTTCTGCTTGAAAATGGGAATCAGTTATAGCCAGAAGAATCTGTCGTGAGCTCTGTGCTCAGTCCCAAGTCATTTGTGATGGAAGCTCTCAGTTGTTAATTGGTACACGCTACAGATTAAGCGATACTTGAATCGGCTTCGACACCTTCCCTTTTTAGCAAACTGTGCGACGAATATACTCTTTGTGTACCACGGAATGAAATAATGGCTGAGACACAAATTATGGACTTTACTTCCTGTTGTGTTATATGTCCAGGACATAGTCATTCGAATTCCTTTTTCCTCATAACTGCACTACAAACCGAACGCTTTAGTACCCGATTTCGAGCATGATGTCTAACCGAGAGGCGTTTTGGTTTGAACTCCAGGCATTATATCGTGTGTGTGTATGCCTTTCCTCCAAACTTCACAGTGCGCCATGAATCTAGGCTTTTTGAGTTCTGTTCACTACTCTGTCTTTCGCCATTCTTTTCACGATCTGTCTTGTACACCCTGAGTATTGCACTCTTTTTATTTTGCTTAGTTCAAGCGGGAGGTATTTGGTGGATAAGAGCCCCACGATACGTGTAAAATAAATGGCCTTTAGATTTTATATCATGCATTATGGCCCGTATGTCAGACAGGCACCATTTGGATTCAACACCTTATTCCTGACATGTGAAATAATGCCTCCTATACATCCATTTCTTAAAAAAAAAAGGTTTAAATTGAGAATGGTTAAGGGTTCGAGACATTCACTGCCCCATGACAGGTTAATGTGCTGCATCTTGTCTCACTGTCCCGGATACATTTTTTCCCCCCAAATTTTTCGACTTTAGGTGTCCAGTAGCAAGCCTTTTAGGATTTGGCTTCCTGATATATATGCCCTACTTGGCATATGGAAAAATATATATATACACTATAGTGCACTATGTCTGCAACAGGAAGTCATTTAGAATTCAGGACAAAATAACTACACAGGATCTGTGTGTGTGTTTCCTGAAATGTAGAGACCCATATAGGTTTGTAGGACAGTGCAAAACCTTTCTACTTGAATGAGATTCTTGTTCTTTATTATGAACTGACAAGAGAGCACATAATTTTTTATGTTTTCTCATAAATCTGTAGAAGTGAGAGCGCTTGAAATGACGCTGTATTGCACGTGGAGGTGCAGTGAAGGCCTGGCTCCTTTCCCCCTTTAGATTCATCCCCTATAAATAAGTACCCCGATGGTTAAACATTCCGGGAAAACGCGCAGAAATGACCGAGAGGGGGGAAAAAAACCTCGAACGAGGCCTAAAGCTTCTATTGAGTGTGTTAGAGAAAGAGAGAGAGAGCTCAGTCGTGTCTGGAAATGATTCGCAGATGGAACTTCAGTTTTTGCCACTCAGAATGGTATTGACATTGAGATTATGCGAGATCTACACACACACACACACACACACACACACACACACACACACACACCCCTCTCTTTCTTCCACTCAGTTTCAATTAGATTAAATGAAAATAAATTCAACTGGCACGACAAAAGAAAAAAATAATGATATGAATGGTTTAAAGAGAAAAAAGAAAAGGAAGAGGAAATCTTTTTTAAGCAAAGGAACAAAAATATATTCTCTCACTCACTCACTCACACACACACACACACACACACACACACGATATTTTCTTTTTTTTTAGGGATTATAGTGTAGTAATAAACTGCACGTGCGTATAGGCAAGTTGCCCCGTCACTACCCCACACACACTGCTGCAATATATACTTTCCGTATCAAGTAATAATGATAATAATAATGATATAAGGCTGATGGAGACTTGTGCGTTCGGAGCTGACATGACCAATGCCGTGGTAATTTCCCCTCAGGTTTATCAGGCATTATGTCTCCCTTGTGCTCTGTATATTTATGCAGACATTGGAGACGTCAAAGGCAATTTGTGCGCGCTCGCTAATAGAGGCGGCCTGACGGCGTAATGGCGCTTAATCAGAGCGATCATGTCGGCCCGCGCGAGCCCGTTGTTGTGCCAGATCGGGTTTCCCGTAATGTAATGTAATGGCGGCGAAATTGGCGTTTTTCCTCGCTCTCTCTCTAATCCCCCGCGCGCCTCCGCACCTGCGAGCCATTCCTCCTCTCATTTCATCTCCTCTCATTTCATCTCATCTCATCCCATCTCCTCTCATCTCTCAGCGGCATCATTCAATTACACTCTTGACAAAAAAACAAAACACGGGCCGTGATTTATTCCCAATAAGTGCAGGTAAGAGAGATCCTATAAACATCACATCATGTTAGACTATTCATTCTCTCTCATATTTTCATAATGCTCAAAAACTTATTTGGGTTTATGATGATCATTATTATTATTTTTAGTTTCTTGATTTTAAATATATTTTATGTTAAAATCTTTAGCGACAATTGGAATGTCCAATCTGTAGCTCAGGGAGCTATTATTATTATTATTATTATTATTATTATTATATTTCTCCAACATTTTGTTGAGGAGATTTAATTTCGAGAGTAAAAAAGAGCTCGTGACTGTGTGACGTGTCCACCGGATAGAACAGAACAGAAGGCACGCGCGCGGACACCTGTTTGATTTTCCCTCGAGCTGCTCGCGCAGGGACCTCTGCTTCACATTCCACCCTCATCAGGCACGCGCTTGTTTTACTGAACAAACCGACGCGTTAATAATAATAATGATTATGATGTGTTTACGTGAAATAGGCCTATTATTGCCGTGTTTATTTGTGAATTTTTTTAAAAATGTTCATCTTTTGAATTTGCAGCACGTGCTTCAAAGAGAAAAGTCCTTAATTAGCGGTTGGTAAAATAAATTTACCGAAATTAACTTTCTAAAAGGAAAAAAAAGTCGTGCTTGTAACCAACCAAAATAGACAAGTTACCTACATATTTTTTTATGGTAAATGTAGCCTAAGATGTAAAAATGACGTTTTGTTTTGATCCATTTTATACTGTCACCGATTTTATTGCAGTTTTGTAACGCTCATCATCCAACCCAGACTGCTCCTGTTCACTTCAGTCATTCAGAGGCAGATTTGCAAGTTTCAGATCGTTCAATTATTTCATTAATATTTACATTTTCTAATTTTCTTTCATCTCTGACGTATCAAACTTATCCGTCACTCGTGATGTCATACTTCTTTCTGTTTATCCCTTTATTTAATTTCTTCGTCTTGGTATTTTTACTCTTCTGATATTTCTCATATATGTTATTCATTATTTTCGTTATTATTCTTTGACTCTATGCTTATTTATTGTGCAGTACATTTTGTGCAATTATTATTAAAATATGAATAAAATGATGCTCTATTATTATTAGACCCCTGAATGTTAGTTATTAGCATTTTATATAATAATAATAATAATAATAATAATAATAATAATTTCTACTGAACACGTTTCTGTTTGTGATTTGAGCCTCATGCTTAAAGAAGATTACAATTATGATATTCGACTACAGTATATAGGTCTTTTTTTTTTTTTTAATGACATTGTATGAAATATTTCAGGTCTGTACCTGGAGCACGAACTCAAACCATGTTTAGGAGAAAAACGCTCCACGTTCCCACGCTTCCGTCCACTTTCATCACGGAACTCAAATGTAAACGGAAAAAATATATTCGGCCTAAGTGTCTTCCAGTTCCATTAAATAAATCTAACCGGGTTGATATCGTGTTGTTTTGATATTAAACGTTTTTATATTTGTTGTATTTGGATAAATACATGATGTGTGTTTTAAATAAATGTTCCTTTCAGTTTCACACTGCAGAACGGGATAGATCGATGCATTAATACTGTACATGATTACAGCGGTTCCAAGTGCTCTGGTTTTTGCGCCGCTGCACTGAAGCGCACCGCTGGGCTCCTTTGCGAGCTGACTGAGGAGCTGAGTGTGAGTGAGTGTGAAGAGAACCCGTACTCCTTGTGGTGTCCCAGGCCGCGGGTGAAACTCCTGCTCCTGGGGGGGAAAGGCTCCCAGGACACGGTGCTGTTTCAGATGGTGCTGCTGCGGGGCTCGTGTCTGGATCTTAAAGAAATAATAATAATAATAATAATAATAATAATAATAATAATAAAACGTATTTCATTTGGTGATAAACGTTCCCTGACACCATGCATCATAAAACGCTTCAGGATGTCGGTGTGAATTGGTTTTTGTGCTCTTTACATAAAAAATGCGTTGTTCTGAAACGCTGCTGTGTATGAACTGGATATACATTAATGAACCAAATCTCACACCGACCTGATTTAACACCAGTTTAGCATGGTACAAACTGCATAGACAGATAGATAGATCCCAAAATAAATTTTTGTACCACACGAAAAGGAAGCCTCGCACCAGTTTAGCATGGTGTATATTGCATGCACAGACAGACAGACAGACATGTCTTGCTGACAGACAGACATGTCTTGCTGACAGACAGGAAGACAGACAGACATGTCTTGCTGACAGACAGGAAGACAGACAGACATGTCTTGCTGACAGACAGGAAGACAGACAAATATGTCTTGCTGTCAGACAGGAAGACAGACAAATATGTCTTGCTGACAGACAGGAAGACAGACAAATGTGTCTTGCTGACAGATAGATAAAAACACAGACCGATGTATCTTGATGGCAGGCAGACAGACAGACGAATGTGTCTCGCTGACAGATAGACAATGAGACACAGATTTGTCTTCCTGAAAGCTAGAGAGACAAATAGACAAATGTGTCTTGCTGACAGACAAACAGACATTTCTTGCTGACAGACACGTGTTGCTGACAGACAGACAGATAGATGTGTCTTGCTGACTGACCAACAGACAAACAGACAGACGTGTATTGCTGACAGACAGATGTTTCTTTTTGTCAGATAGACAGACCGACAGATAGGCAGGCAGGGTCTTGATGACAGGCAGACAGCTATGTCTTGATGACAGACAGGCAGCTGTGTCTTGATGACAGATGGACAGACAGACAGACAGACAGCTGTGTCTTGATGGCAGACAGACAGGCAGCTGTGTCTTGATGGCAGACAGGCAGACAAACAGACAGCTATGTCTTGACAGAGACAAACAGGCAGCTGTGTGTTGATGACAGACAGACAGGTATGTCTTGATGATAGAGAGACAGGCAGGCAGACAAACAGATAGACAGCTGTGTCTTAATGACAGACAGACAGACAGCTGGGTCTTGGTGACAGACAGGCAGACAGACAGACATGTCTTGATGACAGAGACAGACAGGCGGACAGACAGCTATGTCTTGACAGAGACAAACAGGCAGCTGTGTCTTGGTGACAGACAGACAGCTGTGTGTTGATGACAGACAGATAGACAGGCAGTTGTGTGTTGATGACAGACAGACAGGTGTGTCTTGATGACAGAGAGACAGGCAGGCAGGTAGACAAACAGACAGACAGCTGTGTCTTAATGACAGACAGACAGCTGGGTCTTGGTGACAGACAGACAAGCAGACAGACAGGCGTGTGTTGATGACAGACAGACAGCTATGTTTTGATTACAGAGAGACAGGCAGACAGACAGGCAGCTGTCTTGACAGACAGACAGACAGACAGACGTGTCTTGAGAGTAATAACCGAAAAGAGAAAGTATCTCTGAAGTTACTCTCATGGTTCTAGTTTTTTTTTTTACTGAGATTGAATTCTAATGTACTCTTGCAATTTGTGAATAATAAAACAGTATTGAAATGATCACTGTAATTCTGCATTTCTATAAAATCTTTTAATCAATACATTCTCTGTACATTAATCTAAAAATGTGTTTTTTCCGTCGCGGAAGCTGCTCGGGAGCGCGCGCACTCAAAACAATCCGTTCCACCGTTCACGGCTCCTGCAGGAACCTTAGTTTCCCTGACAACGAGGAAGCGTCACGGCGGGCGAATCCATTTCTCTCCCGTGGGTCGCAACACAAATGAAAGAGACTAAATACCACCGAGGGTGTGTTTGGAAGCAGATCTACGCATTGATTCTGCCAGCTTAAGTCTCTTTATTTCATGCGCAGCTGCACGAACGGCACCGGAAGCGCGCGAATGCCGTGATGAGTTCCCGGATACCGCAGCGTTCCCCTCCGCATAGTCGGCGCCAGGCTCCGGCTGTTTGAGTGAACATGGCGGCCCGTTGCTTAGCACAAATTGTGATAAGATTATAACCTTGGTTTGTCACGCTTCTTTGTGATTTCACTGTGTAAGGTGTTGACCTGTGCGCTCACTGTGCCCGAATCTAAAGACACCCGGCGGTGAAGATGTCGGATTCGGAGGAGGAGAGTCAGGAGCGGCAGCTGAAGCTGGTGTTAATCGGAGACGGAGCTTCGGGGAAGGTGAGGAGGGATTTACAGCAGCTTGGGCTGGAATGCTAAGTGCTAATGCAGCCTGAGCGAATCTGCGTGCTTTATGATATTCGTGTGCACTTCTGGTTTGTAGAATGTGGAGATGAGGATGAAAAATCCTTCCAGGGTCGCGTTTCATATATCTATATATAAATATATAAAAAGTCTAATCTGCACACTGTGCCATGCACTGTTCCAGAAATCTCAGATCTCATCTCATCTCATCTCATTATCTCTAGCCGCTTTATCCTGTTCTACAGGGTCGCAGGCAAGCTGGAGCCTA
>JAPEKM010000013.1:8379256-8390082 GCA_027575975.1 Cathorops multiradiatus
ACAGGCCTCTCTCATCTTTTTAAGTGGGACAACTTGCACAATTGGTGGCTGACTAAATACTTTTTTGCCCCACTGTACCTAACGAACAAATAATGTGATATGACCATGAGGAGTTCATCCCCCAAAATACAGTGATGAAGTGAGGAGGGATTTAGTGAGAGAAGCATCGAAGAGGCCAAGGGTAACTCTGAAGCAGCTGAAGAGATCCAAAGCTCAGACGGAAATCCTATTCGGCGGAGACCCAAGGGCATGTTGGAAGGTTCACGTTAGTGGATCGAAACAAGAATGGTCCAGTCAAAGCCCAGAGCTCAATCTGATTGATAACCTCTGTCAAGGCTTCTGACAGCAAGCAAAATACCATATTCTCAATGTGATCTTGGACCCCACTATACACACACTTGTTTTTTCAAGTGCAAATCTTCTGGAAAATACTGGTGTCAGAATTATGGACATCGTGACAGTTGATAGTTTGTGACATTTGCCATGAAATGAACAACAGTACTTAAACCTCTTCTGACAACGTCTAATCAGGTGACAGATAGTTGTAGAGGGAAGGCTCTTAGTCCGCTCCCCCATTGAGAACATTTTATGCTCCTTGATGTTCTCATGTTTGTGCATATGGTCTTCCTTCAATCAATTCACACCACAGGTTTTCAATCGGGTTCAAATCCTTTTCTGTGGTTCATTTTGTTGAAAGCTCCATTTCTGACCAAGTTTGAATCTTATGGCAGAGTCAACCAGGGTTTAAAAGTAACAGCACAGTTCCTGGTGAGCAAATGGAAAACAAGGTGTTGCAAGCATGACAATTTGCATTTATTTAAAGCATTCTTATTGGTGTAATTAATTTTGTCACAGTGGTGTAGTGGTTAGCACTGTCGCCTCACGGCAAGAAGGTTCTGGGTTTGAGCTCAGTGATCGACGGGGGCCTTTCTGTGTGGCATTCGCATGTTCCCCCTGTGTCCGTGTTGGCTTCCTCCGGGTGCTCCGGTTTCCCCCACAGTCTAAAGACATGCACTTTAGGCGAATTGGTGGCTCTAAATTGACCATAGGTGTGAATGGTTGTTTGTCTCAGATGGAAATCCCATTCGTCGGATACCCAATGACATGTGTCAGCCCTGTGATAATTTGGCGACTTGTCCAGGATGTACCCTGCCTCTCGCCCATAGTCAGCTGGGATTGGCTTCAGCTTGCCCGTGACTCTGCACAGGATAAGCGGTTACGGATAACGGATGGACGTATGTTTCACCATTTTCACCGCATATGCCAAAAGACATGTAAATCAACCCTCTGAAAAATTAGTTTTTGTGCCAGGCTCATACTTTTGGCCTGCAGCCACATGGTACCCTCAAATTGCCACACCTTGGCTTAATGCCCACATATGTTCTGTCAGCCTCCTGTGAGTCCAAAATGAACAATGCCTCAGTGTGTTCTATTTACCTGGTAGTTGGGATAACAAAGTGTCACCAGGTGAAAACATAACCCATTGTGCAGTGAATGCATCAAATCAGTGGGGCCTGATACCACAGGACTACAAATTTCAGTTCTACTGCCAACCTTTTCAAGGCCCAGGGCCTCACTTTCAGTTATTAGGTTTGACACTCTGTTCCATCTATCCATTATCTATACTGCTTCTCGAGTAAAGCTGGAGCCAATCCCAGCTCACTTTGGGCAAGAGACAGGGTACAGTCTGGGGAAGCCACCAGTCTATTGCAGGGCTAATACAATTAACCATTCACACTCATTCATACCTATGGGCAATTTAGAGAAGCCAGTTGACCTCATCCACATGTCTTTGGACTGTGGGAGGAAACCCACAACAGGCTAGGGGAGAACATGCAAATTCCAGACAGAAAAGTACCAGTTGTCCATGAGGTTTGAACCCAGAATCTTCCTCCTGTGAGGTGGCAGTGCTAACCACTGCAACATCTACCTCTATATTCCTTGAACTTAATTCCCTCTTGGACAGAAGCTCATTTGAAAGAAAAACCACATGGTTCAGAACAAACCTGAATAACCCTTCTTGTTCAGATGAGGGATAGTGGTTACTCTTCTTGCAACAGTGCACACTATGTTTCCACTGCTCCAGAGCACAGATGCTTATTGAATTTTGCCTTTCAAGACAGGCTTTGCAATTCACAGTCCTCCACTTTAGCCTCTCTCTAGCACCACAGGGTTTTGCAAGATGCATTATACAAATGTAGCCAACTGGAGTTGTAAAGAGAAGGTCTTGACTCTTGAGTTCTCGGCTATGCCACCTGGGACCTTTCACACCAAGATATATGTTCAGCTTGACCTAGAACACCTTACTTGAAACAAGAGGGCTCTCACGCACAGATAAATAATGACAGTAAACAAACAAACCAAAACACACAAGGCAAAAAACTAAAATTATACGAAATGTACAGGAGGCAAAGCAGCAGAGACAAATCTTTCTCTCGGTATCTCTGACTCAACATGACCAACAAGACCGAGCAGCCAGGGCACAACGTGTGGCTGCTGGCATATCACGGTCCCTGTGAACAGCAGCCGACTACAACATATTCTGTTATCCTAAACATCCCAGTCTGCTACTCAGCAAAGTCACAGTCTTTGGTGAAGATGTGGCAGCCACTCCAGTGCATTACAGCACCATGGATGGTGTCTCACCAGGAATTCCGAAGCTTCCTCACAGCCTTTCTTAAGGAAGCAAGGCACCCTTTTACAGGTAAAGCGGTCTCTGTAAAGATGTGATCAGAGCAAAAATAGGGCAAGAACTGCATTCCTTGGCTATAAGCTCGTGTATAAATGCATGTTGGTTCGTGGGGAAATGAGGAATCAGGAGGCAAGCTGGAGACGACTAAAAAAAGTGTGCTTTATTTCTGTACGTTTGCTTTTAGGTGGTTCTATTGCACATGGCAGGCAAACACACACAAACGCACAGCTCCCTCGTTCTCTGGTTCCAGTCTTCTCCTGAAAGCACAAACAAAACGCATAAATAAACTGCCCATAATGGGACACAGGTGAGCATCACCTTACCTGCCAGTGCAATTTGTTTCAACCTGTTAGTGGGAGAGGTAATCCACTCCCACCATCTGTGCCGCGGACCTGTGGACCACCTTAAATTGAAATGGCTCAAGTGCCAAATACCAACAAGTAATTTGTGTGTTTACGTCTTTCATGCAGTGGAGCAATTAGAAGTAGCCCATGTTCAGAAGAGAGGATGAAAGGGTGTCCCAGCAGGTAGTATTGGAGGGTGAGGACTGCCTACTTGATGGCCAAACCTCCTTGATTGTGCTGTATTTACTCTCTTGCACTGTGATCTTGCAGCTATTGTACAGCACGGGGCACTCCTCCCCCTCTACCAACTGAGACACAATGGCCCCCAGCCCTGTGTCTGACATGTCAGTCTGCAAAACAAAAAGGAGAGAAAAGTCAATCTGTTGCCTTATCCATTTGGAGACACTTGCACATGACCCAAGTGGAAGCCCAGACACTGTACTTTCACCTACCCAACTGCACACTTCTTTGAGTCTGCTTTAAGTCCAGCCCATCTCAAAGAACTCAGAACAGACCTCAGATGTTGTAAATGCTGCTTCAAATCATGACTATAACTGATAATATCATCTAACTAGGCAGGGGTATATGCACTGTGCGGACAGAGGATTCTCTCCATGAATCATTGCTCGGGCTTCGCACAAATCAAATGGAAGGATGACAAATTGGTAGAGTCCAAACAGAGTGAAAGCATTTTTTTCTCAGGATATTGGAGTCAAGGAAATCTGCCAAAACACCTTGATTAAGTACACTGTCAAACAAAAACGAGCCACACCAAACCGATCAAGCACTTCATTCATGCAAAACATCAGATGGGTCTCAAACTTCTACCCTGTGTTGACTTTTCCAAAGTCTATACAAAATGGACCAACCTATCAGTCTTGAGGACCAAGACCACTGGGCTGCTCCAATCACTGTGGGAATCCTCCTTTAACCCCATTTCAAGCACAGCCTTAAGTTTCTCCCAAACCACACTTTTCTTGTGCTCAGGTAACTGTTATGGGTGGCCACATACAACCACACCTGGAGGAATTTCAATGTGGTGCTCTATGAGGTTCATGTAACCAGGTAGAGCCAAAAACATATCCAAAAAATCCTCCTGCAACCTGGGAACCTGTTATCTCTGGGACAGAGGTGGTCTCCACAAGGGGACCTGGGTCAATTTGACTACACTTTTTAGATTTACGTTGGGTTCCAGCTCCTGCCTCTTGGGAACAGGTTGCAAGACACTGAGATGTTATATTTGAAGTGCCTCATACCCATCCATTTGCCTGACCTCATAGTTGACTTCTCCAACTTGCCATGTGACTTCAAAGGGTCCTTGCCACTTTGCGAGCTCAATGTGGGAAGCAATATCCTGTGGCTGAGCACCTCTGTTCTAAAGCCAGGATTGCCATTCTTGTGCTTATAGCAAATTCTCCTGTGTTTGGTGACTTAAAGTGTGGAGTTCTGCTCTCACGTCAAGAATGTACTGAATTTAATTTTTCATAGTAGAAGGTCCCTCCTCCCAATTTTCTCTAATGACATCTAAGAAAACCCTGTGGAGGCTTGTGGGACCTGTCATACTGTGAATAATAGGGGCTTGAGCCATTTATCCCAATTCTGAGCATCATCGTGAATAAATTTGTGAATCGTGTGCTTAAGCATTTGATTAAATCGTTGGACCAGCTTGTTACGGATGTTAACACCGTTATGAATCAGTTTATTCACCAATAACTTGTACAGTTCACAGTGTGTGACAAAATTGTTGTGCCTTGATCAGTCAAGATTTCTTTTGGAATCCTGATTCAGGAAATAAAATGGAATAATGCCTCTGCAGCATTGCATGTGGAAATGTTCCAGGTATTGCACTGTGCCATCCGCTAAGACTCACAGAAAGCAATGCCCTTGTGCAGTCCAGTCTACTGGCTCAACAAGGTCTATCCCAATTCTTTCAAAGGTGATCGCGGTAAAGGAAAGAAGGTGCAGTGATGTTTTTGGGGTGGCCAGCAGATTCACCAGCTGTCATTCTTGACATACAGTACACCACCTGTGAACATTGCCACAAATGCTTGGCCAATAAAAATGATCCATAAGCCAGTTCAGTGTTTTATCCCCAAATGCCCAGCCAGGAGATTATGATGAGTCACATGGAACAGAAGTTTCCTACATCTCCTCAGGACCACCAACTGGGTTGAACTCTTCTTTGGTTTGAGTATCATGTGTCAGTCAATACAATACCCATCCATCCATTATCTTTAGCCACTTATCTCGTATAGGGTCGCAGGCAAGCTGGAGCCTATCCTAGCTGACTACGGGCAAGAGGCAGGGTACACCCTGGACAAGTCGCCAGGTCATCGCAGGGCTAACACAGAGACAAACAACCATTCACACCCACTGTCAACTTAGAGCCACCAATTAGCCTAACCTGCATGTCTTTGGACCGTGGGGGAAACCAGCGCACCTGGAGGAAACCCACGCAGACACGGGGAGAACATGCAAACTCCACACAGAAAGGCCCTTGTCAGCCGTTGGACTCGAACCCAGGACCTTCTTGCTGCGAGGCGACAGTGCTAACCACTACACTACCGTGCTGCCCAGTCAATATAATATTTCTTCAACAATGGAGAACTATGGGTGCGAGAGTGCAACAATTGGCTGAATTTTTTGACCACTGATTGCTCTCACTTGATCAAAAGCATGTCTTAGGGTCTCCACAGGTGACAGCTCCAGAAGAAAATCCCCCATTTTTCTGCACTGCAAAAAGTGAAGGGATGGAGCCCTCTTCACCCTACATGTCCCTGATGCAGAACCTGATGTAAATAGCCCCAAGACTGCCTCCCCTGGCAAAGTAGCACTGAAATCCACCCCTGCTTTGCTATTGCAGGAACCATTCACAAGCATTTTCCTGATTAATGCCTGAAACCCCAGCCAATTTGTCAACAGAATTCTTGGATGGGTGAGGCAGGGACTAATGACTGCCTCCACACTATATTTTCACCCCAGAACTTAATGATTACTGCTACCACTTGTGTATATCCCTATACACACACCTCACCTTCACCAGTTGTGCATTTCCCAATGCCCCACATTGAATCAGGCTTTGAAGGACTGTGGTCTGATTATACCTTGAGTCCACCAAGGCCTGATGTGTACTCCCTTATATACTCACTGGTACACGGTACATTCCTGCTTGATTGTAGAAAGCCTGAAGTGCATAAGGAATCTGGATCTGAATTCCTGCTTCCATGAAATAATGCTGATCCTGGAATTGCCCAGCTCTCCTGCCGCACCTGCAGACTTGCCCGGGCTTTGCCCTAGTCCTGGAGAGTATAGATGGTTCAACCTGTGCAGAGAGAGAGAAGGAGTTTGTGGAGAAATTAGAGGGGAAGGAGAGGAAGGTGAAGTAAAAAGGGAAGAACCCTGGGTTTGGGGAACTAGTTTCAGGGGAACTGTCCCTCATTTTGTTCATGCAGGGACAAGGAGGACAGAGAGGATGGGGATAACAGGGGAAGGGAAAGCATGAGAGAGAGAGGGCAGGGGGCTCACCTGCCCCTGGAAAGGCCATCACATGGTCTTCTGCAAGCCAAATCGCCTCTCCCAGTGATATCGGACAGTGGCACTGGACCCACTCTCCCGTCCCTTCTGGCAGCAGGGCAATGAACTGCTTCAGCACCACTCAATCGATGATATGACCAGCGTTGCACTCCTCTGCCAGTAGTCACCTTCGACAGGTGTCCCAGAGCTGTTGGGCAAAGGTGAAAGAGTCGCCGGACTCTCTAATCATCAGCAAGCAGAAGCAGTGATGGTGCTGTTCATGAGTGTGGCCAAACCATTACAAAATATCATGCTTTCAGTCCAGGAAGTCCGGCAGGTTGGTGACTGGGTGCTTTTATACTGTGAGCTGAGCTTCTCTCAGTAGCAGCGGCAATAAGCGGACCACCCACTGTGAGGTTGGGCCAAGCACATGCTTCCGCAGCACACTTCCACAACACGCTTAAAGGGGTCAATGGAGACTTTGGGATAGTCTTGTGGGTCCATCATGTTGTGTGTGACTTTGGATATGGCCGTTGGGGTTGTGGCTGTAGTACCTGCTGGCTGGACCAATCCTCTGCCTTGGCCTGGAGAAGGACCGTGAACTGTCACTCCTGCTCCAGGCACAGTGCTTGGTTGTTGGACTTGTTGGTGGATGCCAACAAGGGTCTGGATAATTTTGGTGAGTGTCTGGATAATTTCAGTGAGGAGCAATGACTCCCTGATGGCGCTCTTCCTCAGATTCTTGGGTTTCAGTGCCAGTGTAACACATGCTGGTTCATGAGGGAAATGAGAAAATTGGATCCAGACTTTGGGCAACTCAGAAAGGTGCGCCTTTTTCTGCACACTTGCCCTTTTTTCAGCAGTTTTATTGCACACAGTAGGCAAGCACACAAAAATACACAGTTGTGTGCTGCATTGATCTCTCAGGCTCTGGTTATGGACCTCCTGAAAGCAAAAACAAAACACCAAAATAAACTGCCCATAATCAGACAGGTAATTATCACCATGTTACCGAACAGTTCAATCTGCATCCCCTCTTTCCACAGCTGATGCTTGATCGTGTCCCTGCTTCCACACTCATCTTGCATGAAAATGACTCTGAAGTGACTTTTTATGAACCAATCTATTAATCTTGAAGTGTCCAGTGATGGGAACTTGAACCACATAGCAGTGATTTGTTCATCAGATCAACTAGTCTGTTCTAGTCTGCCACAGGGGATCATTAAAGCATTAGCTTATGCCACTGAATTCTGGACCATCACAGCCACAAGTGGATGGATTGAGCCAGTATTGCTGACTGTTTATAGAAGAGGCCTCTCCCCCAAACTGTACACTGAAATGGCCTGTCGAGAAGAGGCTCTAATATTTGGAACAATACACCCAGCTCTCCATAACATTAAATAATTTACTCATAACCCATTCAGTGGGGCCATACCAAGATTTGACATCTCATTGGCACAGAATAGGTGATTCGGCATTTCGTGGGTAATTATTCCACTCGGGTCTGGGGTGCCAGTTTCAGGGCCCTGGCACCTCAGTCACAGGCTGCTGGAACCAAAGGGGGACAAGGGAAAGAGGAGAGAGAGTAAAGAGCTGCTTTCCACCACAGACTCTGCCAGTCTGATCCTATGCTGGCTGGAAGGCATCATCTAAGGACACCAGTTGGTGGTACTGAACCCACGCTGCTGTTCCTGATGAACTCTTCCAGCACCACCAGATCAGGAATTCCTGCAGCATCCTGTAATTAATGTCAGCATCAACCACTGACGAGTTTCAGAGACCGGAAAGCTCTTCTGAGAGCTGCCATTCCTGTTGCAGTACCACTGGCTTTACACTCTAGTACTCCAGCTACATGCACTACTGGGTGGCAAGCTGGATGACCCCTGAGAGTAAAGTAGGCAGAGGGCCTACTCATCCTTTAGCCATCTCCATGCAACTGCTTGAAGAGGTCCATGAAGGCCTCTTGTTTACAGGTCAAAGAGACTTAGGATGTACCTCCCCACCCTCCTCCATGCAAGAAGATATCCAGATGATTATCACAAGGCTAGCAGTTATCTGGTGTTCACAGTACCACAGTTACATATGTAACTAGAAATTTCTGTCTTCAATTCAATGGTCAATTGTCATCCATCACCTGAGATGCCTCCACCTGTCTAACTGTCACCAGCAACCCACAACTTGGGCAACATTTGATATATTTAGTAAGATATGAGGAGGTGAGGTCTATATACGAGGTTGCATGCATGTAAAATGTGTGTTTCATTATCATGGGAAAAACATGACATAAAAGAGACAGATGGTCATTGACTTCATGCCAAGTGATGAATAGAAAACGACATGAGCAACCAAGGCTGTAATGAGTTTGAAAAATTTCAAGAATGTGAAGCATCTGAGAATATGCCAGAAATGTGATCTTACTCTCCTCACACTGCCCCAGGTCATGATAATATCTGTTCAGCTTTGGCTGTCCACTGCACCCAGTCCACTATCCACAGTATCAGCAACCCCAATTCCAAAAAAGTTGGGACATTGTGTAAACGGCAAATAAAAACAGAACACGACGATTTGCAATTCACAGAAACCCACTATTTCACTGACAACATATCAAATGTTGAAACTGATTTTTTTTTAAATATGCGCTCATTTTGGAATTTGATGCCAGCAAAACATGTCAAAAAAGTTGGGGCTGAGGCATATTTTGTTGCATCACCTCTGGTTTTTACAACACTGTAAAAATTTGTGAACTGAGGAGACAAATTGTTGTCGTTTGGAAAGAGAAATGTTGTCCCGTTCTTGCCCGAGATACATTTAGAGAGATACACAAGTTTGGGGTCTTCTTTGTATTTTGTGCTTCATCATGCACCAAATGTTTTCGATGGGAGAGGGGTCTGGACTGCAGGCAGGCAAGTTTAGCACCTGGACTCTTACTTCGGAGCCCTGCAGTTTTAATGTGTGTAGAATGCGGTTTGGCATTATCTGGTTGAAATAAGCAAAGCCTTCCCTAAAAATGATGTGGCCTGGATGTCAGCATGTTGATCCAAAACCTGTATATATCATTCAACATTAATGGTGCCTTCACAGATGTGCAAGCTGCCCACACCATGTGCAGTAATGCACCCTCATACCATTACAGATGCTGGCTTTGAACTGTGTGCCAATAACAAGCCGGATGGACCCCATCCTCTTTGGTCAGGACAACACTGTGTCCATGATTTCCAAAAAGAAATTAAAATTTCAATTCCTCAGACCACAGAACAGTTTTTCCACTTTACTTCAGTTCATCATAAATTAGCTTGGGCCCATAGAAAGCATCAACACTTTGATATTGTTTAGAGATGGTTTGTGGCTGCAGTGATGAACTGTGTTCATAGGCAATGGTTTTTGGAAGTGTTCCTGAGCCCATGAGCAATTTCCACTACAGAATCATACCTGTTTTTAATGCAGTGTTACCCGAGGGCTTAAAGATCACAGCCATCCAATGTTGGTTTTTAGCCTTGTCCCTTGCATACAGAGATTTCATCAGATTCGCTGAATCTTTCAATGATATTGTGGGCCGTAGATGGTGTGACACCCAAATTTTTTTTGGTTTTATACTGAGGAATGTTATTCACAAATTACTGCACTATTTTCCCACAGTCTCTCACAGAGTGATGAACCCCTCCCTATCTTTACTTCTAAAAGACTCCACCCCTCAGGAATGCTCTTTTTATACCCAATCTTGTTAATGACTGGTTGCCAAGTCACCTAATTAGTTTTCTTTTTAACATGACACAAACTTTCCAGGCTTTTGTTGCCCTGTCCCAAATTTCTTTCTGAAAAGTGTTGCTGGCATCAAATTCAAAATGAGCATATATTTTTCAAGAAACAATAAAACTTCCCAGTTTCAACATATATGTTGTCTTTGTGCTACTTTCCAGGAAATATAGGGTTTCCATGATGTACAAATCATCATGTTCTGTTTTTATTTATTTCCCAACTTTTTTGGAATTGAGGTCAGAGAAATGTAGATATAATTAGTTAGTTTTAAAAGGTTTGGGGAGATTTTTTCACAAAAATACAAGGTGGGATGAAAGCTCTTGCTGGTCTGTTTTAGTTCAAGTTCAGTACACATGAGAAGAAGTACGCATGTGAACTTGTCTTAATAATTGTTGACCATAGAGTCTTTTTCCGAGAAAACAACATAGAGTCTTTTACGTTTAAGGCGATGGCCTTTCTGTGCGGAGTTTGCACGTTCTCCCTGTGTCCGCGTGGGTTTCCTCCGGGTGCTCCGGTTTCCC
>JAPEKM010000013.1:11856262-11871205 GCA_027575975.1 Cathorops multiradiatus
AGCCTCTGCGCGGGGGGCGTGGTCGCGCACAGACACAGAACGGACGGACGCAGAGGCTATGCGTCCGAAGCATAAATTAGGCTTAAGGGAGCGCCCAGCCACCCCGCGAAGAAAACTCATTTCGGCCGCTTGTATCCGCGATCTCTTCTTTCAGTCATTACCCATAGCTCATGACCACTTCGCTTTCGGTAAATAATTGTTAAATAGTGTCAGGTTTGACTAGACCTAGAACCCCAGTACCATCAGCTCATACAGTATTTGGACTGCTTCTTGTTTCTGAATATGCAAAGTAAATAGGCAACCACAAAGAGGATTCATTTGAAAAATATAAACATTTAATAAAGGCTACATCTCTTCATAATTACAATAATTAAAGTACCAAGTCATCTTTAAAATGATGCTCTATATAATGCATAATTTACATTTATGTGGAACAGAAAAAAACATCAACAACAACAAAAAACAGAATAGATAACAAGATATCCAAAGCATTAAAAAAAATCTTTGCAACATAAACCCCTTTGGAAAAGCAAGGGAATATTACACCCTGAAGCAGGGCAGCACACGGCATGGTATCCATGTAGGCACAGGTACTGCAGTCTAAAAACACTGACATTCGTCTCTCCTCCTCTGCTGATGCCAATGCACAACTACACCCTGTCCAGGAGCTCTGTACTTCTCTGTAACTCGGTACACACTCACCACTTTGGAGAGAACTTCCACACTGGGTCCACCAGAACTTCTCAACGTCCTGCTTGTTTCTATTTCAATGGTGCTGAAATGAAGAAAGGCCACAATTTTTGTTCAGTGGGATTAAGACATCAGCGTTGCTGGATAATAAAACAGGATGTATATATGTTTTTTTTTTGGTTTTTGTTTTACAGTAATGCTCAAGGTTCTTTGCCAAGGTGGTTTGATCCTGTGTAATTCCTGGGCTCCAAAAAATCAAAGGCACTATGATGCGAAATGGGACAAGAGCCCTGGACGCAGAGCAAATAGCGAATCGCCAGAGAGGGTTTTGAGAAAACTTGGGTGGTCCCAGAGTGGAAGTGATCTCCTCGTTGGACAGCATCAGAGACTCCTAGCGTTTAATTATAAGGGGGGGACTCGAGCATTATGACCATGCATGTGTTACATTGGAAAAAAAAATATCTCCCAATTCAACTAAGCAGCTTGTCCATTAAGCTGGACATGGGGCAGGAGGGACATGACAGTTTTAATAAATATTAATATTCTTTTACTTGTTACAAAAGCACAATATAACGTGCACATACCTCTGTATACACACACACACACTCTCACACATTCACACAAACACCTGCAATTAACACAACTAAATCTTGGTCAGCAGTCCATGGTGCGGGATGCACCGGCTCTGTAGCGATCCCTCAAAAAAAAAAAATCCAAAACCACATACAGTCACCCGCATCTTCAGACAGTGGTATATTCATAACGTCTCTTGACCATGACGTTAAGGTGCCTGATCTCCCAGGCTGCTTTGCTGGAGTCCTCCACCAGTTGGTATACTTCATTGGCTAGTATTCCTTCAATAGCTTGATGAGCCAAAACAAAACAAAACGAGTTTTTTTTGTGTGTGTGTGTGGATATATTAAAATTTCTTTATCTTTGAAAATACAGGTCTATGTAGAAGTCCGTTTCTTCGCTTGTTGGCCTCGAGTGGCAAGTTAGAGGATTGTTCATGTGTTCACGTGAGGAGCTTTTTTTGTTTTTAGTCTGTTCGTTCCACTTTTCCCAGGATTTTGCCCTCGTACATGGGAAGGACGGTGCCGTCGTCCCACACTTCCTCGAAAACGGCTCCACACTCAAACTCGTCGCTAGCCTTCTTGAAGTAGTACCTGTGCAGAGAGAAGTGGCACATTAAGGGTTAGTGCTGTATCATCGAAACATCTGCCCTTAAATCATTTTTCCACGGGATGGCCTGCACCCTACCCCCTCGCCTCAGGTCTCGAGTTCGTTTGCAATTATTTGCCCGAGTCAGCAGGGAGTCTTGGAAATGAGCTACTGACAAGAGGCTCGAGGCAAGCAGCCACTGGTAGTGCGTTGACATACAGAGGTCAAAAAGAAGCTCGATGCCTTCCACCTTTAGATGTTACTCTAAAGAAGCAAGGAAGATGCTTCTGATCTTTCAAGGAAGAGGGATGACTTAAAAGGCCTGACGGGTAATTAAAACACCCCTGTGACTCTCATCTTGGTTCTTGCATTGTTGTATGAGCAAAAAAAAAAAAAAAGGGGGCTTTGCTCTAAATTAGAGGGCGGCTTAAATCCTGACGTCCCTCCTCTCTCTTGCTTGTCGCCAGTGCTTCTGTCTAATGGTGTCTAATTGGGGCTGCTGTCAAATGAAGGGCTTCTTTCACAAAGGTTGATATTTTGGGTGCCAGCAAGTCTGCATATCACCACACACACACACACACAAACATACGTAGACACAGGCTCTTGCTTTCTCCTCATTCTTGGTTAATAGAGAAGATGGCTCTCAGGTTGATAGTGCTGTGACCTGGGGTGAAGGGATCATATCATCCCCATGAGGAGGTCACATGCTCCATTCCTAACCTGACCCTCCTTCGAACGGAAGCAGGGGAGAAAGAGAGGAACGAAGCAAGGGGTGGTTGTTCCAAAGAATTAGCTCTGTAATGGAAAATGCCCCCGTTCGCTAACAAACGTGCGCTGTGGTGCGCACTTGAATTCCAAGAGCTAACTTTTCGTTTTATGAGTGGACTCCACCAAGTCATAAAAACAATGCACATAAAACAAGGATGGATGGGGTTGGGGGCGTGCGACTTCCAGCAAACAGTTGGCAGAAGCTATGGTATGGTGGTAAAAACAAAGTGGGATGTGTTTGCTGTACAGGAAAGCTTCTCGAAACAAGAAGCATCGTTATTTTTCCGATCGTCTTTGTGCGATGCTCAGGTTGGAAAGCGCAAGAAGAACAGCCCTTACTTGCATGAAAAAAAAAAGAGGAAGAAGTGGGGAAAAGAGCGCAAGAGAGAGAAGTCTTTCCATTGGAACACATTTTATGTGGCAAGATTCTTCTCTGAGCAACATCTGGCACCAATATCGTCTGGCAGTGCTGGCAAGTACTGTTCTTTGTTGAAATGCTGCCATGTCCCAGCTCCACACATTTTCTGCTATTAAAACCATCAGCTTTGAAAAAAAAAAAATCAGTTGGCCTTGAAAAAAAAAATATATTACAAAGAATGTGCAAGGTAGGAGAGCTTTAGTTCAGGAAGAGGACTACGTATTACACCTGGGACACTGACTCAGCCGATAAAAACCGTAATTAAGCGCGTACATGCTTCTTGCAGGAAACGCTTGGTTTTTATTTTGAGTGGGCTATTTGAAGAGTCAACCGACATGCAACTAGAACAGGACAAAAACAAATCTGTCCTTTGGTGTCAATGGAAAAAAAAAAAATCTCGATTGCTTATGTAAACGCACATCCAGTGCATGAAAGCAATGGAGCTTGATACAATCGCTGAAGAATTTACACGAGTCTTAGTGCATGAAATGAAAGACCTGGGCTTCAAAGACATGCTTATTAAGTGTGCCTTACAAAGAAATCAATACCAGATGTGACCAAATGGCTCCAGTTAAAATTCCCTCTTTCCTTTTCTGTACACCCACTGCATCCCCCCTCCCCTTCTCTTCCCTTCCCTTCCTACCACCAACTCCAGTAAACAGGCAGCAGTAAACATTCTCCTCTTACACACAACAGCAGAGGCTGTTCTTTGAGTGTCTAGCTTGAGCATGAACCACTTCAAGCTCCCTGAAACCTTTCAAGGGTGCCTTTCTTCTCCGTTACCTTCAATTACGTACAAAGGAAACACATGGCCTACTAGTTTTTGGGTGGCTCAAATTCACCAATCGTATCGAGTCATCAAGACCCGGGAGAAGGAGCGAGTGTGTACCTGTAGTTGCCTTTCTTGCGGAGCTGCTCTTTGAAGTGGCCTAGGGTGAGGCTGTGTGTCTTCATCATGCGCCGGTAGGGGATCTCCTCACCACAGAAGAAGTATGTGACCACAGTTTCATTGGCATGGCTGCCAGGAGGCTTCTTTGGCTCTTTTGGGCTGTGGGGAAAGACGGAGGAGATGAAGAAGAAGAAGTGTGAGAGACGACGCAAGTGCACTAACATTCCTGACATGAATCATGCTGCCATAGCTGAGCAAAACGTCCGACGTTCAGGATATGTCTTTTAATACTCGAATTTTCAGACCAAACACTGATAAAATGAACCATTTCACTTGAGAAGGAAAAGACGTGAGCTTTAACAAGCTCACAACAATAGGCTTTCTTGGTGTGCATTGTAGCATGATTGATTAAAAAAAAAAAAAACAGGTTGGATGATCACATTCCACACACATTTCCAGAATACTTACTGCTCTGTTTGAAGAGCCTGGCTCTGGAGAGATGCAGCTCCAGTCTGAACAGGCACGGCATGGCTCTTTTCTCTTTGAAGGCCTTGTGTTGTATGCCTGATGATAGAAATTGAGAATGAAGATATGATACGTGCGTATCAGGGCCAGAAATACGACGGTTTCCGAGAAAGAGCCTCACCTCTGTTTTGCGGGTTTGGAAACCTCTTCCAGCCGTCGGCGCGCTTCCTCCAGCTGTGCCAGGGTGTTGGGTGGAGGTAGAGGGGGCATGGCTGGGTCCTGGATGAACGGATGAGCAGGCTGGTGGGTGCGCAGGTGCCCAGAAATGCCTGCCCCGCCCCAAGTGTGGGTGCGTGCTGACTCGGAGCCGTAGAGCTTCCTCGTGCTCTGAGTGCTGTGGGCATCAGGTGGATGTTATTATATTATCATCACTAAAGACAAGCCTGGATGGGTCAAGTGGATTTTGAGGGTGGCATGCTAACTTACCTGTGTGGCCTGTGCCTGGCCTGGCGATCGCTCTCCAGAATCCACTGCCAGACGTTCTGAGAGCGGTCAGCGCTATCAGTGGGCAGCTGGAGGGTGGCACTATCTGCACTCTCGCTGCTCACCTCTTCACCTGACCTACAGAGACGCTTGGGTAAAGCACTCGAACATCTGGAGGAGAACAGAGGAGAAAGGAGGTATTTAGAGGTATATAACTGATATTTACATACAACCATCGTGCACCGTAGAGGCGGGAATAATGTCCTGTCAGCTGCTACTCTGAGTACTAAAGGACATTGTCGAAACCCAAAAGACGACTCACCCTTGGCTGCCATCGCCGATGCTGTTTCCATGTTCAGGGCCCAGGCTGCGGCTGCGTGAGTATGGCGACGGACAGCACTCGGGCACGGTCGGACATATGCCCTGCACCCGCCGTGCTGCCTCGGCCTCAATCTGTTCCTTGCTCTTGGGCACCGAATGGTGATGGATGTAGTGGTGATGGACGTGCTTGGAGACAAACGTTTGTCCAGACGGGTAGGCAGGCAGAGGCACGGTGCCACCCACGGGCCTGGTCATAGGCCGGGGTTCGGGTGAGCGTGAGCGAGGTGAGTGGCGTGCCACTCCGGGTGACTGACAACCAGGTGTCCTGAGAACGCGTGAAAGATGCTCATCTAGGATGGCCTGCGGGTCGTCGTCGCTTGAGCGGCGCTGCGAGGAAGACGCGATCTCCGACTCATCACGCTCTTCCTCCTGCATCAAGTCATAAATACGGTGTTAGACAAGTCCAGTTGGCCTGCAGTCAAATAGTAAAACCGCCAATAAACTTTCATACGTATGAGAACATCTATTATGGAACCTATAACTGGTATGGGGAGGTGAGACGCCACTGCACACTGACCTCCTGGATCTGCTGCAGTCTCTCCTCCAGTGAGCTCATCGTCTCCTGTTCTCTCTTCAGCCTTTCGAGTCTGGCGATGAGCTGAGCGGCGAATGCTGCTGGCTCCATCGGGGTCATGTCCTTCGGTGGCCGCCGCGGCCTCTACACGTGACAAAAATACAGCTGTTATTGCTTTATTTGCGTCGTTACAACCATGCAATTGCTTTTGGCAACACCGCAGATGAATGAGGTTGTGCCAGTGACACATATTAAACCAGCAGCAACAAAGAGAGAGGCTTGATTCACACAGCTGCCCTCTACCTGAGTGCCTTTTCCATACACACACTGCGCCTTTCACCGCTGGTGTGAGCAGTTGGTCACACTCTGAGGAGCCTCAGCTTGCTCTCTCTGTAGTGCCACCAAGCCACTTCAAAGAAGCTTTGGCAAATATCAAACGCACACCAGGGCTGGGAGCGACAGTGGCTTTACATCCAGGAATAAAAGTCACATATCAACAGGAGAGGAGAGAGAGAGAGAGAGAGAGGGGTGGAAAAACAGAAAAAAGGAAAGGATTAAAAGAAGGGAAAGGAAGATGAGGAGATGAGTGGGGAGGCAGTGGGGGGAGATAGTGTGGGGTCAAACAGAGGAAGATCAGAGAGGCCAAGGTAATTTATTTGCCCACCACATGCTGGGCACTTCTGAGCTACAGTAGCCACATTATATGTTCAGGTGGGTGTATATGTGGACACGTACCCACATATCTATTCATTTACGTTGGTTATTTTTGTACTGGTGTGCTTTTATTTGTTCCTCTAATTACTCTGAGGAGATGTGTTGGTAACGCCACGGACCTATCACACGCAAACCAGAGAATAATCTTTCTTCAGGAACAAGGAGAATGGAAAAGTTGCAGATTGCGAAGACATAGATCACCTCGTGTATTATGCACACAGCACATACTGTACACAGCTTTCAAGTTTGTTCCAACCGGTCAGACTTTCTTTGCTCGTAAGACAAGGCACTTCTCAAAGCTGCTCGGTCAGCACAGAGACAAGACAACACCAGGAGCATCCTCTGTCTCACACTCCCCATTGAGGGAAAAGAAGTGTGTGTGCGCGTGTTGGGGGGGGGGTTGTGTTAGTGCAGCGCTGCTGGATGCTGTCACTTTTCTCCAAACTGGTTCCATTCATCTCGTGATCAAAGCAAGGGAGTAGATTTTGGTGCCCCGGGATAAAAACAGGCTCATTTAGAAACACCTTATTTACATCAACTTGCTACACGACTGCTTTGAGAGTCGCTGTCTTTAAAAAAAAAAAGAGTGGCTGTTTCCAAAAACTAGTACAAAGAGGTCCTGAAGATTTCATTTTAATCAGCTGTTGAGGTTTCTGTGTGTGTGTGTGTGTGTGTGTGTGTGTGTGTGTGTTAATATACAGAAGAGGGAACTTACAGGAAAGGCAGGTAGTGAGACCTGGCCATTCATTCTCATGTTCCGATGCATCTCTCTCTGAAGCTGCTTCTTGCTGCCCAGTTTGTACGGCGGGATCCCGTCACTGCCAGGAGACAGAGCGAATGAGCACAAATGACACACCCCGTTTACTGCAATGTAAGTTCAACACATTGAGCCAGGCTAGCCTCAAAGGATTCAGTGAAGGAATCTGGGGCTTCCTAACTCCTGAACACCGGAATGACACTGACGTAGCGATGCTAGTTTAACCACAAGCTTAACTGCCATGAACAAAAAGCAACATATGTCATCGATGATTATACAGCACCCCCGTCGAATGCTTCCGCTCTCCGAGCACTGTCTTTTCTCTCTCTTAAAACTTTTCTTTTTTTTTAAAGCTTGGACACTTTCCTCAGCTTGAGCTTTTTTTCTTGCCCACTTGGAAATGTCTGACCTAGCCCTGAATGCTGTCTCCAGCGTGGCTTTGAAAGCTCACAGTCATGCGCACAAAGCCAGAGCTCCAATCTTCATTTGGCAAGCAGCGCTGCAGTCAGCCTCTGATCTCGGCAACATCAAAAGGCTGGTTTGTAAGATAAGGTAATGTTTGAAGTCGGCGCAGAAGCATTCCCTAGTGTCCAAGCAAATCCATAAATAAGATATAAGCACCCCCCTACACACACACACACACATTCTTCCCATGCTCCCTCGCTCTCTCATAATCTAGAAATGAGATTCAGATTTGCCGTGCCTTTTAACTGAAATAAAAAATGAACTATTGCGATCAACACAGTCCCCAAACAAACAGACGGCTGCATTTCGCCGCCTGCTTGCCTAACCCGCAGTGATGAAAGAGCACAATAGCGAGTGGTGAGCAAGATTGCGGGGAAAGATGAAGAAGGATGAAAGAAGAGAAGATATGGCTTATTATCGGCTTTAAAATTAGCTACCGAACAAATATTTGCGATTTCCATCGAAGCTTATTAGGAGGCGGCGGTGTGAACTAGGGTGTAGAAGTATTTCAACGCGACTCCGTGCTGCACAAAACAACAACAAGCCAAATTAAAGCTAGAAAGGGGTTAGTTGTGAACTCCACACAATAGTTTAAATATTCTACACATCATACCACAAAGAAACGCAACCAAGCTTGCACTATGACCCCTGCCAAAATATTAATCTTCCAAGTTTAATCGGCCTGGCCTTCTCACACTCACACATACACACTCCCACAAGCTGTGTGTTGGCCGGCTCTTTGAGGCATCAGGGGAACAGAAGCTGGCCTCTTTCATTGGCCTAGCTTTATGGGGATCGCCTATTCACTTGGGCAAGTAATTTTCAAAGCAGCCAGCCACCCTCTTATCCCCCTAAGCTCGCCTTCCTTAACAATGGGCTGAAAGCGATTCGCTTAAGCCTTTCATCCACCATGCACTTTATTCCTCACTCCCTGCACTTAACTATGCGCACGCACAATTGGCTCCTATTGGCGAGCACGCATGGGGGGTGGGGTGTGTTGAGCTTCGGGTGCGTACGGATGAGGTTGGAGTTTAGGGCTGAAAAGGTAGTGGAGGTCTCCCTAAACTCAGAGTCTCCCAGGTGACGTGCTCTCGTGCTCCAGAAATGGCTAGCATCTCATCTGGGTGCCTCCATGCCAGGGCTGATCAAGAAACCCACGCCATGCAAACAAGCCCAACTCGCTTTCATTTGCTGCCAGCTCGTCTCAATGAGCATCTTACGGTCCACATGGCCAGCTCTCTCTCTCTCTCTCTCTCTGCTTCTCTTTCAGGCCAGGAGACAATAGGGATGGGCGTGGACAAGAAATAATGGTGGCCACTTGGTTTTAGCAAAGCACAACAAGTGAGGTCTCTTTGAGCAGGAAGAAAACCCCTGATGAACTCAAAGCAATCGGAAGAGGGGGAGGGAATAATAAAAGCGCTGCTTCCTGTGGCCGAGTTTGCAGACACTGGTATTATTTGAGCGTGCTGTATTTCCCAAAGACGGGGTGCAATGGAGTCTTTTCCAAAGCCGAAACGCCAGAGCCAAATCCCTTTGCTACGGTACACCAACGCAACGGAGACTCTGCACATTCCTATTAATAAACATCTAAAGAGCCAACTGCCAAGCGGAGCATTATCTCTTCTTTACTACCTTCAAACAATACATCACCAAAATAGACAGGCCATGTTCTTATTCTGTCACAACTGAAAGCAAACATCGTTCACAATGTCTGGTGTTGTTTTGTATGTTGTGCACTGTTTTCTTGCAACTATTTACAAAGACACAAAGCGGACTTACACACTGCTGTCAGTCATTGACATGGAGTCGTCGGTCATGGCGTCGCTGGAGATCTCGCTGTCGTTGGCACTGGTGGTGGGGGCGAAACTGCAGCCAGAGGCCACATGGTACGGGTTGGCAGGATCGCAGCGCCTATATGACCTGGACAGACACAAAGGGCGTGTTAATAGGTTCCTGTTCCAAGAACGCACTGTGGTACGCTATTCCAACCTTCTAGGATTGTCAGTTTATTTGAGGATGGATGTCTTTGGAGTCAATCGCTATATAAATAAACTTCCCAGCAAGTCGTGCCTCTGTGAAGAAAGGCATCAGGGGTTGGGGGCCATGAAGTCACCTCGGGGGGTTTCTTTGCCTTTCATGTGCACTCCACACCAAACCCTTATGCATGAGTGAGCTGGGTTATAGTAAGCCCTGTAATGCAGTTTTATAAGCTACATGGTGTGCATGTCCTCAGAAATATGAGCTTTGCGGCTTTTGTGGCAGTCAACCACTTGGACCTACTGCCTTAGAAGAATCTCCATCGATCTGTTTTCTTAAATGGTATTCCTCCTCTTGTCATTTCTTTCTCTCATCTCCTTCCAACATTGTGGCATACTTCTTCCAAATACCCACCTAGTCCTTCCCTCCCTCCTTCCCTCCCTCTCCATTCCTCTATCCTGCTGTGACACATTCTTGTTTCCCTGAAGGACAGGAAGAGAGCCTGTGCTTACTCGGAGAAGAAAAGCAAAAAAAGGACAGGGAGACGGTGAGAGAAATGGAGAGAGCGCACAAAACTCAAGGGAGAGGCAAACAGAAAGAGCGAAAGAGACAGATCTAAGAACTTGTAGTGAGTAAGAGACCATGAGCGAGTGGAAAGAAAGGAGGAAGTGAGGAAGGGGAAAGGAGGGCCTCCTTTATGAGAATGCCTACTGGCAGGAGGGCTGCGAGGAGTTAAACAGCATGACTGCGGACAGAGGCCCCAAGTCAGACCTGACCTTTGGAGGCTCTCGCAAAGAGTCAGGTATTTAGCACAGCTGGGCTTGCATTTTCCCCTCCCTGCCGCCTCACCCTTTCATTCATCCGTTCTTTCATGAGGATCCCCCCCCCTTTCTCCTTCTTGTCCCTTTCTCATCTTCTTTTCCGCTTAGAAAGTATGCTCAGGCTCCTTCCGACAGGGGGGATCCCCCCCCGTCTTTGGCAGAGGAATGAGATAAAAGTGTAGAGGGAAGTGAAATCATTGGATCGAGGATGAAAAATCAGAAACAGAAATGACGACGATGATGATGGCAACTGGCTCAGCAAGCGAGTTGCTGCGGCTTGTTTTTTTCCGCAAATAACTTGAGTTCGAGGGCTGATGGAGAAAGACAGAGAATAAGAAAGGAAGTGAGAAATGAGTTCCACATGGCTCAGATGAAAACAGCCCAGATGCAGATGCAGAGAAAGAGAGACCGAGCAGCTTAAAGGCCTTCCTAATAAAGATTTCAAATCTGTAGGAAAAAAAAAAGTGGATTCCCCCCCCCTTCATCTAACTTTGTCTTATCAGTATTCCAAAACGCCTGGAGCTTATCTGCATGACCCTCAGCGAAGGGGCGATTGAGATGAGATGAGATATGAAAACTTACTCCTAGCAGAGCTATTAGTGGATAAACATTAGTCTGGCACCTTTGCTCATTTACAATGCTAAACCAGGCCAACACAGAGGTTGTGCTAATTAGCGCTGCTTGGGCGAAATGTTAATGTTAATCATGGCGCACAAGAACCAACTCTTAATTACAGTGTAATAACAGACCAAGCTGATTCCAGACTTCCAATTAAAAGTTTAATAGGTCACTGGGCTTTTCAAGCATCCCACAGTGGAAGTTAAACTGTCCAGAGAGGATAGCTACAGCCGTGCAAAACAAGTGCTCATTACTTAAACCTAAGACTGACTAATCACTAACAAAGCATTCGACTTGTTAAGATTCTTCGCATTTGGAACGAATGACACAATCGGCTCCAACCCTTTGATGTCCGGAGGCGGATTTGCTCTGAAGCTCCATCCATCAGCGGAGCGCTTTCAAAGCACAGGAAGCGAGCACGCGCCAGCAGAGTGCGCGAGCAAGCAAGCAAGCAAGCGCGCGCGTTTCACTTCTGATGCGAAGCTAAATGCTAATGAAAACAGTGTGAGGGGGGAAAAAAACATAAAACAAAACCTCTTAATAGTTACTGAGAAATAAGAGAATTAATAAAAAAAAAAACCTGCTAGCAAACTGCTGTTGCTGAGGAGAAACTTTGCGCAAGTCTCACCTGTAGTTTTTCTCCAGCACGTCCACGGTCCTGAGAGCAGGAGCAGAGCGCAGCGCTTTCGACGACAGTCCGACCACCGCCAGGGCTTTCGCTTTAAAGTCATTACAACTCCATTCCTCCTCTTCGTTGAGAGTGGGTAAGTAGCCGCACACGAGCTTTAGACTCCCGAGCGCGCCGGGGCTGCTGTGAGTGGGGTTCTCACCGCCACTGCGCACGTACTCGAGGTATATGTCGGACTGCAAGAACGTCTGGTACGCGTTCTCCTCCATGCTGCTCTGGATCTCAGTCTGCGCCTGGTCGAACATGGCCGAGTCAATCTGCTGTCGCTTCACATTGTCCCGAATAAAAGTCTTGGTTGCCGGCTTTAAGCGCCGTCCAACAACGCCGTCGGCTTCCACGTAGCGCTTGTAAATGGCTTTGGCGACGCGCAGCGTCTTTCCGTCCTTGAGGTCCATTTGGCGGAAGCCGTTACACGCGAACCAGAAATCGAGCGCATCGGCGCACCGCTCGCGCTCCAGAAAAACCCGGAAAAGGCGCGCGCCGTCCTGGTCGCCTAGCAGCGAGTGCAGAGACTTGGTCCAGCGCGCGAGCGGCGAGTCTGGAGAAGCGCTGCCTTCCGGCTCTCCCAGGCCTTCCTCGTCCCGACGCGTCGACTTGGCCGTTTCCTTGCCTCTCAGCGCCGCCATTCTGCTCGGCAGTCTGCGGCTTTTGGCTTCTCCTTCTTGGCCCGGCACGGGCGGACGCGGAGCATCTTCTCGGAAGCTCGTGGCCACCGGCTCCGAAAGCGCCCCGTTCATGGCTGCACGGCTTGTGGCTCCTGAGCTCGGCTCTAATCTCCCTCCAACTCTCGCTTGAAGTTAGCGGGGGAGCACCTCTGTCCGGCTTCTCTCTGAAAACACACACAAAGTATTGATCTAATCAAAAGCAGATCCGCCCCAAACTTCAAAGGCAGAGCAGAGCGCGCGCGCGCACACACACACACACACAATCTTCTCAGGAAGGAGAAAAGCTTACCATTCTCACAAATCTTATTTCAGCACCACTTTGTTATTCATCCGAGTTGTGCTATAATCACTCACTAATTAACCTCGAGCTGACGTTACAGTTAATTACTATAAACACAGCGCAGCAGCTAAATCGCTCTCTGAACACGTTACAACTTAGCCTTTATATCTAGAGAGAGAGAGAGAGAGAGAGAGAGAGGTACTGTATCATCACATTAACGCCTTCATTTAAGCAATCAAAAACAGATCCCAACTCAAACTTGTTGACCTCCTCTCCTCCTGCCAGCTGCATTCATCAGGAAGATTTCTCAGGCTTGATCGAATCCTCAACACACTTTCTTTTGAAATATTTGCATGAATCAAAACACATCTCCAAGGCACACTACACGAGCACTAGAACAGTTTGAAACCATGGCACTTTGCAGCAGCAGCCTGTTCTTGCGGAAAGATGTCCCCTGAACAGCGTTGTGTCATCAGGAACCCCGAGTCCAACATGAGCAGAACCGACATGTTTCCGACAAGCAGCGACGGGTTTAAACCCAACAAGAACACTACTCATACAACACAAACAAGACCCAACCGAAAATAACAATCACACTGACTGAGCTCCTGTACACACACACAAGCACAATCCCAGTGAATTAGTGCACGGACACAGACGCACAGTGTTCGGGTTAGAGCGCAATCTTAGCAGCTTTAACTCCAGCCTGCTTTTTCCTTTCCTTTCTTTTTTGCAACTTTAAAGAAACCGCAGAGCACAATAATAATAACAACAACAACTTTCATAAAGTCCACAGGAAAGTCTCACATCTCAGGGGGCGAAATTCCACACACACACACACACACACCGGGATAATGAACAGCCAAAAAAAAAAAGTATTCGAGTCGACTCTTGCTAAAATGGCTTTAAAACAACCCAACACCAGGTGTAAAATGGAGAAATGAGCCTCTCAGCTTTCTCTCAAGTAAAAAGCACCGGATTGGACGCAGCCACGTTACTTCAAAGCGACTGAAGCGCACATCAAAGCGGCCCTGAGGGGCCAAAGCGAGGAGAAGAGCACGGAACTTACCATCGACCCATGAGTTCTGTTCCCCCACAAACTCCAGCGCTTTCCACGAGTCCGAAAAAAAAAAAAATAGTCCACTATTATCCAGTACAGCGGCGCTCCTCTCCTCTCCTCTCGTGTTTCCGATCTGTTCTTTTGTTCTAGTCGCAGAAAGGAAATTTAAAAGCGATTTTCCCTCCGCGTTTTTTCCTCTAGTGTTTCACGCAGCCATGCCGCACAGCACATCTCCTGTAGGCTATTCCAATATGTACTGGGCTCAGGGTTTAAGAGCGGACATCAAAGTAAGAAGCCGACAGCCTGGTCCCGAAAGGTACATAGAAACAAATGCGCCTGTTGGAAAAGAGGAAAAAAAGGAGACGCGTCAGAACGACAGAGACAATGCACCAAATGTATACAGAACTCATAGAAAAAGTAAAAACGCGCATACGCAGATTTTAACCCGACGTTTAGTTCGCTCTCAGAAACTTTTCGCAAAACAAAAGTTGCTACCAAGTTGCAAGGACCTTATCAAAGGCGAGCGATCTTGCGCCAACTCCCCGAGGCTTTGGAACGTCAGGAGTAAGTGATCTGCCGCCCCAATAGCGTTACATCCCTGCGATCCTTCTGTTGCTACACACACTTTCAAAGCACACAAGTTTACTTTAACCCGTTCCCTGCCGAAATGCACCGCAACATGGAACACGGTCGTTTAAAGCAGCGGTACTCAAACTTTTTGCAGAAAGAGGCTGGAAAATAAATTCACTACAAGCCTGAATACTGCTTTGTTTTATTTACTGGACTTGGAGACATTTCAAGGCATGATATTTCTACACTGGTTCTTTTGGTTGAGTTAGAAGAACTCAGTAACACACATTACGTATTATTAACGATAATTGTTACGCAAAAAGGGTTCAGGAACTTATGAGAACACATGTATTGTATATAATAATGTACTTTACTGGTGGCACGGTGGTGTAGTGGTTAGCGCTGTCGCCTCACAGCAAGAAGTTTTCTAGGTTCGAGCCTCGTGGCCGGCAAGGGCCTTTCTGTGTGGAGTTTGCATGTTTTCCCCGTGTCCGCGTGGGTTTCCTCCGGGTGCTCTGGTTTCCCCCACAGTCCAAAGACATGCAGGTTAGGTTAACTG
>JAPEKM010000013.1:14749554-14762187 GCA_027575975.1 Cathorops multiradiatus
GCTACTACCTGCTGGGACGCCCTTTCACCCTCTGTTTGGACCACGCGCCCCTCCAGTGGCTCCACCGCATGAAGGATACCAATGCGCAGATCACTCATTGGTATCTGGCACTCCAGCCCTTTAACTTCAAGGTGATCAACAGGCCAGGGGCGCAGATGGTCGTGGCAGATTTTCTCTCCCGTCAAGGGGGGGGGGAGTCAGCTGCAGGCCAGACAGCTGCCCGGCCTGAGTCAGGCGGTGGGGGTATGTGGCAGTGGGGACGTGGTCAAGCATCGGTCTGTGACCGGAGGGCAGAGTCAGGGAAGGTAAGTGGCAGAATCACTACACCTAATGTCAGTTAACTTGTGTTTGTGTGTCTTACCCAGTAACCACACCCGGTATAAGGAGGGAGAGAGAGGAGAACGAGAGCTCACTCTCCCCAACCAGACAACCTGTCTGTGTGTGTGTGTGTGCACATGTGGCTGGGAGAATAAATCACTGGAAAGTGAATAAATATAAGTGTTTTGTGAACTCAAGTTCTGGCCTGCTGTCTCTCTGTGCTCCACCCACCCATCCAAAGTTTCACAGTTTCTCATGCTGCTTTACCTGTCAAAGTCACTATGATAAAATGCTTTGTTCTTTTCGCTTATGTGAGTCGAAGCACACCTCGGATCACATAATACCCATAAACCAACTTGATGCACAAATGTAGCTTGTGTGGACAAAGTATTCAAATGTTTCCCTTTTCTCCTATTTACTTTAAATATGCAGGACTTTGAAGGAATTGACATCACAGACAGACATGCAGTGGTGCACCATGGGCATTTATGTCATCAGCAAGGGCAATGGAGATCCTGGACATTATGATGACATTGGAATTTTTGTTTGAAGGAGTGATCATCCTGGACAACATTGGATCTGAAGGCCAGGCTTGTGCAATGATGCTTGGAGTGATCTACACACTGAACCTAGCCTACCCCAAGGAACTGAGACACTTTTATGAATTCATTCAGAAAGTGCTCATGCAAATGGATGGGGAAAAGCTTTCTCCCAAGGTCCTTGGGCTAAAGAACAAAATCAGTGTTGGACTGGAGGAATTCTTCAGCCACACTTGTAATGACATTATGTAGTGCTTTGTTGGTTCTGTTAATTGTGGAAGGGATGTTCAATGTGATCTCAAATGCAACTTCAGTAAGTGTTCCACAAAGATGAGAAAATGTTTGTGTACAATTTGCAGTTTCCATATTGCAATTTCAGAGCAGGCAACCTGTGTTTGTTTCCAAGATGTGGGCCACAAGTAGCTCTAGAAATGGTAGCCACAGCTTTACATGTAACAGGGAGAGAAGTAGTCTGCTGCCTAGTCTTTAATCAGGACACTACACAAATGTCAAAGCGTATATTGTTCATTCCATCCTAATGGTTATATTGACAGAATCTGAACAGCGGGTTTCTGCTTTCTTGTTTTATCTCTTTAGTAGAGGCTTTTAACAGGTAAGGGTTGAAAGTTTAAGAAGTATTTTGTTTATGCACTTTGCATTTTACAGGTTCTTGTCTTATAAGAAGCACTGTACATGCTGAGAGCAAAAGTTGCCTTCTGTCTTGTCTCTGATCAGGAGACTCAACTTAAATCGGAACTTACAGAGTTATTCTTTCTTGGTCGTTTACAGAATCAGCATCATAAGGTTTTTTTTTGTTTGTTTTCTTTTACAAACATCCATCTATTTGTTAAACAGTGTTTACTATCTCTGCTACTATATTTTACAGGTGTTCATCTTACAAAAAGACTATTGGGTCATTAGACTGCTCTGATGCGAGATGTTAAGTATTTGTAGCATATTAAAGTTGGTTGTCAAAACACATCTTGTGGTTCTGCATGGTGTGTGAAGCTCAATATTGAATGTATTAAAAATTGGACTAATTATAGCTAAAATATTTCATTAGAATCATCTAAATTAAAAGATTTAGTATTTAAACAATTTAGTTGATTTGAAAGAGCACAACAAATATAAAAAGCATACTTTAAGTACACTCAAAATGGGTTTAATTGGACTTAGTAAGGAAATTAAATTAAAATGTACTCAAAGTAATTGAGGAAAAATTACAAATATAATTTGAATGCACTTAATTATTAGTTCAGTCAACATAAATTATATATCTAGCTTCAGATAAAATTATTTCATGCAAAAACTTGACAAGTTCATTCAACAAAAAAAATGTGTGTAATACAGTATATAGTAATACGTTCCTAGTTACACAGGATCAGATTTATATTTCAGGGCAAGTGGTGATGTTAAACAGAAACAACAAAAAAACAACAACTCATGTCCATATGCATAGCATTAATTGCTTCCTGTTAAATTCCTTAAAAATACATATAAATATATGTTAAAATAGTAATTACCTGTGCATTTACACTGCCATAAACAGAGTAAACATTAGCAGTTTGTATTGCCTAAACTCTAGAAGGTAAAAATTGTCAAGGAATTCACAAGGAGGCAGTATGAATTGTTTTTTTTTTTTACTTTAATGCTTCAGATTTTTTTTGCTTATTTATTTGCTTTTTTTTTTTTTTAATATTCAATTATTGAGTGATTTGATTCATCATTGTTGCACTGGATATTTAGATAGATTTTACATTTCTGATGTTACCTGACTGCGATAACCTGCCAACTTGTCCAGGGTGTACCACGCCTCTCACCCATAGTCAGCTGGGGTAGGCCCCAGCTTGCCTGCGACCCTGTAGAACAGGATAAGCAGCTACAGATGATGGATGAATGGACGTTACCTGAGATTAATATAAAGAATAATGCATAACGTTTTCATTTTTTACCAATTAAATGAAAAAAAACCTTAAAGTATAATTTAAGTTACTTAAGTAAATGTAATAAAAATAAATGTAGCACATTACTCCCCCATCAAATTTTCTGTCAAGCAGTAGATGAATCTATCACTTTGTTCGTCACTCTCTTTAGTTGGCACCAACAGGGCATGTACAGTAGGTGCTTCAAAATGCTCAATGAGGTGAGAAAAAAAGATCATTGGTCCAGAAGAAACAAGGAAAGACTTCAGCATGAGAACCAGTCAGTATAAAGAAGGCCAAAGAAAAACTCAGAAGTAAAGAACATAAAATTATCTAAGAAATGACCAAAGAGCTTTCTACAAAGCTTGTACCAATATTCAACACTGCGGTAGTGGCAAATGATGCTGTGATAAGGTTGTGGAAAGCTGCCCTGATGTGGGTGGAGTACAGAAGTATGGCAGGCGGATTGTTAACACACTTTTATTTCTTTGCTTTTCAGCAAACCGACAGGGACAAACACATGCAGCCGTGTTCTGGTCCCAACCAACATGCGTCTGCTCTCCTACTCCTTTTATACCCTGCTGTCACTGCAAGAGACACACACACAGACACACATTAATTGACAACAGGTGTAGCAATTTGGCCACTCACCTTCCCCGACTTCGCCCTCTGTTCACAAACCGACGCTTGGCCACGCCCCAGCTGCCACAAAGGTCTTATCATTATTCTTTGGGTGGACATGATTGACATTTGAGTTTTCATCCAAATCAAGAATTTACATAAATATCGCAATGTTCCTTTTGGTAGGGCCTTGCTGTAGTAACAACCATATTTTTATGCCAGAAAATTTGACTTGTGTCCTTGTATCTGACCTGGATATTTCACAGAGGTTTATCTATATTTGGATTCCAGAAGCAAAAAACTGCAATTAATTAGTTTATTCTAATACCCTTCCAATTCAATATAATTCTTTAGAAGGTAATTCTAATTTCATGAGCACAAACTGAATCAAATATAGCAAGCATATTTACAGTACTAGCCAAAAGTTTGAACACACCTAATTCACTCATATATCATCTCATCTCATTAACTCTAGCCGCTTTATCCTGTTCTACAGGGTCACAGGTAAGCTGGAGCCTGTCCCAGCTGACTATGGGCGAAAGGCGGGGCACCCTGGACAAGTCACCAGGTCATCACAGGTCTGACACATAGACACAGACAACCATTCACTCTCACATTCACACCCTTCTAGTTCACTATTTTTCTTTATTTTTATTAATTAAAAGACACTTCATGCCTTATAGTAATGATGGACTGTCATTTCTCTTTACTTAGTTGAGTGGTTCTTGTTATAATATAGATTACAGCTGTGGAATAGGGCTATTTACTGTGTTTTTGTTATTTACTATTTACTGTTTGATGATCTCACACACATTAAGAAGGTAAGAAATTGCATTAATTAACTTTTGACAAGGCACACCTGCTAATTGGTTAATTTCAGGTGACTATCTCATGAAGCTGGTTAAGACAATGCCAATAGTGTGCAAAGCCTCATCAAGGTAAATGGTGGCTACTCTGAAGAATCTAAAATATGAAACGTTTTGTTTTAACACTTTTTTGTTTACCACATAGTTCCATGTATGTTCCATGTTATTTCACAGTTTTGATGTCTTCAGTATTGTTCTACAATGTAGAAAATAATCAAAATACAGAAAAACCTATAAATGAGTAGGTGTGTCCAAACTTTCACTGGCACTGTACAGTATATACACAACACAAACTCAGAAAAAATTGGCAGTATGTTGAAATTGAAATGAAAACTGAAAAAAATGATTGGTAAATAATCTTTGACCTATATTCCACTCAAAACAATACAACAGCGTTTTATTGGATGTTTTACCTCATGAAACGTTATTTTTTAGACAATTCTATTTATTTGTAAAATTATTCATAATTCAAATTTCAAGTTTCCAGTCATATTTTGTTGTGTGGTTTTCCTGACTATGGGTAATACTAGGTAGTCTAAGTTTAATGCGCATTGACAGAGACCCAAAAGAATAATAATAATATTATTTTGAGTCCTTAACCCCTTAGGACATAAGGAACTTCATGCTATGGAACTCCATCTGTACAATTGTACACATGTTCAAAGGGGTTAATGTCAGTGACAATGCAGAAACTGCCCCTTGTGCTAAATTTGGCAATCTACCAGACCAGTGTAACAGACCTACATATACACACCTGAACTGACAGTGAATTAAAATCCATGAAAATATGTTTGTGGTAGCACAAGCTTGAAATGTATTTAATCCATAAGTAAAATTAGTTTTAGAAAACACGTTTGGAAGACTGGATAGCACATTCTGTACAAGAATAAAGGAATGACTCCCTTCCCCTATGTACAGTATTCCTGCAACTCCAAAGTAGTTATACCAATGGGATAAGCCACATTCCCTGATTTCAAAGTAGTAACAATATTGTGCCTTCTCTTTAATTGGAAATGGCTGGGTTGCTCATTTTTCATGTGCAGTTTGACTAATGGGGATGGTATCGTGGAGGGAAACGTTCTCACATAATTAATTTTCAACACCAAAGCTCATGCTTGAAATGTGTTTAGTACTGAAGATCCTTGGGTCTTACTAAAAGCAGGTCTGCTCCTCTAGTTATGTCCAGTATTGCCAACAAGTAGGCTTATTATTACGATTTAAAAATCTAATTCAAATAATTTATTTCAATCCAAATTTATCAGTGTTAGGTTATAAACTAGACATAGGTGTTAGTAAAATTGCATACCCTATTTCTTCATATATTCAAAAAGGTAAAATTATATTTTACGGCTAGAGATAATGAGATGAGATGAGATTACCCCCATCTGACCTTGCGACTTGTCCAGGGTGTACTCTGCCTTTCTCCCATAGTCAGCTGGAATAGGCTCCAGCTTGCCTGTGACCCTGTAGAACAGGATAAAGCGGCTAGAGATAATGAGATGAGATTACCCCCATCCCCATCTTAAAAATAAAACAAACTGGGATATGCAAAGATAAGTGTTTCACTTATACTATAATGTATAAAGGCTTTATTCTTTTCTTCTATATGACACTTTTGGGGAAAAATAGGCAAAGGAAAAAATGCATGAAATTTATTATTTGTAATTGAGCAAGGAATAAAAAGTTAAACAAACAAAGATTGAAAAAAAAAAAACACCATACAGCATCTGATATGGAATAGCTTTTCCTTTAGATTTCCTCAAATCAATAAATCTTTTGGTTTTGGCTGCAGACAGCCTTTGCACAGTGCAGTATAAATGTTATTACATTTAGTTTTAAAGGCCTCCCCAGGAGATAATCAGGCTGTGTTAAGGAAGGTGTATTAGGTTATGAAGTGGGTCATAATGATGAATGATTTGTGCCAATTTTGTGGTTAAAAAATAAACCAGAGGGTACAGAAAAACAAATGTAACCAAATCGCAGAAAGTACATGTACTGTAGAATACTCTTTTGACATTATTGTTGTTGATTGGACTGCAAAATGCTTACTGACACAAAAAAATCTTTACTGGGAAACGTACTCCCTTGGAAAGTATGTATATTATACTCTCAGAGCCTTATTCTAAAAAACAAATAAAGGCAAGACAGTGGTCCAAAAGGTCCAATCTTAAATGTAGCCCCCACCCCCCACCCCCAAGAGTGTAATATTGCACACTTCCAAGAAAGAAACCTCTCTGACATTCATGTCTGATGAAATCTTAATTCAATCCCTACTCACATTTCACACTTAAATATCGATATGCACAGCAGGAGAGTTTCTCTTAGGTCACCTCTGAAGCATTCGTTGCAGTATCCTGTTTAAAATATTTAAACTGTTCACTTGATATGTTTCCTATAACTAACACCCTGCTTCCATTATGTCTGACCCCAGGCTTTATCCATTTAACAAATGGCACACAAGGTAAGGGCATCTCATTTCTCCAAGTTGTATCTGCGGTTACAGAGGGGACCATTACACTTAATTAACACCATATTTCAGCAATTAAACTCTCTTTTGCTGGTTGCCGTGAAACATGTTGTGAGTGATAAGTCCTATTTAGCAGAATTTGTCAGCAAATTACCTTAGAAGCAATATATTTTGTAAGGAAAATTCATTAAAATTTTAACCAAAAATGAGTTAACAAAAGGTTAATGGGAGTAACAACAGAAAAGTTTTTTTTTTTTGCTTGTTTTCAGCACTGCACACTGTAGTGAGTGGTTCAGGGTTTTTGTTTGTTTGTTTTACATTTAGATATGTGTATTAAAGTGCATATCCTGGACCAATTTTGTATTTTTTTTTAATATGAAAGTATGTCCCTTTACACACTCATCCAGAAGGATAATTTTGCACAAGGCCACCTGTCTACAGCAGAAAAAAAAATAATAATAACGCATCTGGATAAATCCCAAGGGAGTCTGGAGCCAGATTTGTGACGTCACATGTGGAACCGCCAGCAGGCTGAGAGAGCTTGCATGGTTTCAGTGCACAGCCTGTGTAGACCAATTTTAGCAGTTAGTAATTTTGCATTGAAATATGGAATTGTCACCTGAGTGCAAAGTTACTTCACCTTTGGATGTCAAAATTAGGGCTTCATCTGTTTCAATTTGATGATGATTCAAGTAATGAAGACAATGGAGACAACACCGGGGCTGTAAATAATATGGTTGTTTTCTCATAAACAAACCACCGCTGACATAGGATTCAGAAGGAGGCGTCCTGCACATGACATCGCGAAAATCAATGTTTGCCGGGAAATCCAAATGCCAAGTTTTTTCAGAGGCAGACGAATTCACCTCAAATGGCTTGATTTCAACTGAAATTTTCTAGTATTGCGCAAGGTAAAAAAAAATTGCACAAAATGCAAAATGTAACACATATTTGACCAAAGTTTAATACAAAATAAGAGAATTACATTGATCTTGCTCCTGAATTTACCTGTGATATGCACTTTAATGTATTTATATGTTGAAAGTATGTGGTATATTGTCTGTATTATTTTGTAGGCAGCTTTCAATCCAGAAGGATCATGCATGTGCCCATAGTTGACTAGTATGAGGAAGTAATATCTTGGGTGCAAGACTTCTTGCAGACTCTCTATTAGCTTGCTGCCTCAGCATGAACTTGTGTTGTGAGAGTCCCTTCCTCACCTCAAACTTCTAGGCTCTCCTGTCTGACGCGACTGACTGCCAAGCACTGGAGTTGATGTCAAGCACTGCATTACTGGTGATCATTTCTCTCCATGTGATATGAAGTATATGCCAGAGGCAGCACATGTGGAAAGAGTTGAACTACTGTTCCTGTTTTGAGCACAGTGTCCAAGTTTTGCTGGCATACAGTAATGTGCTCAGCATGCAAAGTGCATTTGGACTTTGTTATTCTTTGTGGGCCTGCTGTTGGACCAAACCCTCTTAGTTTAGAGCAGAGGCTACTGGTGTGCACTTGTGTGCCATGAGGCAAAGTGAAGTGTGCTGTGGAAGTTTGAGGAATTCAGTGCACAAGCTCCTGAACTAGTATTTTTAAATAAACCAACACCGCTCCTTAATTTAAAAAAATTTTAGGTCGTCACTTATTTACAACTTTTTCAATTTTTATCAATTTGAGTTCACAAATAATTTGGGTTCGGGAAGTATCATTACTGTAGCAACTAGAAAAGGCGGTTGCTCTAATTATTAGTTCTACATTGCAAGTACAACATGAGTGTGCGCACGTGAATTTATACTCTGTCAAAAGAATCATGTTTTATATTATGCTATTAATTGAGGTTTTTTTATTTTTTAGTATACTGTTGTTCATGACCACACTAATGTTGAACCAAGTCCTTGTGCCAATGCACTTCAATGCATTTTACTCTGAGACGCAGACCTCTACCAAGGCCAGATGGCACATCTCCCCCACATTAGTGAAAGAAAAAAAAATATTTGATCTACCCCATGACTCAGAAGTGCTCCAAAATGTAATGGGTTCTTCCTTGACCCATGCTACAACCTTCCATCAAGTTTGATAGAAATGGGACAGTAGGTTTTGCACAATCCTGCTTTAAAGACGGACAAACAGACTTCACTGAAACCATTATTACCTCTGCAAAGGAAGTTAACTGTATGATTGCCTGTCTGATTTAACTATCTGTTTGATAACTGATGGTCTGCTATAGTGAAATATGGGTCAAATCTTGCTAATGACATTGTAGCTTACCACAATAGTGGGCAACGTTCTTCATAAATGATAACCAACTTTAAGTCTGTGTTCCTTGATATGCTGGTTTGACCTTTGACATGCCTTAGCCATAAAAAGGTTGAAAATGTGCTTGTTGATCTCACTCTCAAGTGAAAGGTTGCCGGAGATCGTTTAACCCAGGTAAATGATGGATTACTCATGGATCACTTCTGGATTGTTGTCAAAAATATATTAGTGGATGTGTTGATAGACATCTTGGCCCACCACTTTCGAAAAAGACACCTTCAGGTTGACTGCAAGACCAAACTCCTTGCAGACCTTGGCAAAGCAAGTCAGTGTTTGTAGCGCCTACTGAGACTGGGTGGTAATAGCCATGTCCTCAGCAAACAAGAAGTCTCAGATGTCTGATCTGCACCTTGGTTTTCACTCTGAGCCTTGACAGAGTGAAGTTCCTGTTTGATTTTGTGTGGATATACAGTAGATGCCCTCCATGGCCTTTTCTTTGAGATGATCTTTGAACAGAATCTTAAAGAACACCTTTCTGCTCACAAGGTTAAATGCCTTGGTAAGGTCAATAAAGGCAAAATACAGTGGTTTCTGTTGCTCCCTGTACTTTTCCTGCAGCTGCCTGACAGAAAAGACCACATCAAATGGTAGCTCATTCTGCTCTAAACTCACACTGAGATTCTCTGCAAAAACACCTGAAAGCTCCTCAAGGCAACTCAAGCAAAGAGCTTCCCCACAGCACTGAGAAGGGAGATGCAGTGATAGTTGTTGCAATCACTTGTCACCCTTGTTCTTGTACAGTATTACAATGTTTTCATCCAGCATTTCTTGTGGTACACTGCCTTCTCTCCAGCTCTGGCAGAGGATTTTGTGCAGTTCTGGCACGAGGGTCTTTAGCACACCTCAGAACCTTTGGTGGAATACCGTCATTTCCTGGTGCCTTTCTGGGAAAGTGTGCTTCCAGTGCCTCAGAGTTCCTCCAGATTGGGCTCTGCAACAAGTTCGATCATGGTGGGCAAGGTCTCAATGGCATTTAGGGCCCTCTTGGTGAAAACAGGATCGCTGGAGTAATGACCGAGAACAGTTCTGAGTAAATGCTCAACCCAGCATTCCATCTCTTTTGTTTGGTCCTTTGTGATCTCTCTGGCTGCTGACTATAGAGCCATCTTGTTAAGTGATGGTCCGATGGCTTGTGTGATCTCATATTACATCCCTCTGATGTTGCAGGTGTCAGCTGCCTGCTGAATTTAGAATAGAGCTGGAGCCAGGAGTCATTGTTGGCACATCATCTGGCAACCTGCTGAACCCTGCTTTGAGGAGCCCACAACACTTCAAGGTCTTCTCACTAGGAGGGGATCTGTACACTGTCAGTGCTTTCCTCTTCTTGTAAATCAGAGGTAACAGCTCCTCAAAGTGGGCTATGGACCAAACCAGCAGACTGGACCATGCTCTTTCCAAACTTGGACATCTCTATGTTGTAGACAGTATTGGGTATGTGGTCCCATCTCTTGCCAACACTGCTGCCAGGTAGAATAGGCAGGGCATCCTCCATTGCTTTCAAGAACTCAGCTGTCTTTGCTGGGTCACAGGTCTTGCTGACATAAATACATGCTTTCCTTCCTTCCTGGAACAATGCAGTCATTTCAACTGACATCTTGCTGTGCTGCACACAAGGTAGTGGTCAGTGTCAGTCTGCACTTTGGCAGCTGCATGTAGTCTTGATGTCATGTAGGCTGCTATGCCTTGTGATGGATGAGGTCAAGTTGGTGCCAGTCTTGGACCTTGGATGTTTCCATTATGCTTTGTGCCCGGGCTTGGTGTTGAAGGTGTTGGTATAGCAGAGATCATGCTGACAGCAGAGCTCAAGAAGATGCTGGCCATTCCAATTCATCTTTCCTGTTCTGACCAGTCATATGCATGACAGCCAGATGCAGTGGTCACTGCCAACTCTGGCATTAAAGTCACTGAGAATAAACAGTGGCACTTGAAAAGGGGCCACACTGGTGGCAGTGCTGAGGTTGCAATAGAACTTGTCCTTGGCTTCCTGGGTAGAAGTTAAAGTGGGCAGATAGTCACTAAAGATGTTAAGGAAGCCCACTGATGTGTGCAACTGGGCCTTTAGTAGCCTTTTGGTTCCCTCTGTTACAATGGTATAAAAGAGCCAGCCAGGTTGTTTCTGATGGCAAAACCAAATTCCCTAATTTAGAAATTCCCTAAGCCCCATACACCCAGTGGAACAAGTGGACTCTGGTGAGGCAGCACCTAACTGTCTGAGTACTATCCAGCTCAAGGCAGGTGGTACCTGCTCAATAAAATCTGAAAACCTCTCCCACCAGTGGAAGCAGCCCCTGGTACCTCACTCCACCTCAATCAAGTACAAAAACCTGTAAGTACTGCTGCCCCTGTTGTGTTCGCACTTGTGGTGATGGAATGTCCTCTCCAGGGCACAAGCCTGAGCAAGAAGATATGAAAAACCAGCTGTTGCCCATGCAGCAGGTTTCCCGTTTCCACACTGACCAAGGGAAAGGCAAGAGCTTGTCTAGCTTGGCACCAGTAACATCACAGCAGTTGCCAGAATGAAGTGTTAAGCAGCAACAGACCGTCTTGGAAACACTGGTTCCGGATTCCTTTTTTCTCCTTCAAATTAATGTTTACATCCCTAACCTCTGTTCTATATGGTTACAGCCACAAAGGAGCAGAAGGTTTAAATTTGAGGATTTCATTCTCCTAGATGGATTACTGGCCAAAGCTAACAAGCTCCATCTGCCTGAGTGTCATGTTGGGTGGGGTCATCTACCCAACCCCCCCATACAAGTGCATTTGCACTTGTCCCCTACCTGTCTGCATTATACTAGTGCATCTCAAACAATTTGAAGATCATGAAAAGTTCAATATTTTCCATCAGGTATTTAATAAAGTGAAAAGTTAATATATTTTAAACTCATTAGATGTAAACTAAAATGTCCCAATCATTTTCGATTTAAATTTTGATAATTATGGCCTACAGTGGAGGAAGAAACAAACACACACACACACACACACACACACCTCTTGAAATATTTGAATATTTCAGTTCAAGTTTGAGTAAAACAGTATAAATACAATGTATATATTGGTATAGTTCAGTACATGCAACCACAATCGTGGGGAAGACTGCTGACTTGACAGTTGTCCAGAAGACAATCAATCAATCATCGACACCCTCCATAAGGAGGGTAAGCCACAGAAGGTCATTGCTGAAAAGGCTGGCTGGAAAAGGTGCACAAGCAACAGAGATGACCACAGCCTTGAGAGGATTGTCAAGAAAATTCGATTCAAGAACTTGGGAGAGCGTCACAAGGAGTGGACTGAGGCTGGTGTCAGTGCATCAAGAGGCACTACGTCTTCAGGAAAGGGGCTACAACTGTGGCATTCCTAATATCAAGCCATTCCTGAACCAGAGACGTCGTCAGAAGCATCTTACCTGGGCTAAGGAGAGACAGAACTGGACTGTTGCTCGGTGGTCCAAAGTCCTCTTTTCAGATGAAAGTAAATTTGGCATTTCATTTGGAAATCAAGGTCCTAGAGTCTGAAGAGTGGAGAGGCACAGAATCCAAGGTGTTTGAAGTCCAGTGTGAAGTTTCTGCAGTCTGTGATGATTTGGGGTG
>JAPEKM010000013.1:15100802-15111843 GCA_027575975.1 Cathorops multiradiatus
TCACACTAACATCCTCCATGCACTTCTGAATGAATGCAGAGACAGACTCAGCATACTCCTCCACCTGTGTGTGATCATTCTCTGATCATTATATCTTGCCTATGTTATCTGCACTGGCTCAGTTGTTGCCCAGTATATGTGGAAAATACCATCAGCAGATGCCAATTTGTGACATTATTTTTATGAGCAGCAGGGTGCAATATTTATACAGTGTAAGCTGTTCAAGTGACTGGATTCATTTTGTCAATTGAATATTAACAAGTTGAAATTCAACCAAAACTAGACTGTCACTCTTTCTGAAAAAAGGACAAATCATATGACCATGTTTAATAAACTATCTCTGTGTCCATATTTGTCTGAGCCTTATTTTCATGAACAATATGGTAACTCTATGCATAGGTATACCTTATTCATATATAGCCATGGTTAATTTATTGTATGTAAGCTATAGCCTTAAAGCTATACTTCCTCCCACCCACTCTTATCCGAGCATATTTACACTCCTGATCACCAATTAACATTTGCATGAGCCAAATCATATGAGTAGTGAAGATGAGGATTGCAATTAGCAATTGTAGTTTGCATCCACAATTGTTTTTCTTTTTTTTTATTCATACATTTTTTTTAAGATTGGATTAGTGACATCAATAAAAGTACCAGCTCTTTTTCCAGTCTTGCATTTGTAATTTAGACTGGTAGTATGTAAAGTGGACATGTAGATTAGGATCAATCTTCAAAATGTCACAATATTAATTTATTAGATTATTACAGGTATCATCATAACATTGATTGACTGTTGCACATACATTGAAATCTTGATATTTCTGACATTTGTCCACTGATAATTACACCACAAGTCCAGTAACCATGGACTGCAATGTTACCACTATATTTTGCACTGTCCTGGATAACTGAAATCCTTTACAGCAAATGTAAGCCCATGTTATTTCCTTTGTCACTAATAAAAGCATTCTACTTCTGAGTCTTTTTGTTTATGAACAAATATTAATAGTTTGGCTGTAACTGAGACCTAACAGGCCAGACTTAATGCTGGCTGGCTTGTTGGGAACGCTTGCTTCAGTTTTAGTTATTTGGGCTACAGTAGGAGCTCATGAAGGGCCAAGCAGCCGCTATTTCCTACTGAAATGAGACCCAAGCACTCTGAAGGGCCTTGTTTCAATGAATTTGATTCACGTCTGGTCCTTCACAAGAGTTCCTCCTCAAACTATTTGGCAAACAATGGGACGTGAAAAGAAGAGCTTGAAGGAAGAAAAACAGCAAGTCGTTCTCCAACCAGCCACCCACATGCCATCTGCTCTCAAAATCTCCGTTTTATTATTATCATTGTCGTTGTCACAGTTACAGGTTTATGTTTCACATCTTCTTCGTCATCTTCATCATTGTTGCTGTTGTTTTTTCTGACTTTGGCATGAAACAGTGCACTGGGAAGAGAAAATTCTATTCCTATGTACATCTAATCATCCACTCACAAGCCTCTTAATGACTTGTCAGTTGCCCCGCTCTTCCATTTTCTGTCCAATTAATTCTTTTCTTCCTTTCCGGATAAAGGCAAACAATAGGGGCCCTGCACACACACACACACACACACACACACACACACACACAAACACACACACACACACACACACACACACACACACACACACACACACACACACACACACACACACACACACACACACACGCAATAAATCATTAAAATTCAGTAACAGCTCTCTCTCCATCACTTAGGGAAGGGCTGCTTTGCATGCATGCCAAAGCCCAGCTTGAAATTCTACCCAGCAGAAAAGAGTCCTGGACAATTCTGTTCCTTCCCCTACTTTAGTTACATATGAACTTTAAGACCAGTGGCATACAATTTTTTTTTTTACAAAATGTTTACCCACAATTAATAGACGAGTCATGAAAATGAATACCAGCTTGCTCACCACCATTATTGTTATATAGCATAAAAATTAAATTGAATTTTGCAGACTGATCTTTCAATATTTACAGAGACTGACTTTTGTGATAAAGGTGTATGAGCTACAGGAGAGGCATGTATCTTTCTCACAGAAGAGAAACAATTCAGATTCATAAACTCACCAATTAGACTAATTTCAGGACTTTCATGCATGGGATATTTCACCATGCATTGATAGAAGGCAAGCATTTTGGACATTAAACAGCACATTAAATCATTTTTCCTTTACTAACTGAAAGTGGTTTCATAATCCAGGAAGTTTAAAGAGAAGTGTAAATATATAAATTACTTTGATTGCTGCAAATCAATTCCAGTAAAAATCCATTATGAATCTGTTTGAATGTATTTGTACTAAAATGCATTGTGTATTGTGTAAGGTTTAAAATGACAGGGCATGTAATCCTAAGTCATATTTGAATATGAGTCTCCAAAGTAATTTAAAAAAAGATCGACATTTAAACAAAATGTTAAAGTCAAAATATATATGCAATAATGTTGAATATATACTGAGTATATACTGTTTTACAGTCACAGTTCACACTGAGCCATAATATGCAGTTAAGTGGCTCACAGAAATAATGAGGTGTTAAAGAAAATCATCTGAGTTAAATGTAATTCCAGATCCAAATACTGGCATGCTAAGGCTGGTATTTGGATACTGAGTTTTAATGCAAATCTGACATTAAAAAAGCATGAAAATCATCATGGGGCTCAGATTATCCATTAAGAATAAAACAGAGTGTTAATTGTGCATACTGATTAAATATTTTACTTGAACAAAATCAAGGAAGTCATGGTTCGGGGGGTGGGGGAAAAGTTTATTGTTTTTCTCACAGATAGGTCCTGCAATTAAGGTTAGCTTTGTTAACACATAAAAAAAAATCACAGCCAACTTTTCAAAAATGACAACAGTAAAACAAAAGAACACTGTCTGACTTTTCACAGCCGGAATAAACCAACATGTTTTGGAAAAGTTATAATATGAGTCTCAAATGTCACTATAACTGGCAAACATTTCTGAAACAACAGGTTAAAAACAAATGATGGGGCAGAGAGATGAACATATTAATTCAACAAAGATTCAACATAATGAAAGGCAATCAAAATAATCACACAGTGGAAAATTATATATATATGGCAGCTCTGTAGTGTTTTATATCCCAAAACATCCTATATAAAGAGATGCTTATTTCTGGTGTCCATGCATGTTTTCATTACCCATGAAAATAAAATGTCAGCAAATTTGTTATTTATTTTATCATAAAATTTCATGGTTTTGGATTCAGATTGAAAATAAATCAACAAAAAATAAAGACTACAAACTGCATAGGGCTAATTTAACTCGTATACACCTAATAATTATCTCAGGAGCCTGTTGCACTACATAATATATTGGCCTCTTTTGCCTCATCTTTTGCTTCATTTAAATTGTATGGAATGGAAGTGTGTGTGTGTGTGTGTGTGTGTGTGTGTGTGTGTGTTTCATTTTTTCCAGGAATGCTATATGCTACAATAATACAAATGATTGTAAAGTAGCACAAAGTTCAATATTTTTATCCCCCAACCTTTCACAACCCCCTAAAGAATTTATACAAATATACAACTTAAACACAAATAATGAGAGAACAATTAACATAAATAGATATGAAATATCTCTAACCAAAAAAGGGAAAATATTTTTATTAGAATTAAGGAGTGACCAAGAGAATGTTTATACTTGACTCTTTCTGGTGGAGTATATATTTAAAATAAATTGGTCCCAGTGCATATGTGTATCTGTTTTCTCCATCTGCTTCTTAAAAAGATGTGGCATACTCGTGCTTCTCTCCTACACAAATCAGTGGCATATACACAGTCATTAAAAAAAAAATCCACGAGTAGGCCTATATGTGGGGAATGGAGAGAAACAGTGACAGGTGGTCCTCACAGAGGATTTCTGCTTGCTGTACTAGTGCTATCAGGCTATGCACCGTCCATGGATAAGAGTTTGTTTGGGTGTAGGCAAATTCAGCAGGCACTTTTTCTTCTTCTAGCTTTGAATAAGCAAACATACTGCTTCTTGTCTTGGCTACTGCTATTCCTTCAGAAGTGCTTCCACAGTACAGACAACGTTATACTACCTTATCAAGGCCTCGATAGAGTGGTATAAATCGGCTGCTCCCAAGTTGCAGTGGGACTGTGGGAAGGTGGAATAGACAAGCTATTGAGAATGGTGCCCCCATAGGGCCTCCGCGATGAGTGGAAGTAGGGGTACTGGTAAAGGCTGGAGGCATAGCTGGAATATGGACTGTAGTAGCCAGGGCTTTGCAGGTCTGCATAGTCGCATGGAGAGCTTGGAAAAGAAGCAGTTGAAGTAGTGCAGCTCTGAGCACCATAGGAGCCATAGTCAGAGTGAGAGGGTGAGCTGTGAGAGGGCTCACTGTAGTGACTTGGGCTCAACTGCTCTGTTTTGATGTGTGGTCTGTGCTGACCCATGTCATTGGATCCAGAGGAAGAGGCAGAGGTTGAAGAGGAAGAAAGGGCTGCTTTTCGGCTCCAGACAGCACCACTGGCCCCAGAGTGGCTGTACGAAGCAACGTAAACACCAGGGTTGGGTTCCGAAACCATGGAGGAGGCTACTGAGTGCCCATTGACAGGAAGATACTGATCAAACTCGCGTACATCAAAGGCCTCCATGTTGCTCATGACGTCCGTACTGAGCTCAGATATGTCAACATTGCTGAAGTCAATGTTCTGACGCCCAGTGTCCAGAAGCCGTCGGCTTTCGTTCTTCATATCTTGCTTTCCGCCATGACCATGGTGAAGGTCGGTTTTAGGGGTTGTTGGTGGTGTTGGTGGTCCATGCGGCTGACCTGAAAAAATGTATGAGTGACAAATATTAATTATGTACCAAAATAAGAATTGGTGTCTGAATGTCACTCATTCTATTACATTCAACAGTGTTACAGAGTGTGATTTTCCACCTGGATGGTCTGTGTGATGATGATCAGCTAGTCCTGCCAGGCCACCCATGCCTGGCTCAGCTTTGTACATGTGATGGCTTAGCTCGGCACCAGAGTCAGAGTCGCTCTGTCCTGGCTTCACACTCTTCCTACGCCTCGGTTGGTACTTATAGTCAGGGTGATCTTTCTTGTGCTGCACCCTCAGTCTCTCAGCCTCCTCTACAAAGGGTCGCTTTTCATTCTCTGATAACAAGCTACATTAAGGAAAAGAGTAAAAATGCATTTTCTTATGTATCTTCATTGCCATATGCGTACATTTAAAAATTGAAAATGCAACTATGTGGGCTACTGAAATATTTAAATCCCACATCTTCATCATTCAGGATGACTTCTAATCCAAACCACTTCTGATTAAGACTGCTATAATTCCAAAGAAATTCCATATACCTTAAATGTATTGATATTTACCTAAGGATATCTATGACAGAGGAATCTATGACAATGAACATAGCAACTAAGAATTTCAAAAATACTGTAGTGACTAGACATCTAGATATGTTGTAGTGCATCAAAAATCAGGAAATAATTAGGAAATAAATATTTAATCCAACTTTCAACCCAGCAAAACCCTTTGGCTAATTTTTTAAAATTAATAAAGAATAAATAAAATGCAAAATAAAATAAACTAGTTAAACGACTTTAAGTTATATATATAGATATAGATATAAGCAAATAATAATAATAATAATAATAATAATAATAATAAAGCAGCTCACCGCCAGAGTTTGCCCAGGGTTTTGCTGAGTTCTGCGTTATGAAGATGAGGGTACTGATCGGCCAGTTTTCTTCGCGCCGCCTGCGCCCACACCATAAACGCGTTCATGGGCCTCTTCACGTGCGGCTTGCTCTTGAGCGCACCGTTGGCTCGCGCAGGCATCGGCACCAGAGACCAGTCGTAGCCTTTGAGCACCTGGGAAACGGCGTCCCGGATACACGCCGGGAATCTGTCATCTTCATCTTCGTCCATTTTTTTGCTTGACGAGAGCAGCAGTCCGTGGCTGTCTGATCCAGCCGGCGAAGAGGGCGCGTCCGAATCCGATTCGTCCTGAGACGCCGAGCTGGAAGTACCTGTCGGACTACACGGTGCGTCTGCCATAGACTTGTCGCGCTCCTCGGTCATTTTTGGATCCCTCTGGTCAAAATCCTTCTTGATGTCGGTGAAATCTTACGCGTATCCCTTACGTACGGATGGTGTCGATGCTTTGACGCGCTCTTGGAAACTCAGATCTTGTTGTGCAACTCTGTGACAGTCTCTAAAAAGACTTTTGCGCGAAGTTGGAGCGCATCACGCCTCCTCTTACCCCTCATTGGTGGACTACACTGCCATACTACGTTCTTATTGGTGGAGGGCTATTCACAGTCAAATGTAATAACTTGCTTTCATCTAAATAAATTATTTGGTTGAGATGTACATCCATAACAGGAGATGAACCGTTTCAAAATTTGTGAAGGATTGAAAACCTGAGTTGTTTCTGATATGGATCACATTAATGAATTAAGCTGTGTAAAATCTAATAGCCTAAAAAGGCGCTTTTGTTGTTAAAATTGTTAAACTATTTAATTACAAACATTCAGAACATTTTATTTCAACACACACACACACACACACACACACACACATGGGCAATTACCCATCCCAACAGTTTGTAGAACATGTTATGAACAAGCGTTTTACTCTCTTATATACTTACTAATCTGTTTTCTGTCGTGGTGTATTCTGATGCATCTATGAGCTATTATTTACAATGCTATAAGAAAGTTTCTTCAACAGTTCGTTGAAACTATTTATTGAAATAGTCTCACCATGTCGACAAAACGGCTTTTCCCCCCCTCCTACTGTTATATGCATATCTATAATCTTATGTTGCAGTTGCATCTAAAATAAATATGCTATAATTAACAGTCTGCATCTTTGCTTTAATGCTGCCTTTTACCTGTCTAATATTTATTTAACGGTCGCATCTTATAAGCCTGTAATATGTGAGTTATAGAAGATTTCCAAGGCTAGACCGTACGGCATCGTATGGCATCATGCAAATTCAAGTGATGTGATCATACAAAGAAAGTGGGGTGGGGGGAGGGGGAACTGCCCTAATTGACTAATTAATTGTAGGATAGGTACAGCTAGGTTCATTACTGAAGCAATAATACTTGCAAATAATAATAGTGAAACACACTGAGGAAGTCAGAACAAGTCGGCGAAGATATTCTAATTGCAAATAAGTCCGGCTAGACCTTTAGGGAGGTTCTCATTAAGATCACTTCACTAATTTCTCTATTAGCTCGGAAGCACTCACAGACAGAAATGCCGAGTTTGCTTTTGAAGACGCGCTAACGTGAATCCTGTGCCAAGAGGAATTCGAGAGCGTTGTCTAAGCGGTGTGCAGGGTGGTTGTACGTGGTTAAACCAAGTCCACAGTTTTAACAGGTGAGTCCAGACACTTAATAAATAAATAAATAAATAAATAAAGCACTGATCATTTTACTTTGTCATCTGCTACTGTATTTTTCAACCATTAACCATGTTAGGTGGGGAACTAATCTCAACAAATAAGACTACTGGGTTTAGTGAATAAACAGAAGTTGATTAAGAGCTACTGCTAATAACAACCCTATCGGCTTATGTAATTTGGTCTTTCAAAAACAACACCAACATCACTTGTTAAAACAACACACATAGCCAATCAATACATTTGCTATTAACCCAGGTAAAAATAATTGTCATGTCATGGGATCAACATCTTCCATGAAAAGAGGGTTTTCATGGAAGAAGAATCTCTCTCTCTCTCTCTCTCTCTCTCTCTCTCTCTCATATACGAGGGTAAGTCAAAAAGTTCTAAGACAAATTGAAAAAAAAAATATATTTTTTATGAAAATAACAAAGCTATTTCTCTTTTATCCTCCATTTAAGTCTAAACACTTTTGCAAACAGTGTTTCCATCAGATAATTCATTCTTTGTAGAATTATGGGGGATGTCTTTCACACCTTTTGAAATTATAACATCTGTCTTAGAACTTTTTGACTTACCCTTGTGTGTGTGTGTGTGTGTGTGTGTGTGTGTGTGTGTGTGTGTGTGTGTGTGTCACTCATGTCTATGGTACACATCCATTGTCCAATAGCAGAAATATGACCATATCCTGTTAAGAATCCGCACTCTCTCTCACTCTTTCCTTCTTTTTCCTTCTTTCCTCCCCCTGCTTTTGCTCTCCTCGTCTTTTTTCCATTCCTTTGTAAATGCCTGAAGGAAACTTGTTATTGTTCCCTGCCATTCTCATTAGCAGCAATGCAGAGACAAACACTTAGTCACCAAGAAATGTGCAGTGTGTGTGTGTGTGTGTGAGTGAGTGAGTGTTGACAGTATTCCACTCGTGTCTCTTAAGGGCTTGACAGCTTGACACCGTGGCATTAAAGTGGCCAGCTCAACCTACCCAGAATCCCATGCAGTGGTTTTGTTTACATCCAGGCCACTGCATTCTGAAAGCGCATGACCGCTACTGCACTCGCTCTCTTCGTGCACGATCACTGTAACGATCTCTGGGCTCGTTTGCTTTTCCTGTTTTGTGTTGGCTCCTCCCACCCATTCACCTGAGGCCTGTCTCACCTGGTTCAGCCTCTATATGGACCTTGTGCGCCTAACGTCACGGTCACGTGATTTCCAGCTTACACGGCATACTGGGGATCACGCTTTCGCAAGTTTGATAGGGATACACGCTGTCGTCTTCTCAACTTGTGCTGAATCCCTGGATGTCACAGCAAAAAATTGCTATAGAGGTAAGATTGCTGTCTTAGGGGTCGACCCATATATCATTAGTAAGAGTGAAACCAAATCTGCGCTGGATTGCTCGGTAATGAGCTGCCAGACATAAGTTACCCCGATGTATACCACTATCTACTGTATACATCATCGGTGGAAGTGACTGTACCACACTAGTGCTTACAGGTTGCCTGGGTCTTGCAGTAGAAGAAGAAGCCTTTGTCACATGTACACTCCAGCACAGACTTAAGCACACAGTGAAATTTCTCCTCTTCAGATTTAACCCATCTGAAGCAGTGAACACACACATGCACACACAAGTGAGTAATGAGCACACACATATCCAGAGCAGTGGGCAGCTATGCAACAGTGTCCAGTTGGGGCTTAGGTACCTTGCTCAAGGGCATTTCAGCCAAACTCCAGCACAAGGCTGCCCAATGTTAACCTAACCACATGTCTTTGAACTGTGGGGGAAACCAGAGCACCCTGTGGAAACCCATGCAGACATACAAATTCCACACAGAAACACCCCCATTGGCTGCTGGGCTCAAACCCAGAACCTTCTTGCTCTGAGGTGACAGTGCTAACCACAACACCACCGTGCTGCCCAGGTAGGTGGTAAAGTACTTGGAACAGTGAGTTCAATGAGGCAGTGTCTCTACATAAAGAACATGCTCTAGAGCTACACTAGAAGGAACCATTACTGTAAAATCAATGCAGATTTCTTCTGACTGATCACTTTAATTTGTAATTAAATATTTGCAGGATGGAGTGCCAAGGTTAGACAGGGCTCACTACCACAATCATCCAAACACCAACTGAGGGAATATGTTTTGGAAGAAAGGTGTTCTTCACTCTAGCATAACTACAGAGACTTGTAGATTAATGAATCTTGGCATTGGAAAGTGGCAGCACGGTAGTGTAGTGGTTAGCCCTGCCACCTCACAGCAAGAAGGGTCTGGGTTCAAGCCCGGTGGCCGACAGAGGCCTTTCTGTGTGGAGTTTGCATATTCTCCCCATGTCTGCATGTATTTACTTCGGGAACTTTGTTTTCCCCCACAGTCCAAAGACATGCAAGGTACGTAGGTTCTAAACTGACCGCAGGTATGAATGACCTGGTGACTTGTCCAGGGTGTACCCTGCCTCTTGCCCATAGTCAGCTGGGATAGGCTCCAGCTTGCCCAAGACACTGCACAGGATAAGTGGTTACAGATAATGGATGGATGGCATTGGAAAGTGTTTTGGCCAGCAGTTTACAAAACACATTGGCCCTCCTTTACATATTTGAACTATGGGGGAAACCGGAGCACCCAGAGGAAACCCACACAGACAGGCCCCCATCAGCCACTGGGCTTGAACCCAGAACATTCTTGCTGTGAGGTGACAGTGCTAAGCACTACACCACCATGCTGCTCAGTAGGACATACAGTAATTTCCATGCAAACCTCAGCATTTATCATGTGGGTATGAGCAGAGGCTACAATCAAATCTCATGCCAAGTCTTATCTCATGTACTCAAGTTTTCAAGTCAATGTAGATGTGAGATGCAGTGAATCTGGCCGAGTTGGAAAGTTGTTATTAGACTATATATTTTGATTGGAATCAAAGCATATCGAATCAAGTCACAGTCTTTCCTATGCCATGTGGTGCACAGGGCGGCATTGATCTCCGTTTCCGTAGCCCTTGGCCTCTTGCCTATAACATAGCTAGGGTTACAGTGGGGGACTAGTCCTCTGGTAACCATGAGAGTTTGACTCCCCACTCACAACTTTATTGCAGCATGCCTTACCAGACAGCAGTAGGTACCATTTTTATGATGACCCGACCGTGAGTAGAATTCACGATCTCCCGATTGAGACCCGGACACACTAACCACTAGGCCAACTCATGTTTTTTAATCTAAGCATACAGTAGGCAGCCATATATTCTTCATTTAACCCTTGTGTTGTGTTCAAAAGCTGCATACACCTGTGGTGTTTGCGGGTCATTTTTGACCCGTGATAGAAATTCAGCCATAAAATACCTAAAAAGACTAGTTCTCATCAAATATTGTTTTTCATCTCATAGCTAACTTAGTATATATTCATATCCATGGAAATACTGTTATATTTATTCATCTTTTTGGCTTCACAGGTCTTTTATCTTACAATAAGCAACTCGTTTTTGACCACCAAAACTATCAAAACCTGTATAAATTCACTCTTTATACTTCCTAAAGTGATACAATTAGTAGTTATGTTATCCATGTCTTACAGCTGATATGGGAGTACCACAACCCAAAAAAATCTTTAATCATTTTT